>CM053571.1:8914500-9025993 GCA_028646485.1 Cryptoprocta ferox
AACCCTAAACCATTAAAGAAATGAAATTATTACTTAAAATGACCACATAAACAACCATATCAAATTACCAGACCTGGAGGTTTTATGGTGAGTTCAATCAACCATGTAAGGACCAGATTGAGCTTTCCTAGGAAATTGGGAAAAAAGCTAAACTCCCCAAATGATTCTGGGCAGCTACAATAATCTTGATTTAAAATTAAATAAGAAGAGGGATGTCTGGCTGGCTCAGTCAGTGGAGCGGGTGACTCTTGGTATCAGGGTTGTGGATTCGAGCCCCATGTTGGGTGTAGAGGTTATTTCGAAATAATAATTAAAAAACTGAATAAGGAGAACCTGAGTAAGAAAAATTATAACCATATTTATTTATAAACATAGATACAAATTCATAATTAAACTGTTAGCAAACAAATATGCTATTACTTTTCAGAAAGGAAGTTGGCCGGTCCTTGAATTTAACAGACAGAACTTTCCAAACAATCGAAATCACTCCTTTGTCACCAAGATGGAAGGCAGTCCTGGGCCGCGCCCTCAGCTGGGGGCGCCGAGACCAGACTGCGGGGCTCACAGGCAGGCCAATGGGGGTCTGTGGGATGCAGAGCTGGGGGTCACTGGGCCCCCACCTGTCTCCTCCAGACCCAGATCTCCTCAAGGGCGGGAGGTGCCTGTCCCTTCCTTGTACCCCGGGTTCCCGCCAGGGTGGGTCCCTGTGTGGGTGCTCCTGGGTACACTGGAATGGCCGAGGGGCACAGTGTGGGACTCCGGCAGCCTTGCCTGCCCTGCGCGTGGGAATCTTGACACGTGCAAACGTGCACGTGGTACGCACTCCCGGAGGGCATCCTGGCAAGGCTGGAAGGGCGCAAGCGCCAGGTCCCCCAGTGCATTTCCCGGATCCCTGGTTGTGAATGTGCCCAGACCTTGCCCACATTCCTGATTTGAGCCCGGGGACCTCGGCCTGGGGACTTCTAGCCCAGACTTTACTACAGGCGGTCCCCGCAGATGGGCAAGAGCCAGGACTGGCCCAGGGCTGGGGTTTCCCCGGGGGGGAGGGCTCCTGGGGGTCAGCTGCCCAGTCAGTCAGCCCCAGAAGGAGGATTCTGGCCCATGCCGAGGTGGGGGCTGGGTGCTGGCTTAGGACTGTTGGTGACACCAGGGACCATCATGGAGATTCCGTGAGGGCAAGGAGCTAGACAGGGGGTGCGTGTGGCGGAGCAGCCTCTGCTTGGCATGGAAACTGCCTGTCCCCTCTCCCCTTTCCCACAGGGGGTTCGGGATTCGCAGAATGCTGGGCAGACTCGGGGCCCCCAGGGAAGGCCCATGAGACCTGGCACAGGCAGGTGCTGGCAGGCGTCCTGGTGTGAAAGGCCCAACCCCGCACCCCCTCTTCCTCCCATTTCACCCCTCACTGGCCCTTCCTCCCTTTAGGGGACACCATCCTTTCTATAGGTTTTCCTTCTGTCCCAGGCTCCTGCTGCGTCTTCCCAGTGCCTGTGCCCATGTCAGCTTAGCTCTCCACTGTCCCCAGCTGCCTGTCCCCTGCCTGTGTCTCCCTGCCTCACTCCTCAGTCTCCTTTAGGCCCAGCTGGGGCAGGGGAGATGGGAGGGAGAATGGAGGGAGAAGGGAGGGAGGACAGAGGGAGTAGGAGCCTCTGAGTAGATCGGAGTTAGGCTTTTTCTCCTGCTTCATAGTCCCCAGGGCTATTTATCCCACATTTTCTGAAACTAAATAAGAACTACCCTACCATCCATCAATTGCACTATTAGGTATTTACCCAAAGCATACAAAAATACAGATTTGAAGGGGTACACGCACCCCAATGTTTATAGGAGTGCTATCAACAACAGTCAAACTATGGAGAGGGCCCAAACGTCCAATGACTGATCAATGGATAAAGAAGATGTGGCGTAGGGGTGAACCTGGGTGGCTCAGTCCCTTAAGCATCCGACTTTGGCTTAGGTCACAATCTCACAGTTCATGTGTTCAAGCCCCACATTAGTCTTACTGCTACCAGCACAGAGCCGCTTCAGATCCTGTCTCCCTCTCTCTGCATCCTCCCCTGCTCTCTCTCTGTCTCTCTGTCTCTCTCTCAAAAATAAATAAACATTAAAAAAAAAAGATGTGAGGGGCGCCTCGGTGGCTCAGTCGGTTAAGCAACCGACTTCGGCTCAGGTCATGCATGATCTCAAGGTTCGTGGGTTCGAGCCCTGCATCAGGGCCTGTGCTGATAGATCAGAGCCTGGACCTGCTTTGGACTCTGTGTCTCCTTTTCTTTCTCTCTGCCCCTCCCTCACTCACAATCTTTCTCTCTATATAAAAATAAATGTTAAAAAAAATTTAAAAAGATGTGAGATATATATATGTGTATATATATATGTATATAGTGAAATATTACTCACCCACAAAAAAAGAATAAAATCTTGTCATTTGCAATTACAGGGATGGAACTAGAATGTATTATGCTATAATCAATCAGAGAAAGACAAACACCGTATGATTTCACATATGTGGAATATAAGAAACAAAACAAATGGGAAGGGGGGTGAGGAGAAGAAAAGGAAACAAACCACAAGAGACTCTTAACAATAGAGAATAAACTGAGGTTTGATGGAGGGAGGTGGGTGGGGGATGGGCCAGATGGGTGATGGGCATCAAGGAGGGCACTTGCTGGGATGAACACTGGGTGTTGTATGTAAGTGAAGAATCAGAGAATTCTCTTCCTGAATCCAACATCACACTGTATGTTAACTAAAATTTAAATTAAATTTATATATTTTAAAAATAAAATGAAATGCTGTAAAAAATATAGCTGGAATGAAAAAAAAAAGCCCACATTTCCTTCATGTCTCCTACATTTCCTATCAGTGCTACTTGCATGTTCATAGCCTCATGCACTTATTTTATAAGATTATAGAGAAAAGGCAAAAACTAGTGAAGTATTGTGACCTGCCCCTCTGCAGAGGCAGGAATGGCATTTCCGGGCACCCGTGTACATGCTACCATAACGCCAGCAGAGCCAGGCCTGTGCCCATTGGCCCGGCCGAGCCTAACTTGGCTGTGGGATGGTCCCCAGAGCGCAGTGATCACATGTCACAACAGTGAATTAGGACCATGTTTGGGGCCACAGCAGGGACCCACGGCCAGGCCGCCTCTCTCACGGAGAGATATTCTGGTGATGAAAATTGTACAGAGGATTGGGGGAGGGGTCACGTGAATACAGCAACATGTCCATTTTTTCATCTGAAAGAGAAATAAATGACAGAGAGATAGCAGATAGATAAATAGATAGATAAGGAGATACGTAAATGGTGGATAAACAGATACAGAGAGAACACACAAATGATAAAGCAAATGGGGAAAGTGTTCACAACAGGCAAATTTGGGTAACGAGCATATGGGTGCTCATTCTATACAACTTTCCGTAAGTTTGAAATAAAATAAAGTGTTTAAACAAATAAAAAATAAACTGGTCACCATCGGGAGGAGGCGTCGTGGATCTTTTTCTGCCACACTTATGACTGCTTTTCAAGTTGCCTGCAATGCGCGTGTTTTTACAAGAAAGAAAAGGCTCTTGAAGCCCCCGTGTGCTCGCAGGCCCTCCCCGGGCTGGAACCTGCTGCAAGTGCAATCGAGTAAGGCCCCCCGACCACCGAGAGCCACCCCCAGTCTACAAGAGCCCCTGCAAAGGGTAGAGGCGCTACCCTGACGCCAGGCAGCACCTCCCACAGAACCAAGAAGAGATAAGGACTCTGCACCCCTCTGAGCAGCCCGGAGGTGGGGGCTCTGGGGGGTCCTCCTTAGAGCCCGGTGTCCCCAGCCGTGGGAGCCAGATGCTGACGAACAAAAGCCACAATCACCCAGAAAGAGTACACTACCAGTTTTCTGTCTCCTTGAATCCTGTGGATCGAGAAGTTTCCTGGGGGCCCCTGGGGGCCTCAGGTCGGTTGAGCATCCGACTTTGGCTCAGGTCATGAACTCACAGTTCGTGGGTTTGAGCCCCAGGTCAGGCTCTGCACTGGTGGTGCGGAGCCTGCTGGGGATTCTCTCCCTCTCTCCCTCTCTCTGCCCCTTCCCCACTTGCTCTCTCTCTCTCTCTCTTTCTCTCAAAATAAATAAATAAACTTAAAAAAGAGAAGAAAAAGCGTTTTGCTTCTACTTCAAACACTTCAAGGTCCATAAACAGAGCATTACCGACCTGTGCTTCTGGCCTTGGCCGGGGGGTGGGAGGGGAATGTGTGTGTGACAGTTCAGCCTCGCTGGGTGCTGATCCCTTCAAAGCCAGGTATTACCCAGAGTCCAGTTTTGCAGGAATCCCGGAGAAAGCTTGGTTTGGCTAAGCACTGAATCCGCGCTTCGTGATTGTAAATTCTTTAAATTCCATTATGCTAACATGGCAGGTTTTTTCCGTGTCTTATTCGAACCACTGTAACTGAGTACCATAGCCTGAGATCAGAGTGCTGTGTGGTTGGGTTCCGGTGGGGGCCCTCTCCTGTGTCCTCGAATAGCAGAGGGCAGAGCGGAAGCAAGTGCTCGGGTGACTCTTGCGAGGACACTGGTCCTAGTTATGAGGACTCTACCTTCATGACCTCGTCTAATGTTAAATTCCTCCCAGAGCCTCACCTTCCTGATGCCATCACGTGGGGCAGGGGTAGGGTTTCAACATAAGAATGTTTTTTCAAAATTTTTTTTTATGTTTACTTATTTTTGAGAGAGAGAGAGACAGAGCGTGAGCAGGGCAGGGCTGAGAGGGAGGGAGACACAGAATCCGAAGCAGGCTCCAGGCTCTGAGCTGTCAGCACAGAGCCGGATGCGGGGCTCGAACTCATGAACCGGATCATGACCTGAGCTAAAGTAGGATGCTTAACTGACTGAGCCACCCAGGAGCCCTCAACAGACGAATTGTAGGGGGACACGAACATTCAGTCGGTAACATTCCCCCAAGTTGACCAAGACTTCCCGAGGACCCGGACAGATTTGAACCTTACCCCCTCTCCTCTGGAAGTGGTGGGCGGCATAGCAGGCAAGGGGTGGAGCTGTTGAACAAGGGGGGAGTTTACATCACAGCTGCTGCCCTGCTCCCCAGGCCCAAGGTAAATGCCAAGGATTCCAAGGTCCCCAGAGCCTGCCCAGGTATCTACCGAGGTGACGATAAAAAGGACAGAGGAGGGAGGTCTCAGATCCCAGATGGAGTCCCGAAGCTGATTTTCAAAAGACATGTGACTCTCTGGGCCTCTGGGTGGCTCAGTCCCTTAAGGGGCCGACTTCGGCTCTGGTCATGATCTCCCGGTCTGTGAGTTCGAGCCCCCCACCCCCGTGGGGACCGTGCTGGCAGCTCAGAGCCTGGAACCAGCTTCAGATTCTGTGTCTCCGTCTCTCTCTCTCTCTCTGCCCCTCCCCTGCTCATGCTCTGTCTCTGTCTCAAAAATAAATTTTAAACATTAAAAAAAAAAAGACACGTGACTCCCAACTGTTCACTTTCTAGTTCAGAAAGGGGGGGAAATGAGCCAGGTGAAGTAGAGGAGGGCATTGTGCGGACAAGGAGCAGAGCAGAGCAAAGAAGCAGGGTGTGGGAGGGAGGGGGTGGCCAGGAATCCCCGGTGCTGCTGGTAGGTGACCTTGGGGCCAAGCGGGGTGGAGATGGGGCTGAGCTGGCTTGAAAGCCAGAACACAGAAGGCCTTTTTTTTTTAAACTGTGGTTTAAAAAAATATATGACACAAAATATCCTATTGTTAATTGGATGATTCAATGGCATTAAGCACATTCACATGGGTGTGCAACCAACCCACCACCGCGGTCTTGGGACCTTTTCCATCCTCCCAAACTGAAACTCTGTACCATTTCACACTGACTTTCCCTTCCCGCTCCCCTCAACCCCTGGCAAAATGTCACCTGTTAGGGAAATCTGCAGGACAGTTTCTACCTCATGTCTGCAAGTCTAAATTTACAATAATGAATTTTGCAAGTTGCATTGATTAAAGACAGGCTGTCTGTTAAGTGGAATTGAAAAGCTAGTGGCACAGCTTCGTCTAAATGACTGAAGAAATACTTCATAACACTATTTTACTTTTGGGAGATGGTAAACAGCAATGCTCTGCATATTATATATGTCAAATGGTCTGTGAGTTCAAGCCCCAAGTTCGGGCTCCGTGCTGACAGCTCGGAGCCTGCATCCTGCTTCAGATTCTGTGTCTCCCTCTCTCTGCGCCTCCTCTGCTCACATGCTGTCTCTCTCTAAAAAATAAATAAACATTTAAAAAATTTTTTAAAAAAGAAAAAGAAAAAATCTTAATCCACTAGAGACTGATAGCAAAGATCAGTTTGTGGGATTTAAAATGTCTGCTTTTTAAAAACCTCCAAGGGCAGCGAGCTCAGCACATCATTTGCGAGGCACCGTACCACCCCCCCATCTGTGGACTAGTTTCCCTTGAATGAAGGGCATCAAACTCATTTTTTTTTAATCCAGAATTTTCCGTACAAAGAAAACTAACAGATTTCTAGATGACCATATTTGATCATACGACGTGATTTAGAATGAAATTATGTCTTTGGTAAAAAGCTATTTTCTGCTTCACTCATTTAACAGCATTCATGTGTGAACGAAGGTTTACATTTAGTTCAATTGCATTTATGGCACAAGATCTCATTTTCAAATCAGCGGTACCAATTGAATGTACACAGCACGCAATTTTTAGCAGCCATTATACTTTTAAAAGGTTAACAACTTGTAGGACAAAATGCTTTCAATATAATTATTTTCTACTTTCTACTCATGATTTCCCAACTATCATATTGACAGGAAGTATAATCCACCCGCAGGGCAATTTTTCTCACTCTCCCATCCCACCTCTCAGACGAGGGAATTTCGTCTCGCCTTGTTTCTAACCTGGTTGGAGGAAGTGGAGGAGTTTTAGAAAAGGCACCTGTGTATTTTTGGATGGGATTCTGGATTTCAAGGGAGTATAAAGGCAAATCTAAGACAAAGGAAAAACAAAGAAACTTAGTTCAGGGTCCCTTACAGTGCCCCGAAAGTTAGTTAGGTGAGAAATAGTACTTATCAAGAACCTATGGAAGATGAGGCATTCTGAGGTCCCTAGACGTGCAATATTAGAATGTGGACCAGTGTCACGGTGAGAAATTCATCTTACAAAAGTCACTGAGTCAACTAGTCAAGCAAACAACGCAGCCGGCCAGCAGTAAATACATTTTAGGATGAAAACTGCAATTTGTTAATAGTGTCTCCCTCAATGTCCCCGGCTCTGTCGAGTTACACTTGGTGTTAAATTACTCTTGAGTTAGTAGAGGAAATAATCATGGCACGATGTTGGTGGCAAACTACTAGTTGTGAAAAAGTGGGGCAAATGAGCTGACAAATTCCTGAAAAGAGCAAAGTAAATCACTTGCCAAGGGGCACCTGGGGGGCTCAGTAGGGTAAGCGTCCGACTCTTGATTTCCACTCGGGTCATGATCTCATGGTAAATGAGATTGAGTCCCGAATCAGGTTCTGTGCTAACAGTGTATGGCCTGCTTGTGATTCTCTCTGTCCCTCTCTCTGACCCTCCCCCAGTCACATGCACGCACGCGGGCGTGTGCTCTCTCTCTCTCTCTCTCAAAAAAAGAAGAAGAAGAACTTAAAAAAAATAATAGGGGCATCCGGGTGGCTCATTTGGTTAAGTATCTGACTTTGGCTCAGGTCATGATCTTGCGGTTTGTGGGTTCGAGCCCCACATCGGGCTCTGTGCTGACAGCTCAGAGCCTGGAGCCTGCTTTGGATTCTGTGTCTCCCTCTCTTTCTGGCCCTCCCCTGCTCGCACTCTGTCTTTCTCTCAAAAATAAATAAATATTAACAATTTTTAAAATAAATAAAATAATAATAAATAAGTCATTTGTCAAAATAAATACTGGACAAGATAAAACTAGCCCAAATCTGAAGTTTGAATTAAATTAAATTAAATTTAAATTGCGCCCCTAGGAAACAAGTTTTGGAGAAGATGTAAAATTTCCTTAGGCCCCAAAATGATCATTTTCACCAATTCCCACCCCAGAAGGAGCTGTTAACTACGTTAATACTGTGAAAGAGAAAACAAGGGAGAGATGTACCCACAAGTGTAAGTGGCTCTGACTTTTAGAAGCCTCCGCTAGCAGATAAGCCAGACTGATGTCAAACGGACAAAAACATCTGAACGCTGTGAAGAAAAAAAAGGACAACCAAAAAACACAAGGCAGAGAGAGCGCAGTTAGGGCTTGTAAAAATTTTTTTATAAATCCACATGGCTTTGGCCTATTAAAATATTTTATACTATTCAAAAGGGGGGGGGGATTTCAAAACATCTGGAAAGCGTGCAAATTGTTTGAAAACCCTGCCTGGCAAATCCAGTCTGCAGTTCCCGTTCAGATGGGTTGCCAAGGGCAATAAAGCCGATTCTCTCCTCGTTCGTTCACTGTGTCAGGTCCTTCCCTTTCTGTGACACGCGGTGCAACGCAGAGGCCTGTGCAGAGTCACAAACAAGTGGTCTGGAGGGAAAGGGCTTTGCACTGCTGGCGGAGCAACCCCGCTCTCTCATTTTCCTGATCCTCTGCGTGTTCGGGTTTCCGCTGGAGAACTGTGATCGCGTCTTCTCCAGGGAATCATGCAACGCCTTGCCATATCCACAGAATGTCCCCAGTCTTCCAGTGCTGGCAGGAACGTAAGGACGTCCTGGGAGGCGACACCGATTTTCCTGCAGTGCAGCAGCCCTCAATTTTTAATAGCAACCATATTTGTTGAAGGTTAACAGCGTGTAGCCTTGGTTGGGCTCAGATCCGCCCGGGCGTCTCCCCAACCGGCCTTTGACTCCACCCTCCCGGTAACCTGCCCTCCCCGCCCTGAGCAAAGCCAAGTGCGGCCGCCGCTCCGTCCGCGGCCGCCCTTCGCTGCAGTTCCGGCCGCCGCCAGCGGGGGGCGAAAGCGAGGCGAGGCCGAGAGGCGCGCGCGTGCCGGTGGGCGTGCCCGCTCGCCCGCTGCCCCCTCCCGCCGCAGCCCTCCCCGCGCCCGCGCCCCAGCCGCACGCGCAGAGCCAGGCCCGCGGCGGGCGCGGCGGGGTCGGGGACTCGGCGACCCGCGCACCGGAAATCTCGGAATGTTAAATAGATCGTTGTCTTTTAACTACCACCCGAGACTGGAGTCCAGCATTATCTTCAGTGTTTTGTTCTGTTTTGTTCTGTTTTGTTTTGTTTTGTTTTTTAATGCTGTTGGGCCTATTTTTGTTTGTTGAAAAGCCATACCAATAAGGCGGTACTGAGAATATTCCTGATTTGGGGTGTGTGATTGGCAAACAGAAAATCCAATGGCTACTAGAATGATGAACGCTTGAAAATATACCGGTGTCCTCTGTAAAACATAGGGCTTTGGGGAGTTTGGGGGTACAGGGACACGCACGGGATACTGCTGGCTGCCAATCAGGGTAAGCTTTCTGGAAGCGAATCTGGCAAAAGGATCCGTGTTCTTTATTTATATGTGCACCCCACCCTACCCCGTTTTGGTCTACACTGCAGGAACCACCAATCCTCAAGATCTCAGTGGCTTGAAACAACTATTTCTTTTTCTTGCTCATGTTAACCGTCCATGGTGGGGGTCGGGTGACGCTCTGTCCTCTCTGTCCCGGGTCAAACTAGGGAGGCTGACCCCGAGCCTCCATCCTGAACACTGCTCAGCCACTTGACAGGGACCCGGCACTTTACTCCCTGACTATTAAACGTCCACCTAGAAGTGATCTGTCACTTTTGCTCACATTCACTGGCCAAAGCAAATCACCTGCTCACACCTAAACTCAAAGGTGTAGGGAAGTGGAACTCCACCAAGGGACAGAAGAAGAAAGACGGGAATGTTCACAAGGAGCACTGGTGACCATCACTTCTGCCACCACTAAACCAACTTCCTGCTGAAGAAGGTCTGAGCCAATAAGTCAGTGAAGGAAAAGGAAAGAGGCATGATAATTGGAAAGAGGAAGCACCTGTCATTATTTCCAGGCTATTTTTCTCTCCTATTTCTACTCAAGTGGATAGAGGGTCACAGCCTGGCAGAAGCCGGCATCCATGTCCCGCCTCAGCACAGGTATGATTCGACTCAGGCACAAAGCTCGTATTTGCCTAGCATGTTCCTTCCACACCTTACCTACCACCTCCTCCTGGCTGTGAAAAAGCGAAAAGCTTCTATAGAAAGACCAGAGCCCAGGGAAGGAGCTGAAGATGAAGTATTAATGATCTCACAATCCTGATACATTTTTTCGAAGACTTGCAGGGTCTTACTCATCTGCTTCTACCTTCTCTCCCCCATCTCTCTCTCTCTCTCTCTCTCTGTCTCTCTCATACACACACACACACACACACACACACACACACACATACACACTGCGAGCTTCAGAAAATTAGGAATAACAATAAAATCTTAAAAACGACTGTGTAGGAGAGGTATATTGCCTCTCCTTACTGAATAAGGATCAGGCTGACATACGATTCTAGCTTGAAAGTTCTTATGTTTGCTTTTTTTGAATTTCTGTGGTTACTATGATGTTGCCTTGCATCTCCAGTTCACAAAACGAATCAATGGCTCTAAAGACGTTCTTCAAATTGTAAAGTAGTGATGAAAATGGCAACATAAATCCTCCAAAGGACACAGGACACATCACGAATAAGCGGTTCTCCAGCAGAATGAGGAAATATGAAAGCACGCATTCCAGAACAAGCAAATTCTTGGGTAACGATTGTACGCATGAAGCTGCAAATGAAAATTATGAGGATAAGTCCGATGGGAAATTTTGGAAGTTTTCATTTATTGCACAGCAGTCTGTTTGCCCCTGGTCTTCAATATGTTACCATTCGCGTGAAAACGGGGATAAATAGTAGTCTGAAGCCATAAAAAATGTTTTCCATTATCTTCCCCCACAGCAACCAATCCAGTCTTCCCAGAACAAACCCAAAATAATGCTTTCTAATGTAAGATTGATTATTCTTGTTACTGAAGGAGACGACATCATTCTAAATTACCACTGGATTAACAAATGCACAGAAAAGTCGGTCGTACAATTACCAAGAAGCCTGTAAACCAGCTGCAAAAATAATGATAAAGATTATGCGTGGGGAGAGAGCCAAAAGGATTATTGACAAAAGCCCTTTATCGGACAACACCGTTGGATGTTGCATAACGTCAAGAATGCACAAAATAGAAAATGCTAGTGGATACTTGGCTTTTGAGCAAGCCAGAATCGCTCATGTGTGGATATGAAGCAAGCCTTTGGCACACATGGGGTTGAAACGTGAAGGAAAAATGCAGCCTGGCTTGTCATTTTGTTTGTCGTGCCAAAGTATGATAAGAGGCTTTTCATTTATAGATTATTTACTTTGTGAGTCATGGGCTAGAAATGGTACTTTGGGATCAGTGCCAGACTTGAAGGAGCCGTGGCCGCCATAAGGAAGGGCTCGGCTCTGTGAATAAAGGAGCTTGCCCCACGCGCTGCTTTATTCACAGAAAAGAGTTGATGGTCAGCAAAATGGCATCGGGCCCTTGATTCGACGTTAAAGGAAGTAATGAAAAAAAAATAACGAATATCCTCTGATCCTGGCAGAGTTCAATGCACATCTTTTCAGCATGCTGTGAGAAAAAGCAGGTAGTGTGCAGGTCAGTACTGCAGTCAGGGATGACAGCCACCCGGTTCCAAGTGGATTAAGCAATAAATGGAACTAATTAGATCATTTGTGATGTCAGGGCTCTGGCTCCATTTCACTGCAGGTGCCTTGGCTCTGTTCTCCTCCTTGCGTTGGCTTCTTTTCAGACCAGCTTCCCTTGTGGTAGAAAAATGGTACAGCGCGACCAAGCCCCACACGTTCACAAGACATCCAGACCAACCCCCAATTCCCAGAAAAGGACCTGAGCTTCCCACTGATTGGATGGGCTTAGGTCACATGTCCGCGGCTGAGCCAATCACAGTGTGGCTGGGAGCGGACCCCTCTGACTGCTCCTCCCCTGCCCTCAAGGCAGGAGGCCAGCAAAACTGAAGCCGGAAGGGCGAGAGGGTGGGACTGACACCTTCTCACGGATATGAAATTATTCTTAAGGTTTAAAATACTGTTTTGTCTTGTAATTTAAAAATCGTTCGTGCAACTCTGCTTTTTTTTTGCTACAAATTGGTGATCTGTAGTGTGAAAACTTTGAGTAACTATGCCTCACAACTATCTAATACCTAATGCTGATCCCTTGCAAAGCCACGTTCTCCTAAGTAGCAAATGCTTAAGCAATCATTACAAATTCAAACGCTCCTTCATCCGTTCCCCTCATAGTGAATGGAGTCAGTAAACGGCAGGGAGAGAGCTGGAAGCGTCAGGCTGGACTTTCTGCTACGCCATCGCTCTGAACTCTGCCCCTCCGTGTGCCCTCCAGGCTGTCCTCCAACGACAGCGCCTCTCTCTGCCTCTTCCTCTTTGTTTCTGCTTCTCTTTCTTCTGCTCCTTCATTTCAGCCCCTCATCCGTCCGGTTTCTGTCTGCACAAGGACTATCATGGTTGTCTGTCCCAAAATGGATCCCTCAGCCCCAGGTCTCCCCGACCTTCCAGGTCCAGCAGCCAAAGCTAACCTAAGAACCACTGCCTCTCACGTCTCAATCTCCAGAGTAGAGCATCTGATTGGTGCTGCTTGCATCAGGTGTCCACCTCTGGTCCAATTAGCCATGGAAGCGTGGGGAGCCCACCAGTGTGGAGGAGAAGGGGACCCTGGCTCAGCAAGTACTTCAAAGTATGTCTACAGATCCTTTGGAAGACATCTTGACATCCTCGTCTATGTGCACCTTTCATGAGAAGACAGTTCTTAAGGGCGGCAGGGACAAGGCTGCCCTGTTAGTGAACAGTAGCACTCAAGTAGACCATGTGGAATCAGGATAAGCCCCCAGCTGACTGGGGAAAAAAATCTCTGTCCCCTGATGCTGTGAGGGGAGAGCTGGCTGCACCTCTGGATATGATTGAAGTCTGGGTGGCTGCCAAGCTGATTCATCCAGGAGCTGGAGAGAATCACCTGGCTGCAACTCAGACCCAGGTGTACACGGCATCACCTGAGTGTCTTCTTCCTCTACCAGATCTGTTGTGTCTTTATGGGCTCTCCTAATGACTTCTGTCTTTGGGGATTACTCACTGCTTTTGTTGCCCAAAAGCTGGAACATGCATGAGGCATTGAGATAGGGAAAGATTCTGGGCCCTGTTGAGGTTTGAGCCCAACCTTCCCCCCTCTCCTTAACCTTAGACCTAAGCTCTTGGCTTTAAAACCTGATCAGCAATTGCCATCCCCAAATCAGCTTTCTCCGGACATTAAACAAGATGCTGCACCAACTGCAAGCCCATCTTCCCCTTGTGGAATTTGTGTCTCTCCTCGCACAAGAAGAAAGTAGCCAGCGGGGGTGGGAAAAATATGGCCTTTGGGGTCAGCAAGACCTGGACCTGAGCTCTAAACTAACCACAAGAGCAATGAGATCTCACTTAGGAGGCTTGCCTCTATGAGCCTGAGTCTTGACTGAAAATGTTGTGATAAATCTCCCAGGAGGATTAAATGAAGGAACCCCATTTCAAATGGCTGACACAGTTTAATCACAAATATTAGCCCCTTTGCCCTCCTTCAGAGCAGGGATGAAAGCAAAACTTCTTTTGAGTACTGAGTCCAGGTTCTATCGCTTACACCCAACATCTTATCAATTCAACCAACCCAGCACTTACTGAAAACCTACCATATATACTGGCAAGGTGATAAGGAAATCCAGCATGGACCCTGAACTCCAGTAATTCACAGTCCTCCATCTTCATGCTCATCTATAAACTTACCATTAGAGAGAAACAGTGGGGTCGTGTGCTTCCCAACAGGGATCTTGGTGACTGTAAAACTTTGTAAATGATGAATGCGAGAAAAAAATCCCATTTTCCTCTCTCTGGAAATGTCTCAGCAGCAGGATTCTCAAAAGGATCTGGTTTGCTTTTTTCTCTTCTCTTCTCTTCTCTTCTCTCCTCTCCTTTCTTCTTCTTCTTCTTTTTCTTCTTCTTCTTCTTCTTCTTCTTCTTCTTCTTCTTCTTCTTCCTCCTCCTTCTTCTTCTTCTTCTTCTTCTTCTTCTTCTTCTTCTTCCTCTTCTTCTTCTTCTTTTCTCTCTCTCTCTCTCTCTCTCTCTCTCTCTCTCTCATCCTTGCTTACCTGATTCCCCAGTGGAGTCACCATTGTCCCAGTGGAAAGTGAAATAACAGTGCATTAGAGATGAGCAGCTGAAGTTCAGGACCATGAACAGCACCAGGTATATGTCTCCTGGCCAAAACAGGTGAGTCCTATAAGCCCAAGGTCTTATTGCCCCTGCGTAAGAGCCATTCTCATGACAGTCTCCCTGCCTCTTAAAGGCTTGTCGCCTTCTGCGGGAGAAACTGGACGTACACCGGAGCTCGGGCTGTGAACTATTACAACACTCCCCTGAGGGCTGGAAGATGAATCTGAAAACCCAAAATACCCAGGAACACTTTCCATCTGGATCAATGCATAAAGAAAGGGGAAATTCAACTGTCAGCTTCTGGGGTAAGCAGATATAAAGGGGCTGGGAATTTGTGGATTTTCCCAAGAGCAATTTCTAAGCCAGGTCACAGTGCTTTTCTGCTTTGAACCTCCTATTCAAGCCAGTCAATGACTTTCAAGCACAAAAGTTCACAGAGGAATGCCCTAGTAAGAGAAGCCCAGAACCAAGCTGGAAGTATGGCTGATCCTGTTCTGCTGGCCCATCTGTGGCTCCTGAAAGGGTTACTCTTCCCCTCTTCAAGACTCTGCTTTTAAAGCAATGTCTCTCATAGAAAAACCGCTTCATTGACATTCCTTCTTCCTCCTGCCCCCTCACTGAAGACCTTGAACAACATGAAGTCTGGACTACTCTGTTTGCTCTCTCCCTCTCTCCTCCTTTCCCTCCATCTCAACCTTCAGGTCTTATTTCCCTGTCTTTGCATACAAAATCTGCTTCACCATCTTGGATTCTTAAACTCCAGTCCCTTTGGCTAGCAATGTAGAATCACCTGTGATTCTTCCTGTCCCTCTGTCCCTTGTGAAATCTGCTAATGAAACCTTTCATTGTTTCATTAGAAAAGTATCTAAATCATTCAGTAATCCAATATTTTCTGAGCCAAAATATATGAATAATAGAGTTTTCAATGATAGTTTGGACATCCAGTTCAAGTTGATGAGATGACCACATGCATGCAACCTATTCCTCTCTGAAGACTCCTCCAAGATGATAGTAAAGAATAAAAAATGAATGAACCCATGCTTAGGAAGAGAAAGGAAGGGAAGTGATAGAAAATGAAGACATTTGAAAGACTTAAAAAGGGAAAGTGATAGAAAATGAAGACATTTGAAAGACTGAAAAAGGATGGAGAAGAGAAAACCAGTGATGCTTAGATGCACGGAGGGAAATCCAATCAAGAAACAAGCTGATTTGCCCCCCAAGGGCTGCTCACAAAATGGAGGACAGGGCCCAGCCTCCGTTTGCGGTCTTAGATCTTGAATGGATTGTCCCCTACTTGTGAGAAGAAGATTGGGAAGCCTGGGGGTTATAAGAGCACAGCCATGTGACAAGGGGCTCTGCCAACCTCCTGCTGCTCCGTAACTGGATCAGGCATAGCCCAATGTAACAGTAGAATAGTAACCACTTGAACTACCACTATGAAATGGGATCAAGACTGGGGGCCTGAAAGACCCAGCAATGGAAAAATGCTGACCAGGGAGAGCAATCAGGGCAAGGGGGAAGGGGGGAAGAGAGAGATACAGAAGCAAAGTTTCCTTTCAAAATAACTGCAAACCAGAGTTCCCCCAACCCACAAAGAAATCTAATGCTAATAAAGAAAGCCAACAAAATCAATGCACAAAGTCACTGCAGATTAAGTATCTTATAGAACAACAGAACAATGGCTTTAGAGAAGCATATGGAGAATATCCAATGATCTGAATGCCTGCTCTGACTCAAGGCTGGGAGACACTTGTCAAGAGGCTCCCTTCTGGAATTTCTGGGAGGTAGGCTTAGTGCCAGACTCCACCCTTGAACCACTGGCATGCACAGTGTACAACGCCTCTGCTTTTCACTACTTGCTGGACTCCTGCCCTTGAGAATATTCCAACAGTCATACCTGAGTTGCAACAGGCTGACCGAGAAAGATAACTGAGCCATCCCTACAGTCAGAGGGAGGAACACCCAGTTGAATAATTAGAACGCATGCCTATTGTGGTAGCTTGAATAATGACCCATCCTCCAAAGACATTCACATCCCATCTCAGAACCTTTTAATATGTTACCTAGCATAGCCAAAGGGACTTTGTAGATGTGGTTATGCTAAGGATGTTAAGATGGAGAGATTATCCTGGATTATCCGGAAGGGCCCAGTGTATTTACAAGGCTCTTTGTAAGAGGGAGGTGAGAGGGTCAGAATCAGAAAAAAAGAGATGTGACAACAGCAACAGAGATTAGAGTGATGTGCTTTGAAGAGGGAGGAAGGGGCCATGAGCCAAGGAATGCAGCTAGAAAAGGCGAGGAAGTGGATTCTCCCCTTGAAGCCTCCAGAAGGAAACGGACACCTTGATTTTAGCCCAGTGAAACGGATTTTAGTCTTCTGACCTCCAGAACTATAAGATAATATAAATAAAGATAATATAGATAATAAAGATAATATAGATAATAAAGATAATATAGATAAATCATGCTGTGTTATTGTCACTTTGTGGTTATTTGTTTCAGAAGCAACTGAGAACAAATATACTTAGTGAAACAGAACTGCTGAGTTTAAAAATGAGATCTAAATTCCAAGTGCAATGTGCACATGCGCGCACACACGTACACACACACACACACACACACACACAGCTTTTTGGAGCATAAAACACAATTTTCAACTCAAAACTTCAGCAGGTAAATTAAAGATGACTGAGACCCAATTAGTGCCCCTGAAGGTGACATGCAGGAAATACCTCAAAAACATGGAGAAGAAAGATTTTTTAATGTGATTTATGAGGGAAAAGAGACGTGGTGAACAAAATCAGGAGAGCTAATGAACAAATAGCTGCTCCAGATGGAGACAAACATGAACAGATGGGGAAGAAGTCATAATTGAACACTTGAAGAAAATTTTCCTGAGCTGAGGAAAATATGTCTATCAACCGATCGGAAGCCTTGCTGAGTTCTCTCTGGGTTGATGAGAAAGTCACACATGAGGGTGCATCCATAAAACGCATGATCTCAGAGAATAAAAGGAAGATCTTCCAGGCTTCCAGGCAGAAGAAGAACTTAAAAGGATGGAGTTATATCTTACAGGGTGCATTTTATGCTTTGGATTAGAAACCCATGAATGGCACTTTCTCTCTCATCACCAGGAATTAAGGGATAGAAATGGGAATGGGTCCTTTTAATATTATCCCTAATAGCCTGCTTGCAGAATTTTTACTCCCTCCCCATGACTCTAAGCTCCACAGGTTTGGAGGTCTTGTTTCCTAAGAGAGGAAAGCTTCTACCAGAGGGTGCAACTACAGTTCCATTAAATTGGAAGTTGGGACCGCTACCAGCCATTTTGAGTCTTATGGCCACTAAACCAAAAGAGGAAGAAAGGGGTTACTCTACTGCTCAGGGTGATTGATCTTGATTAAAAGATGTGATTTGTTTGCTGCTACACAGTGGAGGTGGAGGGGACTCTATCTGAAACCCAGAGGATGTTCTGGGATGTCCCTTAGCACTTCCGTGTCCCATCATAAAAATGAATGGAAAACTGTGACATTCCAAAAGGCAGGAGCACTAAGAATTCAGAGACTTCAGAAATGAAGATTTAGGGCACCTCATCAGGTAAAGAACCCTAAATGATTGAGAACAAAGGATATGTAGCATGAGGATTGGAAGAAAGGATCACAAATGTCAACCACAGCCTCATGACCATAGAAACAAAGACTGAATCAACTGTGAATATTTTCTTCCTTGCTTGCTCTATCGGAGGTGTGTGTGTTTGTGTATATTAACCATTTTTTTCTTCTCCCTCCTCCTTCCCATTACTATTTTATGTAACTTTTGTTGGAAGTTAACTTTCCAATTTTGTATTTAGGTAACAATATTCAGGCGGGACTGTGCTTGGATTTGGATTTGAGAAGTTATTAACATTGGCCAGAGATGAAAACAGTCCATTGGAACTTTGTATCTTCCCATTTGGGGGAGGGGGAGACTGAGAATATCTTTATTTGGATGAAAAATAGTTGCATCATGTTAAATGACAACAGAGAGTCGTGTTCTTGTATGAAGGTCAAAGGTGTGTATAATTGTGACTGTAAATGCTAAGAAGCCAACAAGAAGGACTATGCCACTTCGGGGAGAAAGTATTGTCTCCTAATTCTAAACCCACCCTTCTGTACTCTGCTTTGTGATGGGGGACCTAGGACCCCAAGCCATACAGCAGCCTGGTCAGCTGGTGCCATGTTAGACTCTGCCAGTAGGGGACGCTAGGGGAACAGTAGGAGGCCAGGGGAGGAAAAAAGTTGGGGGGGGGGGCGGGCTGGCTACTTTTCATCTGCTTCTTAATTCCCATCAGTTTGTTTTTCCTGTGAGAGTCACCTAGCAAGTCCTGGAACGGCAGCTGAGCCCAGTTTGAAGTCTCTCCAACTTCACGCTCCTCACGCACAGCTCAGAGACACCAGCACCAGCCTGCCTGGGCTCCCTCCTAGAAAGTCTGAATTCCAACCCTGTTGGGTTCCTCCTCCAAGCTGAGCGACACCTATGCCAGCCTGACGGTAGGTACCTCCTCATTAGAGGTCTGACTTTCACTTTTAGGAGGCTCCTCTTTTGAGTCACCAAATGCTAATAATTCCAACATCTTCCCCTTGTTTCCCCAACCCTAGGAGTGACAGCTGCATCCTGAAGTTGCTTCCTCCATATCTTAGAAGGATCTCTTTACCCTTTCAGTTACCTAGTTAATACCTTTCCCAGTTAATATTTCTTTCTTTTAAATTCTCTCTGCTCAAATAATGTGTGGTTTTTATTCCCTGAGTAGACCCCAACTCATATACTTTTCATTCAGTGTCTTTAATGATTATAGGACTATTCATGTTTTTAACATCTTCTTGAGTCAATATTAGCATGACATATTTTTCTAGGAATTTGTCCAGTATAAAATTACAAATATATTGGTATAAATTTGTCGTGACATCCCATTATTATTTTATGACTATCTACAGTATGGAAGTTGTATCCACCTACTTCCATTCCTGATATTATATTATTTGTACCTTCCCTCTTTCTCCTGATCAATCTCAGCAGAAGTATATCAAGTTCATTAGTATTTTATTTTTTAATTTAATTTTTTTAATTTTAATTCCAGTTAGTTAACATACAGTGCTATATTAGTTTCAGGTGTACACTATAGTAATTCAGTACTTCTATATCTCACGCAGTGCTCATCACAAGTGTGCTCCTTAATCCCCATCACCTATTTCACCTCCCCACCCCTCACCATCAATTTGTTCTCTATAGTTAAGAGTTTATTAGTTATTTTTTTTTCATGATTGTTGTTTTTAAGTAGGCTCCACACCCAATGTGGGGCTTGAACTCACGACCCTGAGAATAAGAGTTGTGTGCTCTACCAACTGAGCCAGCCAGGCACCCCGAATTCATTATTTTTAAAGACTTAATTGTTTCCTTGGTAGATCTCTTCTACTGTATGTTTGGTCTAGCTTTCATTAACTTCTACCCTTTATTATTTCCTTCCTTCTCTTTCTTTGGGTTGATTTTGCAGCATTTTTTACTAATTTCTTGAGATGGGCAAATCATTAATTTTTAGCCTTTCTTATTTGCCAATATATGAAACTAAGGCCATAAATTTTCTTCTTCTAAATACTGTTTTAACTGCATGCCACAATTTTAATATGTGATTTTTTAATATTATCTTTCAGTTTAATGTAATTTCTTCCTTGACTAATGGATTGCAAGAAAGTATCTTCATTTCCAAATATGTTAATAATTTATTATCTTTTTGTTGTCTGTTTATAACGTATGCAATATAGTCACAGAAGGTGATCTGTGAAATTTTAATTGTTGACATTTGTTGAGGCTTTGTTAGTGATATATGGTTAATGCTCACCAATGTTCCACAGAAGCTTGAAATGAATGTGTTTTCTCCAATTCCTGTTCAAAAAATTCTATAAATTAACATTCAATCATAGCTGCTAACTACATTTCAAATCCCTTACATCCTTATAAGGTTTTTCTGCTTGATCTGTCAGTGATAAAGGGAAGTGTGCTAGCGTCTTCCACAATGGTGATGGATTTGTCAAGTTCTTATTGTATCAATTTCTGCTTTACTCATTGTTAAGGTTATCTTGTAAGACTCATGTACATTTTGACTTAATTTAATTATCCTGGTAAATTAAATATTTATAACTATCTAGGTACTCTCTCTATTCTTATTAATGGCTTTTCTTTAACAAATATTTTATCCGGTGTTAATATAATTAAAATAGTTTTATTTTGTCACACTTTTTTCATTTTTACTTTTATTTTTTATATGGTTTATTTTATTTTATTTTTTTATATTTGAGAGAGAGAGATGGAGACTGGGCATGAGCAGCGGAGGGGCAGAGAGATGGAGACAGAATCCGAAGCAGGCTCGAGGCTCCAAGCTGTTAGCACAGAGCCTGACATGGGGCTCAAACTCACAAGCAGTGAGATCATGACCTGAGCTGAAGTTGGACACCCAACCAACTGAGCCACCCAGGTGCCCCTCATCTTTTTATTTTTAAGCTTTCTACACCCTTTTAGAT
Organism: Cryptoprocta ferox; assembly: GCA_028646485.1. Taxonomy (NCBI): domain Eukaryota; kingdom Metazoa; phylum Chordata; class Mammalia; order Carnivora; family Eupleridae; genus Cryptoprocta; species Cryptoprocta ferox. The sequence goes on from CM053571.1 coordinate 8,935,313, forward strand.
TGAATACATCTCTTAGACAGCTGGAAGGGGGTAGGTGGTTACTCTATTTTGAAAATTTCTGTCTTTACCTAGTGAGTTTAGTCTACCTAATTCTGTGATTATTGGTGTATTTGGACTTATTTCTACAATCTTATTCTTTATGCTCTTTACATTTTCTTTTTGATGCTTCTTTGTTTTTCTTTCCTGGCTTTTTTTTTATGACTGAGTTTTTCTTTGTTTTCCCTTTTCCTATTTTCTATTCCTATTTTATTTTCTATTTCATGTATTTTCTGGGATTTATACACTCAATTTCATTTTAGGGACAACCTTTGAAATTATACCATGCACATATAATTTACAAAGTCTAAAGTTAAGCAATATCTTATTCTACGCCCTCCTGAACAATTCAAGGAACTTAGAACACTTTAACATCGATTTACCTCTCTTTAATTATAAGCTATTGTTATTCAATATTATGAGTCCTAAACTTTATTACCCATTAAAAGAACCAACTTTCAGCTTTTATAGATTTTTTTAATCACTTGTGGTTTCTCTTTTTTTTTTTCTATTGCTATCTTTAGTATTTTTTTTCACATACTTGGGTTTAATTTGCTCTTATTTTTCTAAATCCTTAAAGTGGAAGCTTAGATTATTGGTTTTTTTAATATATATTTTAGAGAGAGAGAGAGTGCATGTGTGTGCGTGTGCATGAAAGTGGGGGAGGGGAAGAGAAAAAGAGGGAGGGAGAGAGAATCCCAAGCAGGCTCTGCGCCACCAGTGAAGAGCCTAATGAGGGGCTCAGTCTCATGAACCTGAGATCATGACCTGAGCCAAAATCAAGAGCCTGATGCTTAAACCAACTGAGCCACCCAGGCACCCCTGGATTATTGATTTTTTTATAATTTTTAAAAGTTTATTTTTTGAGAGAGACAGAGATAGAACACAAGTGGGGGATGAGCAGAGAGAGAGAATCCCGAGAAGGCTTTGAGCTGTCAGCACAGAGCCTGACATGGGGCTTGAACTCATGAACTGTGAGATCATGACCTGAGTCAAAGTCAAAAGTCAGATGCTCAACCAACTGAGCCACCCAGGTGCCCTAGGTTATTGATTTTTAAAACATCTTTTTTTCCTTTTCTAATATCAGCATTTAAGTATTCCTTTATAAGCCATATAGCTACAAGCTATTAGTTTTCCTCGAAGAATTTCTTTGGTTGCACCCTACAAATATTAATAAATATTGATAAAAAACTAAAAGGAAAATAGAAAAACTACACAATTAGAGTTGGAGATTTTAATATTTCATTCTCAGTAATTGATAGAACAAGTAGAAAAAATCAGTAAGGATACAGTAGATTTGAACAACAGTATCAAATGGTGCAATCTAATTGACACTTACAAAGCACCACATTCACAAAGTAAAATATATATTTTTTAAAGTGCACATGGAACATTAACCAAGCTACCTGTATGTGGGGAGCACAAATCATGTCTCAATAAATGTAAAAGGATTGGAATCATACAGAGTAGGTACTCTGACTAAAATGGAATTAAATTAGAAATCAGTAACAAAAAGATACCTAGAAAATCTCCAAATTTGGAAATTAAGTAACACACTTCTTTTTTCTTTTAACATTTATTTATTTTTGAGAGACAGACAGAGACAGAGCATGAGTGGTGGAGGGTCGGAAGCAGGCTCCAGGCTCTGAGCTGTCAGCACAGAGCCTGATGTGGGGATTGAACTCACAACCCGTGAGACCGTGACCTGAGCTGAAGTCAGATGCTTAACCAACTGAGTCACCCAGGCACCCCAAGCAACACACTTCTAAATAATTCTTAGGTCGAAGAGGAAGTCACAAAAAAATTAGAAAATATTTTGAGCTGGATTTCATCCAAGGACCAGGTAATTTTCCCTGATCAGTGGAAAACACACTCATATCTTGACTAGGAGCCTGCCTCAGGGAAGGAGCTCACACAGGTATCCACTAACCTATGAAGAAACCATTATTTTCTGTAAATTGGTTCATTGGGACTTTCTTTCACCCACTGCCCTTTGCTAGGCCAGTTTTTAAAATATATTTTAATTCTACTTAGGTTTTTATTGTTGTTACTAATGGAATGAAAGTCTTTTTGTTAAACAGATGTAAAATGCTTCCATTGTATTTCTTGAATCTGTGAATTTATCTCTTTTTAATCAGTTCTGAAAATTTTACTGCTATTATCTTCTCAAATTGTGCCTCTTCTTTGCAATCTCTATTCTTTCCTTTTGAGACTCTGAACAGAACTTTCTATTTTATTTCCATATCTCTCAACTCCTCTTTCAAGTTTTTTATCCTCTTTCTTGTCTTTCTGTGGTTTATAGTGGGAAATTTCTTCAGAGGTAAATTTCAGTGCACTAATTCTCTGTTCAGTTGTATGTAATATGCTGCTTAATCCATTCAATGAATGTTGGATTCCAAAATATTTTTCATTTTACATTTTATTTTTTTCCAATCTACCTATTCGTTATTACTTACAGTCTCTCCTGTTGCTTGTTCATTGTGTGTGTGTTCTCTTTCTTTCTTTCTTTCTTTCTTTCTTCCTTTCTCTTTCTTTCTAGAGATTTTATTATTTCTTTTTTATTTTTTTAATATTTATTCCATTTTGAGAGAGAAAGACAGAGTGTGAGCAGAGCAGGAGCAGAGAGAGAGGGAAACACAGAATCTAAGCAGGCTCCAGGCTCATAGCTGTTAGCACAGAGGCTGATGTGGGGCCCAAGCCCATAAGACCATGACCTGAGCCAAAGTTGGACACCCAACCGACTAAACCACCCAGGCACCCCTATTTTTTAAGAGATTAAAATTTTTTTAATTTATTTTTGAGAGACACAGAGAGCGAACACAAGCAGGGGAGGGGCAGAGAGGGATGGAGACACAGAGTCTGAGGCTCCAGGCTCCAAGCTGTCAGCACAGAGCCCAATGTGGGGCTCAAACGCACGAACCCTGAGATGGCGACCTGAGCCAAAGTCAGACGCTTAACCAACTGAGCCACCCAGGCACCCCATCCTTTATTTCTTTAAATGTGTTACAAATAGTTTTATATAGAATCCTAATCTGAGATTGTATACCGATTCCTATATCTGCAGTCCTTAAGAGTCTACATGTTTATGGTTGCTATTTTCCTGACTCTAACTCAAATTGCATCAACTTCTTGTATGCTTAGAAATCCCTGATCGTGAGTTCTTTGATTAATTTAATCTGTGGAAGTCCCTCAGGGCCAAACTGAAGCTTTCACTTTGGGCAGTTGGATTGTACTTTACATCCTATTTGTGCTTGCTAGAGGCTCTATGAAGCAACAAAGACGATGGCTTTGGGGCGCCTGGGTGTCTCAGTTTGTTGAGTGACCGACTTTGACTCAGGTCATGATCTCATGGTTCGTGGGTTCGAGCCCCACATTGGTCTCTGTGCTGACAGCTCAGAGCCTGGAACCTGCTTCGGATTCTGTGTCTCCCTCTCTCTGTCTGGCCCTACCCTGTTTGTGCTCTCTCTCAAAAGTAAATAAATAAACATTAAAAAAAAAAAGACAAGATGGCTTCAAAGCCAACGTATAAAGAAACAGATGACCTACAGAGAAATAATGATGCCTGATTTCTGAACAGCAAACAAGAAGCCTTGAGCTACCTACAAAATCGTGAAAAGAAAAAAAAAAGTCAACCTAAAATTGTATTTCCAGTGAAACAGTCCTTCAAGAACGGGAGCAAAGCAAGGACACTTTGAGACAAAAACTGAACTTACCATCAACACACTCTCGTTATAGGACTTCTTAAAAATGCTGATCATAATGTCTGTGATTACTCTAAGATACTTCAGCATGGACAATGTGTCTGAGCCTGCAGAAGCGGTCACTTGGCATTGTGTCAGGAGACACATTTCAGAGGCAGGGACCACTTCTGCTATCCATATCTAGACCGACTCGTCAGGCTTGCTAATTAACAAATTGAAGAGCAGGAATCCGTTTTCACTAAGAAATGAACAAGTTGCTAAGTAGCATAACACTGTTAGTCAAAGACTCTCATGGTTAAATGAAAGGTATTCAAGGTATGTTAACGTATTCGAATAACACTTCTTATCCTTGTATAAATAAGATATAGAAATGTAGCAAGTCCTGTCGGCTGCACAGTTAGGGTTGCTGCCTGAGAACTGAGCCCTAAAATGCCCTGTATCCAAGCAATAGGGAGGAGAATTTCGATTTGCCTGATACTAACCATAAAAGTAGTACAACCTTGCCTCTGGGGTGAAGTCACATCCACCTTTAGTGCACATTCTGTGCAAGATGATGGCTAGAGCACCTGGAAGGACGCAGTTGGGACTTCATTAACATATAGAACTACTTTGCACCTACTTGCCAGTAACTATCCGTTCATTAAGTGTCTCCGTATATGGGGCAGAATTTGGATGGGGAAAGCAAGTGGCACATCCGCATCTACCTCAAACTTTTAACAGTTACCAGTATCTACCAAAGCAAAGCTAGGAGTTGGCTTGACCACACTGGCTTGGTCAGTTCACGTTATCTGACACAGCAAGCAATGGCAAAGACCTTTGGTAGGAGCCTAACACACATGCTGGCAAGGCAGTGTGTCATTATGCTTCTATTGTATAAACTAAAAAGAAGGAAGTGGTGGGGAATTACTTAGAAATAAATGCGTGGCATTGAAATCAAACCACTGTGAGAAGCTGGGGAGACTGTGGGAAGCACCAAGCCAGTCTCTGGATGTTTTGGGGTGTTTTTTTTAAAATAAATTTATGTATGTATGTGTGTATGTATGTAGTCTCTACACCCAAAGTGGGGCTCAAATTCATGACCCTGAGATTCAGAGTCACATGCTCTACCAACTGAGCCAGCCAGGAGTCCCAGTCTCTGGATGTTTTGGTTGAACTCAGACATTCTGTGAAGGAGAGTAAAGAGGCTGGTGTAAAGGATTGTGAAAAAGAGATTAAAGAGGGGCGCCTGGGTGGCTCAGTCGGTTGAGCAATGCACTCTTGATTTTGGCTCAGGTCATGATCCCGGGGTTGTGAGATCAAGCCCCACTTAGCATGAAGCCTAGACGTGGAGCCTACTTGGGATTCTCTCTCTCCCTCTCACTCTGCCCCTCCCCTGCTCTTGCATGTTCTCTCTCTCTCACACACACACGAAAAAGATTTTAAGGTATTTGTCAGATTCAATAGAAACACAAAATCTAAATTTGAAAGTAAAAAATGAAAATGGGGAAATGATAATGGGGAAATACCCAAAGAAAGCAAGTGTACCAATATGTAGCTTTTTTTTCTTAATCCTTTATCAAGTCAAGAGTTTCTTTATATTCTTAGTTTACTTGCCATTTTTTAAATCATCTATGGAGTTTGAATTTTATCAAACATTTCATCTACATCTATTGCAAGGATCATATGGTTTTTCTCCTTTTACCAGTTCATGTGATGAATTATATTACATGATTTTCTGATGCATTCCTGGGACCAATCCAACTTGGTCATAATGTATTATCTTTCATATGTTTAAGAAAAAATTGACCCTATATTTCCTTTATTTACAACAGGCCTTGGTTTGGAGACCAAGATTAACCCAACTTTCTAAAAAATGAAATAAGGAATATTAGTATTTTTTTTCTCCTCTCTGGAAGAATTTGTGTTAGGTTGAAATTATTCAATCCTTCATGTTTGGTGAAACTCCCTAGTTTAAAAAAAAAGTATGGTTCTGATGTTTCTTTGATATGAAGATTTTTGATCATCAATTTTCGAGCCCACGGTTCCACAGTATGGCGGCTACCAATTTATTTTTTGAAATGGTTACAACATTGTTCACGTGTAAAATTTTTTCTGGGGCCAAATTTATTACTTGCAGGGAAGAATGTGCATTTGATTTAAAAAATCTAGATACTGGGGCACCTGGGCGGCTTAGTCAGTTAAGCGTCCAACTTCAGCTCAGGTCATGATCTCAAGGCTCCTGGGTTCAAGCCCCGCGTCAGGCTCTGTGCTGACAGCTCAGAACCTGGAACCTGCTTCGGATTCTCTGTGTGTGTCTCTCTCTGCCCCTCCTCTGCTCACACTCTGTGTGTGTGTGTGTGTGTGTCTCTCTCTCTCTCTCAAAAATAAATATTTAAAAACAATAATAGTAAAAAATAAAATAAAATTTCAAATTATTGGCCAAAAGTTGCTCATAATACCCTCTTATTACATTTTTAATTTATTCTTTGCCTGAAGTCATGTTTTCCTTCAATTTCTTTCAATAGTTTACGGGTTCCATCTCGTTTCCTAATTAGAACTGCCAGACATGTGCCAGTTTATTAGTCTTTTCTAAGAACCAGAATTTGCCTTCATGATTCACATCGATTTTGTGGTTGTTTCTATTTCATTGATTTCTACTCTTATCTATCACATTTCCTTTTTCCTACTTACTTTGGGTTTATTCAGCTGTTCTCTTGCTAACTTTGTAGGTTGAATGTTTGGCTTATTGATTTTCAGCCTTTTTTTAATCTCATATAAGCCTCTTGTAAATTCTATGTGGAATTTTTATTATTGTTCACTCCTTGTATGTTCTAAAGCCATTTTGCTTTCTTTTTATTCAGGGATTGTTTAAAGAGAGGTTTTTTTAAGTTTGTTTATTTTGAGAGAGTAAGTGAGAGCACAAGCAAGGGAAGAACAAAGAGAGAAGGAGTAGACAGAATCCCAAGCGGACTCTGCTCTGTCAGTGCAGGGCCCAGTGTAGGGCTCGAATTCATGAACCAAACTGTGAGCTCATGACCTGAGCTGAAATCAAGAGTCCGACGCTTAACTGACAGAGGCACCCAGGCACCCCCTAATTCCTATATATTATTGTGATTAACTTCCTGAATTACATGGTGCCCAGAAAATGTTATTTATTCAACCCGACTTTTTGACATTAACCAAAGATTGCATTTTGGCGAGATACATGGTCAGTTTTCACAAATGTTCCAGGTGTGCTTGAAAAGAATGTGATGTCTCCAGTTACTTGGTGAAATGTTCTAGACATCCCCGTTACGTGATGCTTGTGATTCTGTAACTCCTGTCTTCTCTCTCCTCACAGACCTTCTGTTTGTTTAGTTTGTTGGCTCCCCAGGAGACACAAGGACGAGTTAAAGTCCCAAGGAACCAATCAGACGAATCCAGAAGGCAGAATGTTCTACAAAACAAGGGTTTAATCTCTTCAACTCCTATTAGGAAAAGAGGGACTGTCCTCAATGGAAAAAGATGTAGGGAAGTAAGCAGACTGGGCCCTGGATCCTCATTTAGAAAACCCTGCTGTAAGCAACTGGGGGACAACCGATTTGGGGCTCTCTAATTCCTGGGTCCCTCCTGTCGAGGCCCAAGGGCATCCAAGTGTCCCACCTTTCTAGATGGCCAGTGATTTGGTTGTGCCAGAGGAAGGCTGATGTCCTTGTCAACCCATTGTGATGATAACAGAAACTTCTGTTGCTGTGATGACAAAAAGTGGGTCCCCGGCACCCAGCAGAATATCTGGTAAATGGTAGACACTTGAAAATATTGTATTGAGTGATTTGCCCTCAGTGATTGTATTGAGGGAACACGCCCTCTCGAAAGACTCGGAAGTTGGAGGAGCCCCTCCCGTCCCCCCACGCTCCCTCCAACTGTTTCACAAAACCCAGCGCAGGTTTATCATCACCCTTACAGCTCTCTCAGTAATCTGTTTATGGGTCTGCCTCCTCTACTGCACAGCCAGCTCCCCAAGGGCACAGACTGGGGTTCCCAGCTTCTAGCCTGGCTGGTACAGCAAATATAAGAATTAGTGGGCCATGGAATCAGGCCTCTGTCTTGGCACAGCCTTCACAGGCTCTGTTGGCAAAATTCTGGGCCCAACTCCTTTTACCTCCTTCATCTCGCTTCAGAGAGGACAGTCTAGCCCATCACGGAGTAACAAACATTCTGCGCAAGCCCGGCCGACAGACGGGAAAGAGCGCAGATGGCAGAAGGTTTTCAAGCTATGACTATGTCTGTCCCAACGGGGAAATTTCAGGGTTTGGAAATCCCCCAGCTAAGGACAGGCAAAGCCTCCCGCTGGCCAGCTAACCCCCCCCTGGGGGGCCAGTGAAGACAGCTTCATTTTGGGGTATGAGGCTGTGCCATGCCCTCGTGAGGCCCCGGCAGGATGAAACCACTGCTCAGAGAAGCTGGGGAGCCCTTGGGTTTGCAGAGAAATGAGAGCCTGCAGCTGGAACAGCTAGGACGAGAGCAGCTGTATGCCCCCCACTAAAGCTTATGATTTTTCTCTAGGGGCACCTGGGTGGCTCAGTCCATGGAGTATCTGACTCTTGATTTCCGATCAGGTCATGATCTCATGGTCAAGTCATGATCTCACGGTTATGAGATCAAGCCCCAAGTCAGGCTCCATGCTGGGCGTGCAGCCTGCTTAAGATTCTCTCTCTGTCTGTCTCTCTGTCTCTCTCTCTCGGGGCACCTGGGTGGCTCAGTCAGTTAAGCATCCAACTTTGGCTCAGGTCATGATCTCACAGCTTGTGAGTTCGAGCCCGATGTCGGGCTCTGTGCTGACAGCTCAAAACCTGGAGTTTGCTCTCTCTCTTTCTCTAAAATAAAATAAAAAAAGCAAGATGGGAAGGGGTGCCTCGGTGGCTCTGTTGATTAAGCATCTGATTCTTGATTTTGGCTCAGGTCATGATCTCATGGTTGTGAGATGGAGTCCCAACTTGGGCTCCATGCTGGGCGTGGAGCCTTCTTTAGATTCTCTCTCTCCCTCCCTCCGTCTCTCTCTCTCTGTCTCTCTCTCTCTCTCTCCTTCTCCTTCTCCCTCTCCCTCTGCCCCTCCCCTGCTTGAGTGCATGTGCGTGCACTTACACGTGCTCTCTCTCTTTCTCTCCCTTAAAAAAAAAGATTTTTCTCTAACTCAGCCCACTAGACACATTCTAAGAAGATAATTGGGCACATGCAAGAAGACATGGGCTCAAGGATCTTTGTCACAGCTTGTTTGTACTTAAAAAAGAACACAACAACTGGAAACATCTAGATCCGTCCATTTGGGACTGAGTAGATGAATAATGCACATCTGCACAACGGATTACCATGCAGGTGCTAAAGAGATATGGAGATCTATGTTTATTGGTACGGAAACAGATGGATGATAGATACATACCAACATAGAGACTAAGACATATGTGTGTGTGTGTATATATATATATATATATATGCATAAAGAGCATCTCCTTATTTGGCCAAACTGTACCAAACATCACCAAACTGTACCAAAGATGATCACTCGGTCACGGAATTTAGGATGACTTTTATCTTCCTATTTAAAAAAATTTTTTTAATGTGTATTTATTTTTGAAAGGGGGGGAGGGGCAGAGAGAGAGGGAGACATAGAATCTGAAGCAGACTCCAGGCTCCGAGCTGTCAGCACAGAGACTGACGCGGGGCTCAAACCCACGGATCAGGAGATCATGACCTGAGCCGAAGTCGGACGCTTAACTGACTGAGCCCCCCGGGCGCCCCTATCTTCTTATTTACACTTTCTGTACTATTTAATTTTTAATTAATTAATTAATTTTTTTTTTTTTTTTTTTTTTTGCTGTGAGCATACGTTGTTTTTCTTATCAGGAAAAATCAAAGCACTCACATTTTGGAATAAGTAAAATTTGCTGTTGGCATTTTTGAAATGTTTATTAAAAAAAATTCTCAATATACACACATAGGACGAAATTATTATGTAGGACCCCTAAGATTAACATGAGGTTGTATGTCAATTGTACCTCAGGAAAAGAAAAATTGGTCAACATGCATAAAATCCTACTCTAAAAGTGGTAAACGCTTTAGTGCATTTTTTACCCTTTTTCTTCACCCATCCACATAGGTTTTATTAAAATCAGCTGGAAGTTAAGTCAGAGATTTGTTTTGGTTTTCATCTTGCTGCTTCCATTCCAGAAATTCTGAACAATTGTACTGCAGTAGTTAGGGCCAGGTGCCGGAGTCAGACTGCCCGGGTTCGATCTGAATCGTGTCTACACCAGCTCTGTGATCCGGGCTGCGTTATTTAACCAGGCTTTGACTCTTATTTCTTTAACTTAGTCAGTTACTTTATCATCTATCTGTCTATCTATTACTTTGACTCACATTTAAATCTGGGAGGATCATAATACCAACCTCAGAGGATTAAGAATCATTGTGATCGTTGAATGGGTTGATATGGTTACAGAAAGCACTTAGAACAATGCCTGGCTTAAAGCAAAGGCTCAACAAATGTTTTCGTTTTAATTTTTATTAAAATTCACAGCCACATCATCAATTATCTGGACTTAGTGTACATTTTACTGGTTTACTCCTTTATTTTCTTAATGTTTATTTATTTTTGAGAGAGAGAGAGACAGAGCATGAGCAGGGAGGGGCAGAGAGAGAGGGAGACACAGAATCCGAGGCAGGCTCCAGGCTCTGAGCTGTCAGCACAGAGCCCAATGCGGGGCTTGAACTCACCAGCCGTGAGATCATGACCTGAGCTGAAGTCAGATGCTTAACTGACTGAGCCACCCAGGTGCCCCATACTGATTTACTCTTAAATTGCACATCCTCTATTTTGGGTCCCACTCTCATTTTTCTGGGGTAGATGCTTGAAAAACTTTTTCCTGAAATATTGACTAGGAGTTAGCTTTGTATGTCCTTGTATGCACAAAACTGTAATTATTTTGCTGCCATACTAAACAAAAATTTGTATGAATCTAGATGAGTTAGAAAAAAAAATTTTTTTAATGTTTATTTTTGAGAGAGGAGACAGAGTGCAAGCGGGAGGGTGGGGGAAGGAGAGGGGGACACAGAATCCGAAGCAGGCTCCAGGCTCTGAGCTGTCAGCACAGAACCCAACACGGGTCTTGAACCCACGAACTGTGAGATCATGACCTGAGCCGAAGCTGGACACTTAACCGCTTAAAGAACTGAGCCACCCAGGCACCCCAAATTATTTAAGTTTTTTTTTATGTCTATTTATTTATTTTAAGAAAGAGAGAGTGTGTGCATGAGCAAGGGAGGGGAGGGGGGTGAGGGACAGAGAAGGAGAGAGAGAGAATCGTAAGCAGGCTCCTTGCAATTAGCACAAAGCCAGACTCAGGGCTCGAACTCTCAAACTGAGAGATCATGATCTGAGGCAAAATCAAGAGTCGGATACTTAACGGACTGAGCCACTCAGGTGCCTCCTAAAATATTTTTTAAATGAAAGTACAGTTGACACACAATGTAACAGTTTCAGGCGTGTACAACACAGAGATTTGACGACTCCATACATTACACGATGCTCAGCACTAATGTAGCTCCCATGTGTTACCCACAAAAACTACTTTTTTTTTTTTTTTAAAGAGCCATCTCCGCAAGTAACCAATTACTTCTGGGAGGTCTCCAGGTGAGTCCTCTCTTTCTTTTTTTTTTTTAATGTTTTATTTATTTTTGAGAGAGAGGAAGAGACAGTGTGAACAGGGGAGGGTCAGAGAGAGGGAGACACAGAATCCGAAGACAGGCTCCCGGCTCTGGGCTAGCTGTCAGCACAGAGCCCGATGCGGGGCTCGAACCCACGAACCGTGAGATCATGACCTGAGCCGAAGTCGGATGCTTAACTGACTGAGCCACCCAGGCGCACAAATACTACTTTTAAGGGCATCAAAAAACAGTCACATTAATGTCTATATGCGTGTGTGGGTTTGAGATTATTTGAGACAGCCTTGCCACCTCTCATTTCTGTCTGTGTGGGACCAAGAATAGGACAAATTCCCATCAGGCCCCTGGGCTGACAGCCCTGTGGTAAACAAGTGATGAACTTCAGTCATGACCAAGGTCAAGGGCAGCCTCCAGGACCAGGGGAATGACCGCAGAGTGGTGGCTTCTAAACTAACCACCTAATCAGGCCAACATACCCTTCCTTGTCCTCTGGCTGTGGGCCGCCTGCTCACCTGGGAACTCCACACCCCTGGAAAATCCCTCCCAGCGACGCCTGGGAGGCCCAGGTGTGTCCCCAAGTCCCGAGGACCTGCTCTCCTCCCACAGTATCTGGGATGCTTGGCACGCACAGCACTTGCTAGGTGCTTTCTCAGCTGCATTTTGGAGGCAGAGCTCAATGCATCCATCAGAAGGATTCTTTGTAATTACCCCCTGGAAGTTGATCTTCTCAGACAGCCCCCGCACCGCCGTGTCACAGGAAGATTTTGATCGTCATCGTCACTCACTCTAAGGGCTCCCTCAAGACCCCCAGGGAAGGAGACAAAGGTGATGTGACCCAGTTTCAGGCTCTCCTCCAGGCAGGACGTGACACAGGTCCTCACTGTACGCAGAAGCAGGAGCCCAAGGCCAAGGTCTGGGAGAGCAGGTGGTCAGCAGCCAGGCTTCTCTGGCCCCCATGCTGGCGCACTGCTCCCAGGCAGGGACCACACTGCTTGACAGAGGCGGCAGGGAGGAACCGAAGAAAGCACCATTCTCTTGCCTCCCCCTCTCTCAGAGGCAGCACCCCCGGCTCCGGCTCCCACCCATCAGGCTGCCACGACCTCTCCTTGCAGTGAAAAAGAATCCGGGAATTAACAATCCCCCCCGCCACCACCACCAACAGCTGAAAAGTATTTGAGAAAGTTCGCCAGCATAACTGGAAGAGCAGGACGAGGACAAGTTTGCACAGAGCGGGCCACCGTCTGCCGGGAGATGAAAGAGATCAGTTCTTCTCATCTGTTTTGCATTCTCCAGAAGAATCTTCTTCTTCTGGGGTCTCGGGGGTCCCGATGACCCACAAGAACCACAGTCATCCCTGAATTTATTAGTAATTGCTTAGTAGTCAGTTCCCCCCACCGCGGCCTTGACCCCCAGCCCCCATCAGGTGTGCTGGGGGCCACCAGCCTCAACCAGCCAGATTGTTATCAAACAGAGAAACAAATCACCGCATTTGGGGGTATCTTTGTACAGAAGCTTAACATTTGCCCAATCTGACAGGGGAATGGCTTCCTCCCCCTTGGCCACCTTTCTGTTGGACGTTACCCGAACTTGGAGATTCTAAACACAGCTCTTTCCACGTTCATTTGCAGCCTCCCTCGAGGAGGCTGGGCTGTGGCAGATTTGAAAGGCAGCAACCACTTGGCCCTCAGGACCTCTCCAACAACCCAAGGCCTAGCCTCTGCGTCACGCTCACTGTGATGGGCCCTTTTTCCTCTCGCAGTGAGCTCTCTACTGGCGTTTCCTTACTGCACTCAGAACAAAGGCCAAGTTCTCCTTCGTGGTCTGTAAGGTCCCAGCCCCTCCACTCCAGCCCCGCTGCCTTCCTTCTATCCCTCAGCTATGCCAAGCATGTCCCTGCCTCAGGGCCTTTGCACTTGCTGCTTCCTCTGCTTCTCCCAGATCTACGCAGCTTCCTCCTTTCCCTCGCCGGGTCTCATCTCAGATGTGGCTCCTCAAAAGGCCTGCCCTGACCACCCCCTAGCTGAGCACCCCGTCCACACACGCTGTTCCTCTCTACCACGTGACCCTACTCAGTCTTTTCATAATGCAGCTCTGGCCTGAAAACCATCTCCTTGTCTTGTGCGTTCATTGTCTGTTTGCTACCCTCGTAAGAATCCAAGCTTCTGGAGGGCAGGGGTCTGTCTGTCTTTTCTCTGCCACCTCCCCCCCACCTAGCTGCTAGGCTCCTGGTTCGTGCCCAATAAATATCAGCTGATTGACTCGTCAGTGTCAGGAAACTGATGGGTACAGGAGTCCCTGTTGTCAGACAGCTCATGCTTATCAGAGATGACAAGGGACCCAGCAGAACTCTCCTGTGTTCCTAGAACTCTGTAAACCCTCCAACGGGGGCAAAGGAGGACTGGCTAATTCTACCTGGGGGGCCACATATGGCCTCATCTAGAAGGACTCCCCAGAACCGAGGGTTTTCCTAATTTTTAAAATTTTATTTATTTATTTATTTCAAGAGAGACAGCGCAGGGAGGGGAGGGGCAGAGAGAAAAAGAGAAAGACGAAATCCCAAGCAGGCTTCGTGCTGCCGGCATAGAGCCCGACGCGGGGCTTGAACTCACGAAACCTCGAGATCGAGACCTGAGCGGAAACCAAGAATCCCACGCTTGACCAACTGAGGCACCCAGGTACCCTCCCCAGAACTGAGTTTTGAAAGCTTATGTAGGGGCTTCCCAGGTGAACCAAAGGTGCAAAGGTATAAAACGAACAAACAAACAAACAAACAAACAAGGACCATTCGGGGAAACAGCAGGCAGTGTGACTAGACCAAGGGAAGGGTAGCGCGGGATGTGGGGAAGGGAGCAGAGACCATCAGGAATGGCCCCCCTTCACCAAGAGAAAGAGCTCTGGCTTCCTTCTAGAGACACCAATTGGCCGCTGTGAGTGTTATTCCCCTGATGATATTTTGGCTCCTTCCAGTGTTGAAGAGTCTTTTTTTTTTTTTTTTTTTACTGTTTATTTATTTTTGAGAGAGAGACAAAGCGCAAGCAGGGGAGGGGCAGAGAAAGAGAGGGAGACACAGAATCCGAAGCAGGCTCCAGGCTCCGAGCTGTCAGCACAGAGCCCGACGCGGGGCTTGAACTCCTGGACCGTGAGATCGTGGCCTGAGCCGAAGTCGGACGCTCAACCGACTGAGCCACCCGGGCGCCCCAGTGTCGAAGAGTCTTAAACAGAGGGATGCCTTGGTCAGAACCGCATTCCCAAAAGATCCCTCCGCCAAGATTGGAGTTCCCTGTGTCCCTTGCCCAATTCTGACCGTATTCGGGCATATTTCCAAAAGCCTCTGCTGTCCTCTTTCTAAAAATAGTTCATCTGTCTTTGGGGGCACACAAGTTTGCCAGACGATCTTCCAGAAGAAAGATGCATTGAAAGGATACATGCTTCCATTTTTTGAGACTCATATTGTCACCTGACTGCCTGTCTTCTGCTTTTTTGTCCAGTTTTGTAAATCGAATTACATCACATGGCAGATCTCAGAGGGTAGCAGGAGGCGATGAAGGACGTCTGATTCACTAGAACTTCCGCTTTGTTCGGCTCAGCTCAGCGTCTTTCTTGTTTGGATAGAGATCCAGTATCCCCCACAGTCAGGTGGAATGATAATAGTATCTGGCCACTGGATTGTTGTGAGGCTTAAGTTAGTGAATATCGGGGCGCCTGGGTGGCTCAGTCAGTTGAGCGTCCGACTTCGGCTCAGGTCATGATCTCATGGTTCGTGAGTTCAAGGCCCGCATCGGGCTCTGTGCTGGCAGCTCGGAGCCTGGAGCCTGCTTCGGATTCTGTCTCTCTCTCTCTCTCTGCCTCTCCCTGCTCCTGCTTTGTCTCTCTCTCCCTCAAAATAAATAAACATAAAAATTAAAAAATAATAGTCAGTCAGTATCATATACCCAGCCCTTGGAAGAGTCCTTGAAATACGATGAATGCTAGAGAAAGTGTTTGGTGTTCTCTCTGACCCACACAGTTTCCGTTTTTAGAGTTGCTCAAATAAACAGAGTTTTGGTGGAAGAAAAACAACATGTACATGTACATACAGGGTGTTACGTGTGTGTGTGTGTGTGTGTCTGTGTGTGTGTGTGTCCATTTCTCTTTAGCTATGAGCCAGACTGGGGCATATACATACTTACACTTATATGACCTACTATGTTCTCAATAGAGTTCCAGGTGCCATACATGGGTTAGTATCCTCACAATAAACCCATGAGATAGGAATGATTACGCCCATTTTACAGATGAAAAAAAACTGAGGCTCAGAGAGGTTGACAACTAAAAGCTGCACAGCTCAAACTGCATATGTTTGCTGCTCCTTCATCTCTCCATGCACCTCAGTCCTTGGAGGACAAAACTCCTGTCTTTTCCAACACGGGGGGCCGGGGTGGGGGGATACCAGTGAGTGTTCGCTGGGTCTAAATCTCTATATGTGTTATATAGAAATTCAAAATTACTCTTGAAAACTGTTTCAATGGTCCACTCACGCATCCAAAACATATTTATTGAACGCCTCCTAGGTGCAGGGCCCTGACCTAGCACCAGAGATCAGTGCACTGGCTGGGCAAAATCCCAGCCCCCATGGAGCTTGGTATTAATGAGCCATTAAGTCAATGGTTGAGGCATTAAGTCAATCGTTGATATAACGTAGCGCTAAGGGCCAGGAAGAAACAATACGGTGACAAGGCAACAGAGAGTGACAGGTATTACTTTGGATAAGGAGGTCAGAGCACACCTTTCTGAAGAAGTGG
This sequence comes from Cryptoprocta ferox, assembly GCA_028646485.1. Taxonomy (NCBI): domain Eukaryota; kingdom Metazoa; phylum Chordata; class Mammalia; order Carnivora; family Eupleridae; genus Cryptoprocta; species Cryptoprocta ferox. The sequence continues at coordinate 8,951,511 of CM053571.1, forward strand.
GATTTGAGCAGAGATGGAAAGAGGTGAGGAAACAAGCCACGTGACCATCAGGAGACCACGTGAGTGTTCCAGGCAGAGGGAACAGCAAGTGTCAAGGCCCTGGCGTAGGAACAAACTTGGAGTTTGCAGAGCCCATAAAGTGAGATATACTCAGCCCTGCACAGTGCTATCTGCCTTCTACCTAGATCCCCTGGGGCGGATCCCGTTTGTCATGTCCCCATCCCCACCCCACCTGGGGTGCTTTTCCTTCCTCCAGCCAGCACCTGCCCCTCTGTTCCAGGGTGCTGAACCCGCCCCGCACACTGAAGTAGAAAGCCGGAAGTGCCTGGGAATTGACCTCTGCCTTCCGGACCCCCTCTCCTGTACCTTTAACCAGTGTCTGGAGGGTGGGGGCAAGTAGAGCTCCCCTGCAGGATCGGGCTGGGCCAGCCACGCAGGATGCCCCTGAGATGACACCCCTGCTCTCTGCTTGGCTTCTCTCCGTTGCTGCCCTGCCTCACCCACTCCCTTAGCATCCTCATGGGAGCATCTTTGCTGAGTCACTCAACTACCTAGAACAAACATGCAATGAGTAATGTTGCAGAACACGGTAACACATACATCTGCAGAACATTTTCTATTTTTAAAAAAATGGCAACAAATACATAGATGTGGCCATGTTGAGTTAAATGAACATAGGGTGCTACCCCCACCGTATTATATCCCACAGTCCGGCCCTCTGGGACCCCAAATTGGGGGGGGGGCGGGGAGCCGAATGTATCGGAGCTCAAAGCACTGCCGTTTGGCATTGGTTGGGGGGGGGCGTTGGTCCACTCTGGAAAGTGAACTCGGACGGACCTTCTGGGAGACAGGAGCTAAAGATATTCTTGTCCAATTCTAAGGTTGCTCAACACCTCTCGAGAGTCTGAGCATGTCAGCCACACGAGGCTGGCATCCAAGCCGATGACGAAACTGCTTCTCCACATTCCTAGTACTTCCCTGCCCAAGTGCCCGCAAATCCTATTCAGCAAAGGCCTCGCCCCCACCCCGGCATAGCCCAGCACCCACCTGAGCCAGCAGGTAGAAGACACGAAGCCAGATGCCCAGACGGAGAGAGCATCCGGCCCCAAGGGTCCCACCAGCTTTGAGCATGAGCTGCGTCCCAACTAGGAACCCACTTGTGATCAATTATTACAATAAGGGCCAGAATCCCCTTTCCAATGTGACTTTGTCACTTCTCCCATCCAGGCAAGGTGGCGTCTATCCCCATCCCTGAATCTGGAATGGCTTATACATTAGTTTTCCACAAACTTAGTGGCTTAAGACAACACTTATGTGGGGTGCCTGGGTGGTCAGTCGGTTAGGCACCTGACTCTGGATCTCTGCTCGGGTCATAATCTCCGGTTATGATTCGTGAATTTGAGCCCCGCCGCGCTCTCTGCTGTCAGCACAGAGCTGGCTTCAGATCCTCTGTCCCCCGCTCTCTCTGCTCCTACCTTGCACATGTGTGTGCGCTCTGTCTCTCTCAAAAATAGATAAACATTTAATTAATTTATTTATTTTTAATTTTTTTTTATGTCTTTATTTTATTTTGAGAGAGAGAGAGAGACAGAGGCAGAGAGCGGGGGAGGGGCAGAGAGAGAGGGAGACACAGAATCCAAAGCAGGTTCCAAGCTTTGAGCTCTGAGCTGTCAGCACAGAGCCCAATGCGGGGCTCGAACCCACAGACTGTGAGATCATGACCTGAGCCAAAGCTGAACTCCCCTAGATAAACATTTTAAAAAACCATTCATGTATGACTTCAGTTTCTGTAGGTCAGAGGTCGAGGAAAATCGTAATTGGATCTCAGGCCACAGTTGGGGTGTTGGGTGGGGGGGAGCTCTGTTCTCATCTGAAAGCTGGGCTCCTCCTCCAGGCTCACTGGTTAACAGAACTGAGATCCTACAGATTGTAGAGCTGAGGCCCTCAGGGCCTACAGGCCACCAGCCGTTCCTGCCTTCCTGCTGTGTGGCCCTCTCCACATCATGGGCAGTTTGCTTCTTCTAGCTGCGGGGACGGTTTCTGCAGCCTCAAATCTCTTCTGTCAGCTAATGCCTGGGCCCTCTTTTAAAGTGCTCCCCATGGGACGCCTGGGTGGCTCAGTAGGTTGAGGTTGAGCGTTGGACTTCTGCCCAGGTCCTGATCTCGAGGTTGGCGAGTTTGCTCGCTGCTATCGGCGTAGAGCCTGCTTTGGATCCTCTGTCCTCTACTCTCTCTCTGCCCCTCCCCTGCTCATCCTCTCTCTCTCTCTCTCTCAAAAATAAATAATAAAACATTTTAAAAAATAAACTGTTCTGATTAACTCAGGCCAGGATAAACCCTATGGGATCTTCCTGGGCCCCAGGCACAAAGCTCCTAAAACCTTTGTAATTTCCTAAGCTATGGGATGAGAGGAGAGTCCTGTGTTATTCGTAAGTAGCCCCTTTCAACCACCCCTGAGTTTATGCTAATGAAGCGACGCTTGGTGCCCCGCCCCCAGGTAGCTTCAGGATGAGGTTGGTCTCCAGAAAGACCAAGGGATTACAGGGTTGAATTTGAAGCCTCCTCTCCGACCTCTGAGAAACAGAGAGGAGGCTGCAGATTCAGCTCTGTATGCGCTTGAAGGAGACCTATGAGCTTCTAGGTGCTGGGAAGGGAAGGGGGTGTGCCCAGCGAGGGCACATCAGGTCTGCACCTGCTCTGCGCACCTTGTCCTCTGCCTCTCTTCCATTTGGCCGGTCCTGAGGGGTGTCCTTTAGAATAAATTGGTAAATGTAAGTGAAGTGTGTGCCTGAGTCCTGTGAGCTGTTGTAGCAGACTGAGGACAGGGTTGTGGGAATCCCCGATGTATAGCCACTTAGTCAGAAGTGTAACCCAGACTTGTCATCGGCGCCGGAAGCGGGGCAGTCCTGTGGGGTCCGGGCTAACTCTGGGTACTAGTGTCTGAATTGAACTGAAACCCTGGACCCCGCCCCCCATTGGTGTCTAAAGAGCTGGAAAATTGGAGAAAAGGAGCAGACCCACATGTTTGGTGTCAGAAGTTCTGTGAGGGGAGAAACGGATCAAGGACTCCCTTTGATTAAGTCAACGTCAACTGGTTAAGGGCCTTGCCTTTGCACTTAACCTAATCACAGGAGAAAATCCCACTGCAAGTTCCACTCAGGGGAGGAAATTATACAGGACAAGCACAGGCGCAGGGGGGAGGGGGCCACAGGGATGCAGGGATCTTACCAGCCTTGAATTCTGGCTGCTTTGGCCAACAGCATACAGTGGGAGTGACGTTGTGTAACTGCCAAGGCCAGGCCTTAAGGGACCTTGCAATGTTCTTCAGCTCCTTCTTTGGCTCCCGCAGCCCCATAAGGAAGCCTGAGCTAGACTGCTGAATCGTGAGGGGCCCTGGGGAGAGCGAGGCCCAGCCAACACCCAGCACTAAGCTCTCGGACCTATGAGTCAACTCCGGCCATGTCTCTGATTGCAGCCACATGCAGGACCAGGTCAAAGAACTGTCCAGCTGAGCCCAGCCAACCCACAGACTCATGCAAAATAGATTCCGTGTATTAAGCCACCAGTCAGTGGTGTTTCATAGGACGGGTTGGTTTCATAACACAGGCTAACCAAAACTCCCTCTCTGGGCAGCAACTCGCATGGTCCAGGGGGTTAAACTTTTCCCTTATGGTGTTGGACGAAACCTCAGAAGGACAGATCGTGGAAGAGGTAGAAGGAACTTTCTCTCAAAGACTAGAGATGGAAGAGGTGGAAGGATTCAAGGTTGAAGGGGCTTCCTCTCTTCAAAGCTCTTGCTCCATCTGACCTCTCTACCTGGGATGCCTTTCTCATTCTTCCCTGGCAGGCAATTTCATCTTCATCTTCCAAGTCCCCAGTCAAGCGTCTCCGCCTCTGAGAAGCCCTCCCAGCCTCCTCCCTCCAAGGCAGTGGGCCAGCTCCCTTACCTAGGATGATGGTTCATTTGATGTGTCAGTTTGACGGGATTCTGGGATGCCCAGATAGCTGATAAAGATGATTTCTGGAGTGTCTATGAGGGCGTTTCCAGAAGAGATTAGCATTTGACTCAGTATGAACAAAGAGATCCACCCTCATCAGTGTGAACTGTTATCATGCATTGGATGCAGGTCTGAATAGAACAAAAAGGTGGCAGAGTGGCAAATTCTCTTTCTTCTTGAGCTAGGACATCCATCTTCTCCTGTCCTGGTTCCCTGGCTTTTGGACTGAGGGGGTGGGGGGGTTGGAGTTAGGATGTTAAGATGAGGAGATAATCCTTGATGATTATTTGGGTGAGCCCAATGTAATCACAAAGGTCCTTATTAGAAAGAGGCAGGAGGTGAGTCAGGGGAAGGCAATATAAAGATTGGAGGGATGCAGCCATGAGCCGAGGACGGCCAGCAGCTTTTAGAGGCCAGGAGAGCCAAGGAAGGGATCTTTTCTAGAGCTTCCAGAAAGAACCAGCCCTGGGGATATCTTGACTTCAACTCAGTGACACTGATTTGGGACCTCTGACCTCCGGGACTGTAAGATAATAAATCTGTGTTGTTTTAAGCTATTCAGTTTGCGGTGATTTGTTACAGCAACCTTAGGAGCCTTAGAAAATTCCATGTTTATTCCAGCCGTAGTCACACTGGATGGCAGGTGCCTCTCTCGCTCGATTGAGACTTCCTCAAGCCTGGGGCATCTGTGTTTAGCTGGTTTAACACCAAACCTTAAAAAGGGTCACAAAAGCTGCTGAATGAACTAACAAGTGGATTTCATATTTACCCACTTCATCTGGCTGCCTCTCTCTCAGCCTGAACACATACACACACTGGTATCCACCCAGCTCACCTGCCCACTCACCCCTTCACCCCCAGAAAGGCAGCTCAGTTCATATACCAAAGCTCACTTGGGGCTGGTCAGAAAATAGCTCTTTTTCAAGAGTATGTTGATTTTAAGGAAAGTGGGGGGGGGGTTCTCCCAAGATAATAATTAGACAAATCTCCATAGATGCAGGGATGAGCAGCAGAAATTTTGACGTGGTCAGTGTGAAACCACAAGAATTGGTCTTGCAGTACAGAAATGTAAAAAAGCTCTTTTCTAATAAACAAGTAATGAAAGCAAGAGACGATCCGAATCCTCACCACACCCCCATTCGTCTCCACCTCCACCTCAGCCCCACCACAGCCACGAAAATGGTGGCAAAATTTCCATTTAATGACACCTAAAGACGTCCACTTTACATCATCAAGGGAGAAAAGCAGATTCCAGGCGTGTGAATCACATGATCCCATTTTGTTAAAAAGAAATAAGTTAGGGGTCCCTGGGTGGCTCAATGGGTTAAGCCTCCAACTCTTGGTTTCCTCTTAAGTCAGGATTTGGGCTCTGCACTGACAGTGCGGAACCTAATTGGGAGTCTCTGTCTCTGTCTCTCTCTCTGCCCCTCCCCCACTCTCAGATGCACTTTGTCTCTCTCAAAATAAATAAACATTTTTAAAAAGAAGTCTCCATGGGGCACCTGAGTGGCTCAGCGGGTTGAGCACCCGACTTCGGCTCAGGTCATAATCTCACAGTTCCTGGGTTCGGCCTGATGCTGACAGCTCAGAGCCTGGAGCCTGCTTGGGATTCTGTGTCTCCCTCTCTCTCTACTCCTCCCCTACTCATGCTCTGCTTCTCTCTGTCTCAATAATAAATAAACATAAAAAAATAATAAAATTTAAAAAAAAAGAAGTCTCTTAAATATAGGTTCTATGTATATACAGTGTATCCACATGCATATATACATAATAAATGAAGCGTTTTGGGTGGTAGGCCTACTTTGTGTCTATTTCAGGCCAGCCAGGTCTCCCCATCCCTCCTCAAATAGGAAGCTGGGGTCTGGTCTCCCTATGAGCAATGGCGGAGCCATTGATGGAACTGCAGGCAGCCGACGAGTGCAAGGCCAGGGGGCCTGGGGATCAGAAGCCATATAGCCCTGGCCGTGCGTGTGGTTTCTGCCAAATGACCCAAGGAGGACCCACCTCAGGCCTATTCTGGGGTGCTAGGAACCCATTCTCACCCCACAGCCTCTCTCTCCCTCCCCTCACCGCCACACAGTCCTCGCACACACAGTCCTCGCTGCCATCTTCAACCCGCCTCCCGGGTGAAGGCAGGTGCCGCCCAAGACCCCAGCGGGCCAAAGAACAGACGCACAGGACCATCCCGGCCTTCCGCCACCCCATTCACTGCCCCCACTTCTCTTCCTGCGGTGGAGTTTTTGTTTTAATTCATCTGAACTGGTTACAAAACCACACTCCCACGAATACATAAATAATGGATTGGGGAGGAGGAGGAGGGCAATGTTTTAAAGAAATTCCCGCAGGGCCTGGCAAGGCAACTGCAAATGCATTTCTGCTGTATCATATTTAACTGTTTGCAAACTTCTGCTGGGAAGATGCGCAGCAGCTGCAGACTCCATGGTCCTTCCCCCCGCAGGGGCCTAGCGAGACTTTCCTGGGGGAGGCGTTAAAAGGAGGGAGACGTTGTCAGCTACCCGGGGCCGGGAAGATGGAGAGGGGAGTGAGAAGGTGTTTGTTGGACTGCGCTGCGCCCGACCAGGCTTCGCACAAGCGGAGCATCCACCGGGTTCCGGGCCCAGACTCCCGCCGCTAGGCGAGGCCCCTTTAAGAGCCAGCGCGCGCCCCCGCCCCGCGAGCGCACACTTTCCCTAGCAACCGCCCCGGGGGAGGGGGAGGTCCTGGCAACGGCGCGCCGGCCCCGAGGGGTCACGTGACGGCCCGCAGCTGGAACACAAGCGCGCGCCCCGCCGCGCGCCCGCCCGCCGGGGCCTGAGCGCTGCGGCGCGTGCGCGAGCGGTGCAGCACCGGCCGCGGGAGCAGGGAGTATTATGGGCTGTGGGTGCCGCTGAGCAAGATGGAGCTGTCTGCAGTGGGCGAGCGGGTCTTTGCGGCCGAATCCATCATCAAACGCCGGATCCGAAAGGTGAGCCGCCTCCCGAGGTGGGACGCCTTGCCCGGCAGCGGGTGTCCGGGTCCGCGGCCCATCAGGGCGAAGCGGTCCCGCTAACCCGGGCCCTCTCGCCCACCCCCGCGCCGCCGCCTCCTCGCGTCCCCGCATCCTCCCCACCCCCACTCCCCCCTTTTTTTCTTCTCTGTTTTTCAGGGACGCATCGAGTACCTGGTGAAATGGAAGGGGTGGGCCATCAAGTAAGTGCCGGCGGGGTACAGGGGCGACGGGGGGAGGGAGGCAACGGGGCCTTTTTTTTTTTTTTTCCTGGTGGGGGGGGTGCGCGCGTTTGCTGCCTCGCATGTGCCTCTGCCTATTAGGTTTTCATTTTTATTTTGTGCATGTGTGACTCGGCAGGTACAGCACTTGGGAACCCGAGGAGAACATCCTGGACTCGCGGCTCATTGCAGCCTTCGAGCAGAAGTGAGTTTGGGGAGCTGGCAGGGGCGGCGGGGCCAAGGCTCGGCTGGGGCGCCGCGCGGGGAAGCGGGGAGGGGGGGGGGCGGGAGAGCGGGGAGGGCAGCGCGGAGTGGGGCCCGGGAAGGGGTTCTTTTTAACCTTTGGCGTTTCTCGGCCGCAGGGAGAGGGAGCGTGAGCTGTATGGGCCCAAGAAGAGGGGACCCAAACCCAAAACTTTCCTCCTGAAGGTAACCTGGCCCAGCCCCAGCAGCCCCCTCTCGGGCCCCTAGCCCTGGCGCAGCACGGGGCCTGCAAGGGAGGGACAGATCCGCGGCTGCCCAGGCAGGCGGACCTTTCCAGAGGGGCCCCAGCTGGGCAGGGGGTGGTTGTGAGCCCCCGAGAGCCCCTGGCAGCCGGCCCTGGCCGGCTCCAGCTTCAGCAAGAGGGGCCTGGGAGTGGGAAGTGAGGGGACAGGATAATCCTCGCTGACAAAACAGGGTCTGGGCTGGCCAGCGGGAGTCCAGCATGGGGGTGGATGAGGCAGGTGGGGGCTGTCCCCATAAGGGGGCGGCAGGGAGGTTACTGCTGCCCATTCGAGGAGGGGAACCTTCATCTACCCCAGTCCTGGTAGGGGCTCAGCCTGGAATTAGAACCCAGGGGGAGAGTAAATGTGGCTTCCTTCAGGGCTGGGAACAGAAGAGGCATTTGGGGGCCACCTGCCTCCCTGCCCTCAGCTTCTTTCTCAGGATTTGTTCTGCATGCCTCCCCTCCTCACTGGGGACTGCAGCTTGAATTTGACCTTAGATCACTTCACTTTGAGTTTATCACAGGCTGGGCCACTGGCTCCCCCCACCCCCCACCCCACCGCAGGCTGTTTTGGGAGATTGTAAGGAGAATGGAGTGGGGGGAGTGAAAGCATCGCACATTAGTCTCTGCAGGGGAGGGATACCTAGCTCCAGAGGAAGCCATCTTAGAGTTTAGTCTGGGGGGAGAGGGTGTTTTATTTTCCCTAGTGAGAAAGAAGAGAGTCGGAAAGGGAAGGTGAGATGGCCCTAGGTGGCCCTAGAAAGCAGGCGAAGACTGCAGGCAGGCCTCCCCGGGAAACCACAGTCCACCCAGTAGTGCTAAAGTTGGCTTGGGGCCCCATCCCACCCTGACAGCCTGTGACTTTGTGGCCACTGGCCGAGGAGGGGCAGGGAGCAGTCTGCAGAGAGGAGACTCTGCAGAGTGTAGAACCTCAGAATCTCCTATTTGTCCGAAAGGCCCAAAGCCTGATGAGGGTGGGGTGGGGCGTGGCTGAAGAAGCCCAGACCAAAAGGTCTGTGCTTGTGTAAGGGTTTGGACTTAAAGCAGACATGAAAGAATCCTCAGGTTCCACATACTTCCGTGACTCCTGTTCCCAACCTCCACACGCTCCGGGATCCTTGGAGGAGCACACTTAACCCTTGATGCTTCTTAGGAGGAGGGATGGGGCGGAGCAGCTGGAGGGCGGGTGGGCTGTGTGACAGCCTGTCAGCGCAGCGGGAGCACCCTCTAGCGGTGAAGCGAGTAATGACCGTGAGCTTCGATTCACAAAATGCCTTTTTTTTCTTTGGTAGCCCCAGCTCCTGAGCTGGCTCTGGGCCTAACACAGTGCTGAGGCCCTACGTGGATTATCTCCTTTAATCCTCTTAACAACCCTATGAAGGAGCACTGGTCCCATTACGCAGATGAACAAAGTCAAGGCCCAGAGAGGGGAGGGGACTTATGGGAGGTCCCACCACCCAGCTTCCTGGCTTCATTCCTGCTCCTTTTCCTCAACCTGTCCCTCAGAGAGCACACAGCAGGTTAAGGGGACAAGGTGGCCACACACAGGAGACCATGATGGTTGCAGAGTTGGTGGGGCAGGGGGTGGAGAGGCAGATGACGGGGCCTTGACCTGGACCTTTACGACAGTGATAATAGATATCCGCAAGGGGCGGTAGAGGTCAGCTTGGTCTGAGCCCATGGCCTCTGAGTCACTGACAGCCAGTGTGTATAGGAAACAAAGTATCAGCACTTACTTTCTGCCCAGACCTGTTCCGAAGGAAACAGGAGCCCGTGAGGTAGGTTATAATTATCCCCATTTTACACATAGAAAAACTGAGGCCAGGGAGGTTGTGTGACTTGCCCACGGTCACAGAGAGCCAGTGGTAGAGTCCTGGTCCTTAACCTTCTGTGCTGTTAGTACCCAACCCCTCAGATCCGTGTCTGTCGCCCGCCAGAGTGCCATAAACACGTTGGCTGTGGCTACCATTTTTTAATTCACGGGCAGACCCAGGTCCCACCTTCAGAGAGTTCTGAACCTGGGGGAGGGGATAGGAGGGGGAAGGAAAAAAACACACAGTCTCTTTTCAAAGACATAATATTGAGAAATTGTAAAGTTAGAAACATTTCTCATAAAAAGCTTTGAAACTGTACGTTAGTAAAAGTTTATTGCTCGTAAGTCCCTCTCCCCTACCTCCGTGGATAGGTAAATCTGATATTGCTCCGGTACTCGCTACACGCCAGACACTGAGCCAAGCAGGTAGCATATGTGACCTGGCAGCACGTGACGGCCCATGGAACCAGTTTCAGCCTCGGCCAGAGGTTTACCCACACTCTGCCACTCTGCAGGGACCCTCGCCACTGGACTCGGGCAGAACCGTGATTACAGAGGTCTGGGAGCTCAGGCAGCATGCGGATGGCATAAATGCCCTCCAGGGGGAACAGAAAGAGGGGAGGTTCCCCCCCCCCCCGGAGCTCCCTTGGGGGTACACCTGCAAAACACCCTGTTTGCCAGGTCGAGGAAGAAGGCTAGCTTTCGCCTGCCTTTGTCTGAGGAGGGGTTTGAGGAAACCAGTCCCTGTTTCCACGGGCTGGTGCCCCGGGAGCTGGCCCCGGGGCAGGCTGGCCCGAGTGTGCTGCCACCTAGTGCCCACAGGGACTGTTGGCCAAGCAGCCCCCAGGAGACCCCCAGCGTGGCCAGGAGGGCCATGTGGCGTTGAAGCGTGTTTCCGCCGCGTTCTAAAGACATCCTCGCTAAGTCAGCAAATAAGTCAGCAAACCCCGCTCCCGGGGGGTTGTGGTCAAATACAATCTCGTTTTGTCTGAGGGGCGCACAGGCTATTCCCAGGGATGGGCTAAGTGTCCAGGGCTGTGGGGTGGGATGTGGAGAGACCCCAAAGCACAGATCTCACTCTGGGGGAGCTCACAGGCTGAGCGTGGGAATGTGTCCTCCCTCTCGGCCACCACTGTCTCCCACCTGGACTGAAGTAGACACAGCCTCGCGCGTCTCCCCCACCAGGAGCCAGGGTATCTGTAGACGACAGATCTGTCATCGCCTCCACTCTCTCTCCAGCCATTGCTTTCAGTCCCTTGCCCGCTACCTCCTCTCACTGCTGGGGTCTCAGCTCCCACTGTTTGTCTTCGTGGCATCCCTCCAGCAGGCCACGGAGCCTCTGCAGCCTCAGAAAGGACCACGGCTCCCTCCTCCTTAGGCTTCATCCTCCAAGATGGGCCCATGCCCCTGACCTCTGCTCCTCTAGGCCCCGTACATCCTTTCTTACGTTGAGTCACCCAGTGTCCTAATGGCCTGTGACCTGTCCTCTCCTTGGATTGCAGCCCCTGGGATAGAGGCTGTGTGGGTATAGTTCCAGCTCCAAGCAGCTGGCTTGTGACTAGTGTTCTGCTAGGGAAGGAAGGATTGGGCATGGAGGATGGTTTTTATGGCCTTGTGAGTCCCTTGCCCTGAACTTGAAGTCTCTGAGGGCCCTGCCACACCCCACCTCTTCAGTGAGGTGAGCTCCTGCAGAGCCCTGGGGCTTTATACACCTCAGCAGAGCCCAGGAGCCCAGGACAGTTTTCCCTGGCTGCCCGCAGACTCACTCAGCCGTCCTGCCCTCAGGCCATCTTGGCACAGATCCGAAGTTGGTCCCACCTCCTGGTTCATCTCCACCAAACGCATGTCTCACCGGGGTGGGTTCCAGCCAAGGCTTTAGGAATCTGTTGGCACTGATTTGCTCAGGCCCATGCCATGAGCCAGATCCTGGGCAGACATGAGTCAGACCCGGAGGGGAAGTGCAGGGGGCTGCGAGCAAACGAGGAGCTGAGAGAGCCAAGGGTCTGTCCCAGGGGTGATGATCAGCTAGGGAGGCAAGTCCAAACTGGAGGTGCAGCCCATTCAGAGACAGAGGACACAGAGCATTTGGGACCCTGCGAGTAGGCCAGTAGTGCTGGGGGTGCGGGGTGAAGCAGGGAGGGGCCTCCCCCTTCTTCCTCTCCCCAAGAATCGGTCTGCAGGGGAGTGCCAGGCTAGGCCAGGTTGCTTCACCGAGCAGAGTTGGTCCGGGGCTTCACACCAAAGGGCTCTTCTTTCCATGGTGGGTCCTGATTGCGGACACTTCCTCTGTGGGAGCCCGGCTGACTCTCTGAAGGGCTCGCAGGATGGTGCAAGGGGACTGTACTCGTGGGTGGCTGGCGCAGGAGCCCCCGGAGGAGGTCAGCGGGAAGCCCAGCCCCCGCTCAGCCCTTCGCTCTGCCCCACAGGCGCGGGCCCAGGCTGAAGCCCTCCGCATCAGTGACATGCATTTCTCTGTCAAGCCAAGTGCCAGCGCCTCCTCGCCCAAGCTGCACTCCAGCGCGGCCGTGCACCGGCTCAAGAAGGACATCCGCCGCTGCCACCGCATGTCCCGCCGCCCCCTGCCCCGCCCGGACCCCCAGGGTGGCAGCCCGGGCCTGCGCCCGCCCATCTCGCCTTTCTCCGAGACGGTGCGCATCATCAATCGCAAGGTAAAGCCTCGGGAGCCCAAGCGAAACCGCATCATCCTGAACCTGAAGGTGATCGACAAGGGCACGGGCGGAGCGGGCACCGGGCAGGGGGCAGGAGCCCTCGCTCGCCCCAAAGTCCCCTCCAGGAACCGCGTCATTGGCAAGAGCAAGAAGTTCAGCGAGAGCATCCTGCGCACCCAGATCCGCCACATGAAGTTCGGCACCTTCGCGCTGTACAACAAGCCCCCGCCCGGCCCTCCGCCTCCCCCTCCAGCGGGCAAGGCCGACGCTGCCGCCTCCCCGGGCCCGGGGCTGCTGCTGGCGGCCCCCGCCGCCCCCTACGACGCCCGCAGCTCCAGCTCCTCTGGCTGCCCCTCGCCGGCACCGCAGTCCTCCTCCGACCCCGATGACGCGCCCCCCAAGCTGCTCCCCGAGACCACGAGCCCGTCTGCTCCCGACTGGCGTGAGCCCGAGGTGCTCGACCTGTCCATCCCTCCCGAGGTGGCGGCCACCAGCAAGCGGGTGCCTCCCGACGTCACGGCTGCCACGGGCCAGGCGCTTCCCGTGGCCCCTGAGCCTGCCGGCGCCTCCTCCGAGCCCGAAGCCGGGGACTGGCGCCCCGAGATGTCGCCCTGCTCCAACGTGGTTGTCACCGATGTCACCAGCAACCTTCTGACAGTCACTATCAAGGAATTCTGCAACCCTGAGGATTTCGAGAAGGTGGCTACTGGGGTAGCAGGTGCCACTGGGGGCGGTGGCGGTGGCAGCGGGGTGAGCAAGTGAAGGGGCTCCACCGAGGGGGAGGCTGGGGGGGGGCCCTCCTGCCCAGAGCCCTGCTCTTGCCCTCGCCCCTGCCCTCAGACACCTCTGCCCGTGCTTTGCTTGTTTCTGATGGCTCGGCGTTGACTCCGGGAGGGGGCTGGGCGGTTGGAGCCCCCTGAAGCCCAGGGGAGCGGCAGTCCCGGGACCGATCTGGGCCGGGTGGGGCCAGGGCACCCGGAAGTCCTCCTTGTCTCTTGGCACCCTCCCAGCCCATGCATGGTGGGGCCTGCCGGGGGGGGGGGGCTCCTGGGGAGCCCCAGAACGCGGAGCTCGGCCGCCTCCTCCACATCCTGCTCTGTCTCTCCCCGGCTTGCTTCCAGCTCGCGCGCACAGCATCTGATTTCTCGGTGCTACCCCGGCAGCTGCGGGGCCCCTTAGGAGACCCCTTCCCCGTATGGGCTCTGCCCCTTTCCTAACCCCAGGTGCCTGGGCAGGAGGGGCAGGGGTGGCAAAGCCCAGACCGAGGTTGAGGCGAGGCCAGCCTCGGCCCCTCCCTCCTTATCAACGCGTGCGGCAGGGGCGGGGCCAGAGGCAGGGGTCTTCCTGCCCGCTTTTGGACAAGACCCATGCAGGTCCCCTTAGGCTCCGCCCCGCCTAAGGTGTCTTTGCTGTCCCCGATCTCGAAGGTGGGAGGGACTGGCAGGGACCTCCCCCTGCCACAGCCTCCTAGCATCTAAAGGCCCCTTCAGTGCTCGACCAAAGGTGCTACCAGAACCTGCTGTAGAAATTTCCAGCCGGCGCACGCATCTGCGGCCCCTTGGCGCGTCTGTGCGCCTACCCGAGGGTGCGCTGGGCCCGGGCTTTCAGGCGGCCCCCTTGAGGGTTCCGTGGAATAGGGTCGTCAAAGGCCTGGACCTTTCCTTGCCCGGACCCGGCGCCGGGCCCGAGGAGTTTGCTGTGGGGCCACAAGCCCGCCCCCCAGCCCCCCAGCCCCGCAGTGCTGGGGTGTGTGCCCCCACACCCTCCTCCTCGGGGTGGTCGGCGCCACCAGCTGGGCCTCTGCCGCAGACAGGGCATGGTGGGGACTGAGGTGGAAGGGGGAGACACCCCCCCCTGCGGCCTTCCTCTCCCCCTGCCCCCCTCCCACCCCGTGCCTGGGGGAAGGAGGAAGCTGGAAACCATCCCCACGGGGTCTCCGGCTTCCCCTGCCCCCTCCCTCTCTTGCTTCTGCCGCTGGGGCTTTCTCACTGCACAGCCTGCTGGGGGGGGGGCCGGAACCTTCGGCCCCAGGGCCGATTTTCTTCTCTCTGCTGCCCAGGAGCTGAGGTGTCCATGCCAGTGGCAGAGACCCCCCCCCCCGTTTTAGGCTGGGCACTGGGAGGGCAGGCAGGCCAAAGGGGGCGACCAAAGAGGGGGCCTGTGTTCTTCGGGAGGGGGAGGGTATGCGGGGCCAGGTCTCCGGTGCGCTGTGGGAGGGGGGCCACCCTGCTCCCAGGCTGGCGTGAGTGGCGTGTCCCTGCGTGTGGCTCCAGGGAGCTTCCTGGTGTGCGGCCAGAGGTGTGTCAGCTCAGAAACGTGATGGCAAAAGGTAGGAGGCAGAAAGGGAATCCTGTTAGGTAGCAAATGCCTTTGTTCGAAGTATGGGAGGACTCGTTCTTCCGAATCTCCCTGCCAGGGGCTATGGCGTGGCCCCTGTCCCTCCCCACCCCAGGATGTAGAACAAGGGCCCTCACAGGGTTTGGGGGGCTGGCACTCCTAGACCCCTCCCCACCCTGCCCTTTGTGTCGGCTCTGTGGCCGTCCAAGTGCCAATTGGCTCCCCTCCCCAAATAAGGGCTGGTATTTCTCCTCTGTCCTCAGAGGGGATTTCCCCCCCTGACCCCTCACCCCAGGTGAGCGACCACCTGGGTGCCAGTTACAGGTGTTTCCAGAGACCATAGAAATGTGTTTTCCTGAGAGTCCGTGTCATTCGTGACTTTTTTTTGTAAAGAAGTTGTGTTTTCAGAGGTGATTTTATGACAGGAAAGTGAAAGAATTAGTTTTGCAAAAAAACAAAAAACAAAAAAGAGGAAAAAAAACGAAAAAAGAAATAGAAAAAAATATCATGGGATTCCTATGGGGCGGGAGTGGGGGGGAGAGAAAGAGATATTTAAAAAACTAGTAAAGCAATGATTGCACAGGCGAGGTGGCAATGTTGGGAATGGGGACGGAGGCCTAGGGCCGGCTGCGGGTCCCTGGGGTCCCTGCTCTGTCTCCCCGGCCCGAGGCGGGGAGGCCGCCCTCCTGTCCTGGGCCCACACTCCACACCTACCCTCCTTCAACGGGAAGGAAGACAGCTGGCCCCAAGGGAACTAGCCAGACCGGCAGGGGCCCAGCAAATGGAGCTGAGATTTGGGGTGGGGGGGGGACCTGGGGGAGCCCCACTGTTGCATCATCGGTGACTTGGTCCAGGAAGGCTGGTGAGTAGATACAGTTGGGTTCCTTGCTCTCTTCCATCGGTTTGCCAGCGTGTCAGGTCATCTGGTCCCTCCCTCCCCATCACCCCCGAAGACCTGGACGCCCCTGAGCTTTCCTGGCTGGGTGGGGGATGGGGGCTTCAGGAAGACACGAGCTGTGGACTCCGGGAGAATCTTAGGCGGTGACCCAGAGGGACTGGGGGTAACCAGGAGGGGGAGGGAATGCCTGCCCCGGCCCCTCAGCCGTGGGGCCCCGCCCCCCCTCGGCACACGCAGAGAGGCGCACGCAGGCGCGCTGCTTCGAGCTGGGCACCTCCCCTGGGGGGTCCAGGTGGGCACAGGGTCAAGAGCAAGCGGAGCCCTCCTACCTCTCTCCGAGGGTGAGTCTGAGCGGGAAACCCATAACCCCCCCGCCCCCCAACACACACACACACTTGCACGAATCAGCCTTCTCCGGGCCCTCCCTCTCCCCTTGCTGCTTTTCCGTTTGCCTAATTACCAAGCAGAAGTTGCATTCTGGTTTGCTTTATTTTTATATGTGAAATATCCCCCCCAAAGCCCGATCTCTTCCCATGTTCAGTATCAGTTGGGGCGTCGGTCCTTCTCCCCTTAATGCCACCTCCTCCCTGCCCCCGCGTCATAGGAAACAGGTGAGGTCTGGTGTCTGGTTTGAGATGGGAAGTTGGGACACATCCCTGTCTTCATTTCCCTCTCCGCCCCTCAGTGTGCCCTGCTGTGAAATGGGTGTATTGGGTGGCAAAGCCTCCTGTAAAGCACTGCTGGTCTCCAGGCAGCTGCTGAGGATGGGGTGCCGGTCAAGGCTGCTGGCACTGGGGCCTCTAGCCTCCCACGACCCCCTTTCATCCTTGCCCCGCAAAGGGGTCCGGGGCAAAATGAGCTGCATCCTTCCACTGCTCTGGAAAGAAGTGCTGATCAAGGCCCCACGTCAGTGTGAGGTGGGCAGAGAGCACCCCATTTAAAAGACCAGGAAGCAGGGGCCCCAAGAGGCAAAGCCGCATCACTGGGGGGAAGAGCCCAGCTGCCCTGGCGTTTGGGGAAAAGCCCCTTCCAAAGGTGGGGGCCTGGGCGCCGAAGCTGCCGGGCAGTCCTGGGTAAGAGGTCCGCCCCTAGCAGGAAGCGGTTAGGTCAGGGGGGCTGGGCCATCGCCAGCCTCTTTAGCCTCCGTGGGGACCCTAGTGGACACACCACCTTTCTCACCTTTCTGGGTTTTGTTGTGTTTTTTTGGGGGGGGTTGGGGGGGGTTGGGGGTTTTGGGTGTTGTTTTGTTGTTTTGTTTTGTTTTGTTTTTGCACTTGGCCCACGCCAGACAGTGGAGCCCCACATGGTCAGTTCCACTCTCCGGCTCCCATGCACTAGCCCAAGGCAGCCTCTTGGGGGCTTGTTATGGTTTAAGGAATCACTTTTAAAAAGAAAAGGAAAAGTGTTGAAAGGTTTTTGTTTTTTTCTGTCTGCATCTCCTCTCAGACTCAGGAGTTTGGGGCTAAAACCGGGAGACGGTCCCCCTAGCCTGCCTCCATTTGCTGACAGTCACCAAGATGCCGAAATAGGGAGACAGGCCGAGGGGGGACAGAGGACCCCAGCTCCCAGCCCTGCGGGGTCTCCCCGCCGCACCTCGAAGGAGTCGGTACCCCACTCCCAACGGCGAGTGAGTGCCACCTGTATGCGGAGCGTCAGTTAGGTAAAGGGAGACTGACGGTGTCACAGGGGACCCCTGGCGAGAGGTCGAGGGAGAAAGAACGAGGAGTTCTGGGGCCTGTCCCTGGCTGTTGGGCTGAGTGCAGATGGACACTTTTTGTTTATTTTAATTTAAAAACACAAAGGCCTAAAGAAATGTATCTTATAATTTTTTTTAATTTTTGAAAAGCTCATTTAATGAATTGTGCACGAATGAATTCTATATATATAAAATATACATATATAGCTCTATATTTGGGGAGGGGCGCGGTCTCTTTTCTCTCTTTCTCATTTTAAAAATGAAGCGTTGTTGCCTTTGTCTGTGGTTCAACCATCCAGCTCCCAGCTGGCTAAACTTTGCCTCCAGTGGTTAAAGAGAGGGAACCGGAAATGGAGCGCCCCTCCCCGCCAGCGCGGGGTGGGGCCCCCGTTCCACCTGCCCCCTCCCAGAGGTTGCCGGTGGAGAAGACCGCTCGTTTTGGGTGTGGGTTTTGGTTCTGTTCTGGATTCGGTTGTTTCTGGGCCGGGGGAGGGGGGTTTGTGCCGATTGCTCTCGTCTTGTACGTTTAGTTCTGCTGCTCTTCAATGTTGTATCAATGCCAGGAAGGGGGAGTGAAAAGCCTCTTTTGCCCCCCAAATAAATTGTCACATTCCGAAGCTAAGGTATAGCCCCTAGGGTGGGCGTGTGTCTGTCTCATTTCTTCCAGGCTGTGACTGTGGTCTTTAAAAACATCAGGCGCCCAGGTGGCTCAGTCGGCTGAGCATCGGACTTCTGCTCAGGTCATGATCTCGCGGTTTGGGAGTTCGAGCCCCATGTCAGGCTCTGTGCTGACAGCTCAGAGCCTGGAAGCTGCTTTGGATTCTGTGTCTCCCTCTCTCTCTCTGTCCCTCCACCTCCTGTGTGTGCACTCCCTCTTGCTCTCTCTCTCTCTTTGTCTCTCTCTCTTTCTGAAATAAATGAGTAAACTTAAAAAAAAAAAAAGCAGCAGGCCATGGGCACCTGGGTCACTTGGTCAGTTAAACGTCCGACTCTTGATCTCAGCTCAGGTCTTGATCTCAGGGTCGTGAGTTCAAGTCCCGTATTGGGCTCCGTGCTGGGCATGAAGCCTCCTTTAAAAAAAAAAAAAAAAGAATCTCAAAAAAATCCCACCAAAACATCAGGCTGGGTCTCTCCTGCTGCAGGGGAGGGGCAGGGGCTGCTGGCCCTCCCCCTGTGGCCCATTTCGGAGCTCGCCACCTCCCACCCTCCTTCTACCTCATGACCTGCAAGTGAACTGAGCTGGAGGGGAGGACCCTACAGAGGTAAGGCCGAGGTGCTGCCACTTGCCGAACCTGGGGAGGGCCTGGCAGGTGGGCACGAGGGGGCAGGAGGGGCCGCTGCCTGCGCCCCACTTGGAGTCACAGCATAAGCGGAGGGGGGCCGTGGGGCTGGTCCCTACCAAGTTTTTTGCCACAGAGCTTGGGAGAGAGCAGGCCAGTTCCGAGAAACGTTTTGTCTACGGGGCGCTCGTGTACCCTCTCTGATTAGAGGAGCCGTGTCCCCACGTCGGGCAACCTCATGGGTTCAAAAGCAGCGGTGCCAGGCGGGCCCGTACCTTCCTCAAGGGCCTGTTGCTCTGCTCTTAAGACACACCTTTGTCTATCCGTAGCCCCCCGTTTGCCGGGCCTTGAGCAGGTGTCACCCCAAGTCCTCCCCTCCTATGGCACCCCCACCCCCTTATGAAACCCCTGGTGTCTCGACTCTCAGATGTCTCCCCACCAGTCCCGCCCGGGCTTTGGCAAGGCCTCTCTGGTCTGCCAGTCCCCGTTCTTGCCTGCACAACCCCTACTTCGTCCACACTGGTGCCACTGGCGGCTGGCGGCCCCTGCCCGAGTCCTCTTGGGAGCCCACTGCCCTCAGGACCTGGTCCTAAGTCCTCCACCTGGCAGCCCGCCGGGGTGCTCTTCCCTCCCACCCTCGCCTTCTCTCCAGGTGCCTCCCAGGCGCCCACCTGTGGGCTTGTCCCTCCAGGTCCCTAAGAGCGGGGCCGCGTCTACCCACAGCTCACAGCCTAGCGTCTGAGACACGCTAGGCCCTCCATTGGTCGTTTCTCTAATTGCCACCAAGGGCCCACCTCCCTCACTGATGGGATCATCGGCCCAGGCAGCAGACCTGGGGCCCCAGTGTGACTCATCCAACTGGTCCTGGGCCGGCAGGGCAGCTGGGAGCGTGTCCCGGCAGATGGGTGGGAAGTGGGGGTGAGGGACGTGGAGTCAGGGCTGGCCCTCCTCCACGCCACCCCTACCCTTCCTCCGCCTACTCCTCTCACCTACTACCTGCATCAGTGAGTGCTTTACTGGCTCCCTTCATCCCTTCCCCTCACCTCCCCTCCCTTCGCCCCTGCTCCTCCCCTCCCCCCTTTTCCCCTTCCCCTTCCTCCTCCCCCTCAAATGAGGAGCACTGCCTTCAGTAGTAGAGGGGGCTTTGCTCCAGACTCGGCTCTTGCCTCCAAGCCCCAAGCTCTCTGGGACTGGTCACAGCAGGGCTGCCCTCCTGAGGCGGGTGCGTTCAGAGATTTAGAGTCACTGCTGTCCCTTGTCACAGCCATGCCATTACTAAGCAGCAACTTCTGTGCCTTAGTTGCCGGTGAATGAGTGTGACCACAACAGCTTTCAAGGAGGACTGGAGGGTTTGTTTTGAAGGCCATGGTGGGACCACGCATCTCCTCTCAGGGGGGCGGGCTGCCCTGTTGGAAATGTGTCAGGGTCACTGCTGGAGTCACAGCGTTCATCTTCCCGGTGGTGGTATCTGACCTAGCCCCCCCCCACTATTTGTGGGCCTCCCCAGGGGTTCCCCAGGGGGCACGGGTCAGCCACGGGGTGCCGCTCAGGACTGCGATGATGGGGGGTCCAGGGGGTCCGGATGGGGTGAGAACAAGTTCCCAAAATCACTGTCATTTTTTCAAAGCTGTAAGTATAGTGGTTTTTCTGTCCTTGTCAAGTTCTGTCTGAAGTGAAGTGGGGGGGTCAGCGTTGCATTCAAGCGGCAGGCCCCCCTCAAGCCAGATCACAGGCCTGCGCACCCTGTCCACGCCCTCTTTGTTCAGGCTGCCGGCTTCTAAGAGTTCGCACTTCAAAGAGGGCTCTGGCTCAAAGAGAGCTCAAGGCCGCCTGATCCACGCAGGGGGTCTGCAAAGGAAGCCGCAGGTGAGGGGCCCCGCCCTGCAGACATCCCGGGCTCTGAGCCTCTCCAGTCCCAGGAGGGATGAAGGAGGAAATAACCCCGGTGAGCGATAACGAGGCCTGGACGCAGCTCACACAGAGCTGAGAGATAGTTGGAATATTGGATATGTTGCGATTGGCTCCATGGCTTACAAGAGGGATCCTCTGAAAACCTTCTCGATATCTGGTGGGCAAAGGAGTGGGTGTTGAGGCCGCTCACCGGTGGGGTGGGGAGCCTGGTGGAGGAGTCGAGTTGGGAGGAGGGTGAGCACCGTTTGGGGCAGCTGGGATGTGAATCAGGTGAGATTCTGACCCATAGATTTGAGGCTCGGAGCAGCAAGTTCCTGCTCACTCGGGCACTGCTGGAAACATCTCTCTGCTAAAGAGCCCTTTAGGGGCGCCTGGGTGGCTCAGTCGGTTAAGTGTCCGACTTTGGCTCAGGTAACGATCTCACGGTTCGTGGGTTCGAGCCCCGTGTCGGGCTCTGTGCAGACAGCTAGCTCAGAGCCTGGAGCCTGTCTTTGGATTCTGTGTCTCCCTCTCTCTCTCTCTTTCTCTCAAATAAATAAAAAACATTTAAAAAAAAAAAGAGCCTTTGGCCTCAGGTGCACCTCAGCTCTGAGATGACCTCAGCTCTGAGATGTCTGCTCACCAGACATCCCGGTGGGATCTCTAGGGACTTGGGGGCTTAGCTCCAGAGGCCACTGGGATACCCGGCCCCTGCCCAGCACCCACCCGGCAATCTCATGCCTTTCATCCGGGTGAGGTTGTGAGAATGATAAACCCCACCAGACAGGCAGGGCGTGGAGGCTCCCCAGGGTTACTCAGAGGCTGGAGGAGTGGAACCAAGGTCCTGGACGTGGTGAAGAACTTTCTGAGGAGCCTACTACTTACTACGCGATACTTGGAGGTACTCGCTAAGCCATAACAAACATGTAAACTTGTAAATGCCCAGCTGCGTTCCCAAGCCAGTGAAGACATCCCCAGGGACCATAAAGAAGAAGCCAAACTCAGAGTGATAAGCAGATACCAATCCTTAGCCCTGCAGGGCGGGGTCTGCGGATGACACAGGGTCAAGTGTCGGGAGGAGCGGGCCTTCGCTGATCTTGGTAACCAAGGACCTTGTTTTCCATCTATACAGGGACGGGAGACAAGGTCTTGGGAGCCCTTGCCAAACAAGGTTCGACACAAAGACACCTGAATAAAGCATATCCTCAATGAAAAGGCAAATGGAGTAGAAAAATCGCCCTTTTGCAAGCCCAAACCCAAACCCAAACCCAAACCAAAAACACTTGTCGGAGAAGTTGTCTCCTTTCTGGCTCTGTTGGAAAAATAAAAATGAAGTCTCTCCTGACAAATTTGAACTCTAGAACTTCCCTAACACGCATTTGGGATTTGACGTTGCATTCTCCCCATGCTCCCAGAATTCCCAAGTCTGATAATTAACATCCAAAGCAAACGGGGCTGGGTTATATTTGCAATAGCAAATGCAAGGCTCCCTGGAGGGGCATTCCCACAATAAAGGCCACATGGGAGGTTCACAGATAAAACCCCTGTTAGCAGGAGCTTGCCATCCAAAATTACAAGACATACAAAGAAGCAAGCCACCAAGACGCACAGCAGAATGACACACGTCATTTTCAAGCACAGGCTGAAGATATCCAGACATGACCGTGTACATCATGTCGTGCAATAGAAAGCAAATCCCAATAAACTTCAAGAAATTGTCATCACAGCTCACGTTATCATTAAATTAAAAATCAACAGCCAAAAGAGAGCTGAAAAACCAAGGCTCGTCTACTTGGATAGTAACCCAGACCTCTCATTCCCCTTCCCCTGCATCTTGCTCCCTCCCCAAACTTCTGAAATCTCTAGAAAAAGGAGACTCAGGATGAATGTGAAAATGTGAATAGAAGGCAGCCACACAGGAGGCATGCAGCCAATCTGAGTCAGAGCTGGATGGGAACAGGTCCCCCCTGGTCCCTCTAGACGGATTATGACCTTCATTAGAGCAGAAGACCAAAGTGTTCTCTGTCTCTTCCAGAGGCTGAGCTCAGAGTGTGACAAAGACGTGAGCTTCCGTTTGTTTAAGCGACAACTGCTAGCAATCAGCCTTTAGGAGCCAGAGGGAGCCGTCTATGCAGAGCAGGGATGGGCTGGTGGAAATGGGGCAAAGCAGGTGGCAGGGGTTCTTGGTGACTCCATAGAAAGACAGCCCCCCCCCCCCGCCAGCCTTCTGCCCACCTTTCCTCCTGGTGTGAAATCTCTGCATGAGCAGCACACTCTTTTGGGGTGGATTTGGAGGTCCCTAGGGGTTCTCTGTTAAGGCTCCTGTAGTCTGTGAGCAAGGCAACAGGACCCGCTTTGAAAAAGGCAAAAATGTAGACTCTGTCCCCCACAGGGACTCATTAAAGTGACCATCATCTCACTGGCTCCCTTGGCAATCCCCACAGGGACACGGGGCCCAGTGTCTCCCGTAGCGTCCCCGGCGGAGGCTTTCTGTTCTCATCAGCCCTGACCTGCTCTCCCACACTCATCCCTCCTCCGCCTGCCTTTCGTACCTCAGTCACCATCAAGAGACCCTCGTCCAGGTGCAGGTGCGGGGGGGTCACTTCCCCTCTTGAGCCCCCAGTGCTTCTCAGCAGCATCCGAAACCAGGAGCTCCCCACTCTCCCTCACAAGGCTCCGGGAGGGGGGAACTGAGGCGAAGGGTGTGAAAGCACCCTTTCACACCCTTCGCCTCAGTTCCAGCTCGGGTGAGAGGAGACATCTTCCAGACGGATGTATCCAGGCTTGACCATTCCTCCCACTTCCGGTCTGGGTGGGCCACCTGTCTGCTCATCAATCTCAATGCCTCGTCCCACGTAACAGCCCCAGGATAGTTGAGAAGCAGCCGATGAGTCCCAGCTTCGCCACTTGTGTGGTCTCGAGCCGGCCAGTCACTCTCCGGGCCTCCATCCTTTTCTGTAAAGCAGGAGAGCGGCTTCCTTGAATTCTCCTTCCAACTCAGAATTGCTCTAGGAAGGACAACTAACACATACAGAGCGGACTTTACAGGGCTTAACTCATCAACTCCCCACAACCCGGAGAGTGCGGTAACCACCATATATAAAGGGGGGAAGTGGGGTCCAGAAAGGCGAAATAACTCACGGATTCCCATACGGTAAAGGTGGGATTTGAACCCATGCAGCCGCACTTCCCACCGTGGCAGCATCCTCCCGCACAGCGCGGTGGGTGAGGAGGGCACAGTCACTCGAGCCGGGCTGCCTGACTGGGTGTGCCTGCCTCGGCGTATTGCTCAGCTCGACTGTGCCTCAGTGTCCCCATCTGTAGAACGGGAGATGAAAGTAATACTCCCATCCTCGTGGGATTGCAGGGAACCCCGCTGAGAGCCCCAGGAGCCAGGCTCTGAGCTGGACACCCTCCCATGGTGCAGCCAAGGAAACCAGAGACAGGGGCTGAGTCACCTGCCCAGGTGGCACCATTAGTAAGTTGCAGAGCTGGGATTGAACCCCAAACGCCCTAACTTCAAAGCCCGTGCTTTCAACCCCTCTGCTCCACCCCCATGCGACAGCCTCAAACTCCACTCAAAATGAGCCTCCAGACTGCAGATTGGCCCCCAGGGGCTGCCTGACTCACTATCTTCCACTGAGGGGGCCTGAACCCTGCACGTTGTCTCTGACTCATCCCTTTCTGGCCTGACACCAGCATCTGTGACTGAGAGACCCCTGAGTGGAAATACCAATCGCTGCCTCCCTCCTCAGCCCTGCTGTCTGCTCCAGTCCAGACCCCTAGATCTGAGGACCATGGGGACCATGGACCCCCATTCCAAAGTGCAGATTTGCAAGGGGGCTGGACCCAAAGTGCTCCTCATCCCTCATCCCTCCAAGGCCACGTGGCTAAGTAGCTGGAGGGAGGGATGCCTTTGGAGAGGGGGCTGCTCTCTTTAGAACCAGTTGGCAGTGCTCCCCCACCTCACCAAGTGAGGGGGCTTCAGAAAACGCCAGGGCATAGCATGGCATGTGTCCCCTGGAATTCAGAGGGTGAGGCGACAAAGGGGAGAGGCTGCCTAGACTTCCTTGTTTCTATGAGACAAGGACCAAGCTGGTTTGGGAATGACCTGTGCTCCCAGCATTTGGGGGCCAGGGTGCAAGTGTGTCTCCTGGGGCCCCAGAGTGAAACTTGCAGAATGTGGCTGGTTTGAGATCATTAAAAAAAATTTTTTTTAATGTTTATTTTTGAGAGAGAGAGAGACACGGAGTGAGAGCAGGGGAGGGATAGAGAGAGGGGGAGACACAGAATCCGAAGCAGGCTCCAGGCTCCGAGCTGTCAGCACAGAGCCCAACGCGGGGCTTGAACTCACAAGCCTCAAGATAGTGACCTGAGCTGAAGTCAGATGCTCAACCGACTGAGCCACCCAGATGCCCTTGAGATCATTTGGAATTAGGATCCTATCCCAAGAGGATTGGTTGGGGGGAAGCAGGGAAGGGGCCTGAGATCCTAACAGGAAAGACTCATGTTGGGTTGGACACGAATCATGGAAGACAGGTGCTGAAGGGGGACTGTAAACCCAGACAGCCTGGGGACGCTTTGCCCAGGTGGAAGCTGCAGGTGGCAGATACCTAGTAATAGGGGTGGGGGTTCTCTGAAGAACCCCCCTAATGAGAAGGAGTGCCTCCTTCCTTGTTATATGGGTCTTTGAGTTTAAGGCAGACTTGAGGGAAAAGAGAAGCTTTGAACAGAGCCTAAAGCTTTGCTACTAGACTATTTTAATATCTAAAAACTAAGGTAAAACCTAAAAGCGATGAAAAAGTCATGAGTTATGCCTGAGGTTTCATCCAAGAGCAGGAAAGGTTGGGTCAACAGAACGGGTTGACAAGGTGGCCGCGGGGAAAGAGTAAAGTGATTTCTCCCTGCAGCCTGCCAAGCACAGCTCGTTCTGTGTCTATTCACCGCTTTAGCCTCCAAACTCCTCTTTCCTCCCTTCTGTCACCCTATGCTTGAGCCCTGTCCCAGCCCATCGGGCTGGGGTCTCCCAGAACAGCTTTCCCTGCATGGTGCTTCCTCTCAGAAAGTCAGTATATCCTAGTGGTCATGAGCATGAATGTCTGGGTTTGAATCCCAGCAACCTGCCTTGGCAGCTGGGGGACCTGAAACAAGTTGCTTGACCTCGCTGTGCATCAGCTTCGCTATCTGCATTCCACTGGGTTTCGGTGAGGCTTTAGTGATTCTATACAACGCACTTGGGAACGTAGCAAGAACCCACTCAGGGCGGGGGTTCATCATTATTGTCAAGTGCTTCCTCCTTGCTGTGAAATCTTGGGCAAGTCCCTTTCCCTCCCCGAATCTCAGGTTCTGTGCCTGAAAAAATAAATTGGGTGTGGGTACAATTTGCTAGTGGCTGCAGCTGATGCTGGTGGCAGGCAAACTTTAGAGGAGAGAGACCCAAGCCCAGACCCGTCCCGAGGTGGGGCAAGAAGAGGGCTGCCGGTCAGTGGGGGGGACCAGGGGGTCCAGCCAGCAGGACCGTCCACCCTACCCTGTTCTCCTGCATTGTCCCTCTGTCTGCCCGCCTCAGGGAGCGTCTCCCCCAACCTGCCCCCCACTTCCCCTAGGGATCACCTTGGGTGCCCCGACCTAGATCAGGAAACAGATGGTGCTTGAGGAGTAGCTGCCGGCCACCCTTGGTTCCTCACTGGATACGCATGAATGGTCATCCAGGTGGGGTCCCAGGCACCCACCCCACTTGCCTGTAGCCCCATTACAAGCCTCTGTTCTGACTCTTCGGGGTCCTCCTGTCCCTGATCCTCCTTCACAGGGAGACCTTCTCTCTTTCACAGGCCTTCCATCATATACACAGACAGCGGGGTCTGCCCGTACCCGGATTAAGAAAGGAAGGCTCCTGGAGCCCTAAAACTCAGCTGTCCTGCCTTCAGGTGCAGTGTCTGCAGAATCCTGGGGGTCATCAGAAAACTGCCTTTCTCAGAGGAGCTGGAGAAATGGCCATGAGCCCGTAGGTTCCATTGTGCGTGCAGTAAATAACACCCTGAGCACACATTAGGTGCCAGTGACCCAGATATGAAACAGACGCGGTGCCAGACCTCGAGAAGTTCTCAGGCTTGTGGGGGAAACACACGTCACAGACCAGTGCAACAGAAACTGGTGCAGGGACGACCGGGGGAGGGCAGGGGTGGGCCACAGTGGCTAACGGGGTCAGGGGGAGGGCCTGCACTGAGCCCAGGATGGAGTGAGGCTCCCAGGATGTACTTGGCTGTTTCCTCATGGGTCGGGAGTGGGGGACGGGGGGCGATGGGCTCTGAAAGCAAGAATGAGCGATGTGGAGCCCGACAATTTCAGGGTTCAAATCCCAGGTGCACATCCACTGACCATGGGACCCCAAGCAAATTACAGAACCTCTCTGAGTTTCAAGTCAGAAGTGAAATAGGGAAGATTATAGTGTGGAGCTCCAGGGTTTTCACGGCGAGTAACAGAGTAAGAAGTGCAGGGAGGAGGAGCGGACCGAACCCCAGGGGCCAACGAGATGACAGTAAGACAGAGAGAGCCCTGACCGCTGCAGAAGGAGGACGCAGCCTTCTTGGCTGGCCACTCCTGCTGCTCTCTCTTGGCTGGGCCTCGATGCAGGCACTCACCTCCCAGCCAACTGCCAGGCCCCCCCACAAGGAGGACACCGGTTTCCTCCTTGGTTCTCAGGCCCTCCTGAGCTGGGAACAGATGTCCTCGCTTCCTGCCAGAGCCTGAGAGGTGCTGGTGGCTTCCAGGTAAGCAGCAACCTGGATGGAAATCTCTGGGCTTCCCCAGAGAGGAAAGCTCTCTCTTCCCCGCCTTCTGTCCCTCCTCTCTGGGAATCTACTGTTGGTATGCGAACATTTCTGGGCCCCGCCTGAGCCCTGCTCCTCCTTGGAAGGTCCCAGGTCGGGGGGACTTTGATTGAACACATATATGAGCCTTAGCCTGAACGATCCCCCACCCTGTTCAGAAAGGGGGTAGGAGCGGAAAGAAGAAGGAACAGAACACCTACGGAGGAAGGCACTGTAGGCACCTAGGGAATCAAGGTAAAGAAGTAAAATAGGAAATTAACATTTACGGGCACCTAACACATACTAGGAATAAGTAAGGAAGGGATAGCATGTATTGGACATGTACTAAGTGCCAGGCCCTGTGCTGTGCCATGGGCATACCAAAAAAACATGGTGAGGAATGGTCCTTACCCCCGAGTCCCCAGGAGATTTTACGCACAGCATCTCAACAGCTCTTTTCCCGTTCTCTTTACGTGCTAGGTCATGACTGCACTTTATAGATGAGGAGACTCAGCAGGCTCTGGTCCTGGGACAGTCCATCACTGGGTGGAGACTGGACCCTCGAGACGGAGAAGATGGATGCTGGCGGCTCCCTTTGTCCCCACTCCCCACTTCCCCACCCCTGCCCCCAAGGAAAGGAAGCTCTTTAGCTCACAAGCACACCCTGAGACTTGTCCTCCTAAGGTGACGGCTTGAGTAGTCACAAGTGCCCGCCCCGGAGACACAGCAGTGAGGCTGACGCAGCTGGTCCCTGCCCTGGAGGGGCTCGCAGTCTTGCAGGAGACAGGTAAAGTGGGAGATGTTGCCCCAGACGGGATGCACAGGGGCTGCGGCAGGCAGGAACAGGAAGGGTTGTGCGCTGTTGGATACCCGTTGCGCACCCGCACCAGGGGAGTGTGATTTGGAGACCGACTGGCCTGCTCTTCCCAGGACCGAGAGGTTTCCTGGAACACAGGACTCAGCGGTGCTAAACTGAAATGAGTTGGTCACCCGAAGCCCCGGGTCCAAGGTCTGAGTCGGCCATGTGCCAGCGGCACAAACTACCAGGTACCAAACTAGCGGCCGGGCTCCCGTTCTTCTAGACGTGACCAAACTAGCGGCCGGGCTCCCGTTCTTCTAGACGTGACCTTGTCGCAGTTTGAAGGGTTTCCCTACCCCTTCTACTTCCTCCCTCCCTCCTCTTAAAAGATGTATCTCGAGGCGCCTGGGTGGCTCAGTCGGTGAAGCGTCCGACTTCGGCTCAGGTCGTGATCTCAGGGGTTGTGGGTTTGAGCCCCGCGTCGGGCTCTGTGCTGACAGCTCAGCGCCTGGAGCCTGTTTTGGAGTCTGTGTCTCCCTCTCTTTCTGCCCCTTCTCCTGCTCATTCTCTGTCACTCTCTGTCTGTCAAAAGTAAATAAATGGTAAAAAAAAAAAAATTTTTTTTTAAAAGACGTATCGCCCCCACATTTTCTTGGCAGAGGGAATAACGGGCAGCGGGAATTCACTGTGGGTGGTGGATGAAGGGGTCGGTGACCACCTTTTGGGTCCCTGAGACCAGCTGCAATGATGGAGGCTGTGGTTCATGCCACCAACCCCCACTTTTTAAAAATATTTTTTTAATGTTTATTTATTGTTGAGAGACAGAGAGAGAGAATGAGAGAACATGAGCAGGGAAGGGGCAGAGAGAGCTAAAGACACAGAATCCGAAGCAGGCTCCAAACTCTGAGCAGTCAGCACAGAGCCCGACGCGGGGCTCGAACTCAGGAACCACAAGATCATGACCTGAGCCAAAGTCGAAGGGTTAACCGACTGAGCCACCCAGGCGTCCCAGCACCAACCCCTACTTCTAAGTGTCCCCTCGGGAAGAGAGGCCCGGTGGGGGGGCCCGTTGGAAGAGCAGCTTCCAGACCATGTGTGGAGAAGTGGGTCTTCACGATGCAACGGGTGGACTGTGGCTGCCACGGAGGGGCGCTGCTCATGCTCCCCCTTTGAGGACGAACCTGCCACAGGGCTGCGCTGGGTGCTGTTAGCGGACACCCTCCAGCTGCGGCGCCTTCAGGAGCCATCCCGGCTTTTGCTGGTTTGTTAGAGCCATTTGAGGTTCGCAGCCACACTGAGCAGAAGGTACAACCGTTTCCCACACATCCCCTGGCCCGCTGCCAATGTCCGTGCCTTCGAGGTACATGTGTTGCAATGAGTGAATCCACACTGACATGTCATCATCACCCCGAGCCCGTCATTTACATTGGGGTTCACTCTTGGCGTTGTTCATTCTGTGGGTTTGGATAAGTCTAGAATGATGCGTAGCCACCATTACGGTATCCTAGAGAATCATCTCCCTGCCCTAGAATTCCTCTGGGTTCCGCCTATTCATCCTCTCTCGCTTATAGCCCCTGGTGACCACGGATCTTTTCACGGTCCTCACAGATTTCACTTCTCCAGAATGTCGTAGAGATGGACCCGGACAGCATGCAGCCTCCTCGGCCTGGCTTCTTTCACTAAGGAATATGCATTTAAGTTTCCTCCGTGTCTTTGCATGACTTGGTAGCTCATTCCTTTTTATTGCCAAACAATGTTCCATTGTCCGGATGTACAGTTTATTTATCCGAGCACCCACTGAGGGACATCTTGGTTGCTTCCAAGTTTTGGTAACTGTGAATAAAGTTCCTATAAACATCCGTGTGTAGATTTTTGTGTGCACATCACCCCAGCTTCTGAGCTAAAGCCACCTTCTTCTGGGGCAGCTCCCAACTAATGACTGGGCACGAAACAGTGCTAGGGACTGGGCATTTCTGCACAGGGCCAAGCCTCCCAAATGGGCAGTCTTGACCCCAGAGCTCCCTGGTGGGTTGACCAAGACTTTGTCAGATCTGTGTTGGGCTCTGAGGCTCTCACAGCCCTTAGCCCCCTGATCAACCACTTGTACCTCCAGCGCCATCTCAGTGTCTGCTTCCTGGACGACCCAAGTGGCAAACTCTACCTCTAACACCAAACCACAATCCGTCTAATTCTCTTGGCCATCATGACCCCCAAGTTTCCATTCCTCTCACCTGGATGGTTGCATGGCCCCTCGCCGGTCTCCCTGCTTCCTCCCCTACCCCGCTACGACCCGGTCTCCATAAAACTACCAGGATGATCTTTTACAAACACAAACCATGTGATGTTGCTTCCCTGCTTCGAGTCTTCCAATTGGGTTTAGAATCAAACCCATCCCCTTCCCCTAGCCTGTAAAGCCCTACGTGACTTCACCCTGCCTTTCTCTCCAGATCTCCTTTCCGCACTGAAGTTCACTCTGCTCCAGCCCCAGTGGCCTTCTTTCTGTTCCTGGAATGTACTAAGCTCATTTCTGCCTCTGGGCCTTTGCACTACCTGTTGCCTCTGCTTAGAACACTCAGTCTTTCCCCAGATTTCTGCACGGCTGGTTTCTCAGGTCATTCAAATCTCATATGCAGGACTCTTCTGACACTTTTATAAATAATGCCCATCCCCCAACTCGCCCCACCACACACACACACACACACACACACACACATACACACCACCTACAACTTTCTATAATATTACTTTAAAAGTTTTATGGTAGTTCTCATTACTATTATAAATTAACTTGTTTAATTATTCATTTGTTTACTGCTTGCCTCCCCACTAGAAGACGAACTGTGAGCCTGTCTCGTTTCTAGCTCTCCCCAAGGCCTGGCATTATGCCTGGCACAAAGTCGGTCTCCAAACATATATTTTGAATGAATAACTATATTTGTTTATTTAGGGCAGAATTCCCTTAGCCTAAGAATGGAACATAAGTGAAGAAATAAAAACTCTAAGAGACGTAAGACTTGAGAGGGGAAATGTGGGGACAATTGAATTCTGAGGGAAGTTCCCCTGAGAATCTGTCTCTGACCATCTCTGGAGAAATTCTGTGTTAAGACTGGAGGGAGGCATCTCTCCCACAGCCCGGGAGAAATGGGTTTCCCTGTCCCGGCCTCCCGCCTCTGCCTCCAGCACCAGCCAACGTTGCCCGTGGGGGATCTAGTTCTGGAAACATTTACCAAGAAGCTACCCCAGGCAGGGGCCCCGTGCTGAATGCCGAGGAGAGAGACGAACCAAGGAAGGAGAGCCAGTCCAGGCAGGAGGCTGAGAAATATTCTGGTGTGTTTGGGGAACTATGCAGTTTGATATTGCTCCAGACAGGGAGGGGCGGGAGATGCGGCTGGAGGGGTGCGCAGTGCCCAGATTACCAACAGGCTTCCCGACCAGCAGAAGCCAGCACAAGGCCCGGCATTTATCGAGGCTTTCCGTGTATTACTGTTATTCCCCATTTCATAGGTTGGAAAACTGAGGCACAGAGAGAGGGTGTCAAGAACTGGGAAAGGCCTGAGACTTTACCCTCCTTGCAAACGATGCCACACAACTGATAATGGGGGCAGGCAGGGTTAGAATTAGGCCTTCTGGCTCTAGAACCCATGCCCTTGACCACCAGGCAGTACTGCCCTTTAAGGGGGTTGGAATTTATACCATAAGGGACGGGGACACCGATGCGTTTATAAGCAGGAGAGTGGCACGTTCCTACCAGAGGTTTAAAAAGCCAGCCTTGGGGCGCCTGGGTGGCTCAGTCGGTTGAGCATCCGGCTTCGGCTCAGGTCATGATCTCGCGGTTCGTGGGTTTGAGCCCCGCGTCGGGCTCTGTGCTGACAGCTCAGAGCCTGAAGCCTGTCTTCAGATTCTGTGTCTCCCTCTCTCTCTGACCCTCCCCTGCTCACATTGTCTCTCTCTCTCTCTCTCTCTCAAAAATAAATAAAACATTTAAAAAATTAAAAAAATAAAATAAAATAAAAAGCCAGCCTAGGGGAAAAACAGACCAGTTTCTGCAAGATTAGACTCCAGCCTCTGGACCCATTTATCCAACTGTCCTCTAATCTCATGGCGTAGCTCATATAAAAGTGTCACCATTTGGCACCCAAGCCGCAGTGGCTCTGCTGCCCTTGGCGGCAGCAGCCCCTTCTCTCGGCTTTCCCTGTCCTTCCCTGGATGTCCTGTGACAGTTTCTCCTCGGATGTTTTGTGTGTGTTTCTGTCCTCACAGAACACATGTAGATGCACCGGGAGTCCCGTGCCCCACGCACCTTCAGGACCTCATGGGTCTCCCTCTGCCTGCCTTTGCCTTCAGAGAGCCTGGCTCACCTGTCCCCCAGGGAGATGCTTCCTCCAAGCTGTGACGCCGGGCGGGGTTTCCAGGTCACTGCTCCAGCGAGTGCGAACTCACATCCACGCGCATAAGGCTCTGGGGACTCACCGTGGACAGAGCTTGCGTTTGCTTGGCTCCCACTTCACAGCTCGTGATCCTTGACTCCCAGAGATCTGGCGAGCAGGGCGGGCAGCATCCTGGGGCTGGGGGTGGGGTGGGATCTCTGGATCCCAGTGATCCAAGAGGGTCCCCAGGGCTGTGGCCTTCTGAGAAATGTTCTGGCCTCTCCCTACGGCCAGCACAACGCAGAGGCCACACAGTAGCCTCGGTGGCTCAGAGTCCCAGCTTGTGCCTTTTCCTGAAGGCAGGCTAGGAAGGGAGACAGGCCCGGGTGCGGCTTAGGCTCGGGATTGACCCGGGCGCGGCCTGGGCCTGAGGCTGCCAGGAGCCACAGCCCCTCTCCTCCACTCTAGGCTTCAGCATGAAGAGCCACAGCCTTCCGAGTGCCCTTCCAGCCCCGGGAAACCCATGCTGGTCAGAAAATGCCTTGTGGGAAACTGGAGGGGGACCTGAATTGTGAAGGACGGTAGGATTTTCTTTTTCATTGCAAAAATTCATTTGCAACAAAATATGGAGAGAGGTTTTTGATAGGAGAAAGTCAAAGTCTCCTCAACCACCCCCACACCACAGCTCACTCCCATTCCTTCTGGTTCCTTCTAGTGCCCGGCCCACCTGCTGACCAGGGTTTTGCCTTCCTAACGCAGACTGGAGTGGGGAGAGGGGTCTCCTCCGGCACCCCTGAGGATTCAGAAGAGGAAACTTCTGCTATGCCCTGAGATCACAGGAAGCTTTTGTTTCTTTGTTTTTCCGCTGTGCGTGTGTGTGCGCACGCGTGAAGCGCTTTGTGTGTGTTTTGTTTGTTTTCTGGAGTGGAGGGGAGTGAACGCTACTCCTTCTGAAGTTTGGAGGCGGGAAGTGACAGACAGGTGGCCGCAGTACAAGAGGTGGGCTCAAAATCTCCAGTCCCCTGTCCCCAACACTGACCTCTCTTCTCCTTTCCCCCACGCCCACCCCAGCTCCATCCCACAGCCTGAGTCGGGTCAGAAGCACCTGAACTCAAATGCTGTTCCAACGCATCCTAGCTGTGTGACCTTGGACAGCCACCTGACCTCGGTGGGCCTCGGTCCCCTCATTTCCACGGGGAGCACGTCCACCGTGAGCCTTAATTGCGCCGGAGCCTGAAGCTCGCTCAGCACTGGGCCCGGCACGGAGAAAAGCTCCCCGCCAGGTAGCTGTCGGCATTACGGGTTCGGGGAGGGGGCTAGAGCACGGGAGGGGGGCGGCGGCGGCGGCGGAGCCCCCCCCCCCCACGGAGGTCCCGCCGCTCGGCCATCGCGTCGCCGCCCCCCGCGCGGTGCGGGCGGCCGGCTCGCGCTCCCGGCGGCGCCCCGGCCTCGGCGCCCGGCACGGAACGGGTGCGGGGCTGGGCCACGGCCGGCCCCGGGGCGGGGGGGGGGGGGAGCCGGCGGGGCGGGGCCGCCGCGCCCGCTCCCCCTCCCCGCCCGCCGCCAGCCGCCTTCTCCTCCTCGCGCCGCCCGGGCTCAGAGCGGCGGCAGCAGCGGCCGCGGCAACAGCTCCGGCTCCGGCTCCCGCTCGGCCCCGCGCGCCCGGGCCCCGCGCCCCGACTCCGCCGCCGCCGCCTGCCGGGGGGCCTCGGGCGCCCCCGCCGCCCGCCTCACGCTGAAGTTCCTGGCCGTGCTGCTGGCCGCGGGCATGCTGGCGTTCCTCGGTGCCGTCATCTGCATCATCGCCAGCGTGCCCCTGGCGGCCAGCCCGGCGCGGGCGCTGCCCGGCGGCGCCGACAACGCCTCGGCCGCCTCGGCCGGCGCCGCCGCGTCCCCGGGCCCGCAGCGCAGCTTGAGCGCGCTGCACGGCGCGGGCGGCTCGGCCGGGCCCCCCGCGCTGCCCGGGGCGCCGGCGGCCAGCGCGCACCCGCTGCCGCCCGCGCCCCTCTTCAGCCGCTTCCTGTGCACGCCGCTGGCGGCCGCCTGCCCGTCGGGGGCCGAGCAGGGCGACGCGGCGGCGGGCGAGCGCGAGGAGCTGCTGCTGCTGCAGAGCACGGCCGAGCAGCTGCGCCAGACGGCGCTGCAGCAGGAGGCGCGCATCCGCGCCGACCAGGACACCATCCGCGAGCTCACCGGCAAGCTGGGCCGCTGCGAGAGCGGCCTGCCGCGCGGCCTCCAGGACGCCGGGCCCCGGCGCGACGCCATGGCCGACGGGCCCTGGGACTCGCCGGCGCTCATCCTCGAGCTGGAGGACGCCGTGCGGGCGCTCCGCGACCGCCTGGACCGCATCGAGGTGAGCGCCGCCGCGCGCCGTCGGGGGCGGGCGGGGCGGAGAGGGGAGGCTGGCCGTGGCCGCCGCCGTGACCCGGGCACAGGGGGCGCGCGCGCAAGGCGCGTCGCCCTCCCTGTTTCCCTCCAGGCACCCCTGTTGCAAGCCCCGGTTTGGGTATCTGTGAAATGGGGGTGAGTGCCCACTTGTAGCGAGGGTTTAGTAAAACGCAGGTATATGAAAACGCCCGGCACGCCCTAGGACCTCCTTAAATGGCCGTTTCATTTCTTTCTTCCGCACACCCCCAGAGCAGGACCAGTCCCCCTCGCTTCCCCTGGTCAGGAGATGGGAAGCGCCGGCCAGGGGGACTCGGGAACCTGCTGTCCTGCCGAAGAGCAGGGAAGGGAGTGTCCCGTAAGCCAAATCCGGCTGGCCGCCGTCAGCGCTTCCCATCCCCATGCCCCCCCGCCGCCCGGCTCAGACCGGGGACCCAGCAGCAGGAATTCAGCGCTGGCCTTAGCCTCCGATGCCTGGAAGCCAGCGGCTCTGGGGTGGGGACTGACCGGAGGATAGGCTCTCCCTCGGACCCCTGCTCAGAGGTCCCTGGCTCAGGTCAGACGCAAGGGATCTAACAAAGGGAGTCTGCTCCAGGCTGCGGTGTGACCCCCGGGCCAGCCAGCGGTTTCTCATTTGAAGTCTCCCGACCCCTACCTCCCTGCGAAAACCCATTTGGGGCCCCCCTGGAGGGGGAGCTGGGCAGACTAGCAAGGACAGACAGCTGCAAGAGGCTGGCCACCCCCAGCCTTCCAGGGTTTCCAGATTGCAGGGAAGGGGGGTGGCAACAAACGGAGTCTGTGGAAAGAGGCCAAAGGCTTCTTTAATATTTTCCCCCAACCGAGTGCACCTAGCGAAGGCAGAGGGAGGAGAGGCTGGAAGGAAGCGGCTCCAGTACATCAGCCCCCCCACCCCGGCCCAGCAGCACAAATGATGCCTGTGGGGAAGGTTGGCCATTGCCGTGGCCCAGTGGGCCTCCAGGGAGTCTGTGCTGGGGTCAGCACCCGCCCCTCGAGGTGTCACAGGGCAGCGAGGCCACCCGAGCCAGCCCTCTCATCCTACTGGTGGGACGACCGGGGCTCAGGCCCCTCGTAAGGTGAGTGGCAGAGGAAGGAGGAAAGCCCAAGGGGCTTGTCTGCCAGGCCAACATCCCCTGCTCCTACTTCACCTGCGGGGCATTTCTAGGATGCGAGAGCCAAGAGCAGGAACGTAATCAGAGACACGCTGATGTTCAACCATGAAGGGGAGCCTGTTTCCTCACCTGTGAAATGGGGACAATAATAACACCTACCTCGTCGGGGCGTTAGGAAGAGTAAGTGAGTTAATCTTTGTGAACGACCCAGAATGGTGTCAGGCAGAGACGTGCTCCATCCATTTGAGTGTGTTTATCTTGAAGGTATCATATTGCTAATTTTTTAAGTAGCCAAAGATCAAAATGGGAACAAGCCCCCCCCCCCTTTTAGGAAAAAGACTTTGTTAAGGTAAAAAAAATTTTTTTTTTTTGGTTTTTAAGAAACTTCCTCTCACCTGCCCCGGCCCCTGCCTCCACACCCAGATGGCCCCGTGATTCCTCCCACGCCCGGGGCTGGCGGGGCTGGGCTTGCCCTGGACCTGTGCCCCCAGCACCTGTGCATTTGGCAGGGTGGGCTCCCCTCCAATTAGCCTGCTGAGGTTGGGGGTGGGGTGGGGATCCTGGCGCCTGGGATTTGGCACCAGATCAGCCTCCTGGGTCGGGAGAGCCCTGGCTTCCCTACACACGCCCCTCCTGCTTTCTGAGTGCCATGGGCATGGAAGGAGAGAGGCGGGGGTCTGCTTGCCCACCAGATCTGCCTTCTGAGCATGGCAGCAGCCAGAGCCAGTCTCTCGGGGGTTTTTGGGGGGGGGCTGGGGTCTGACCCCTGACCGATGTGGGGTCAGACTACTGATCTCGGCAGGACCGCGTGCTCTCTTTAGCTACTGTCTTCTTCCTCCCCCTTCATCCAGTGTCCTCAAGAGCGTGCCCCCAGATCCTCAGGGCCTATTTTCTCGCCACTCACCTCTCTCCTTTGACAGCTCACTGAAAGTGCTCTGGGGCCATCGCTCCGGCTGATCAATTGATCGGAACGACCCTGTCCTTATGTTGTTGAACGCCTCTCCCAACATCTGATGCTAGTGATCACTCCCTCCTAAAGATCTCCATGCCCTCGGCGTCTGGACACCTCTTACCTGCTCCTCCTCCCTTTCTGCTTCTGTGTCCCCTTTCGGGGTCCTCCTCTCTTCTCGGTTGCACCCCTCCTGGGTCTCCTGTCACTTTCCCTGGGTGAACTCGGCCACACCCCGAGGCTCCCAACACCCAGTCCACCGTGGTGCCCCAGCCAACTTCGTCCAGCCCAGGTTTCTTTCCCGAGCTCCAGACCGATCGATCCAACTGCTTCCTGAGCACCTCCCTCTGGACTTCACACTGGCCCCCTGCCCTCAGTGTGCCCCAGCCTGGTCTGGGTCCTCCACCAACCTGCTTTTCAGGTGTGCTCTGATAAGCGGTGGTTTAGCTCCTCCCCTGCCCTCCTCCTTACAGTCGACCTCACGTCTCCAGATGCTCGCAGCAGCCTGCTCAGCCAGGCACACCCCTCCATCCATCCTTAAGCCCCAGGGATCTTCCTTAAGCCCATCCTGGGGGCTTCCTCGAGGTGCAAACCCCTCGCCTGCTCCCAGGCTATCATTACAGAGCTGGCCCGTCTCCTACTTCCTTCTTGCCTCTGCCCAGATTACCCCTAGAGTACCCATACTCATCATTTAAGAGTCTGCTCTGAGGATACGTCCTCCCAAAGGCCCTCCCTGATCGCACACTTTCCTTTTCCTACCCCCATCCCCGCTCCCATAGCCCTCTGCACATCCCTGCCTGTCCCCACCTGGCACGTCTCTGTATCACCCCCTCCCTCACCCCAGCAGCCCTCTACCAAAGGGGAGGGAAGGTCACCCTGGCTCAGCCTCTCCCTGAGGCCTCAAGTCCGAGACCCATGTTTGAGAGCTTAGGAGAAATTATTTGCCTTCTTTCCTGTGGTCTTATTTCTGTTGTTATTGTTGTTGCCGTTAATTGAAAAAAGTCAAACTGTGTTTGGTGGTGGGGGGGGGAATCTCATTTAATTCCACCACTTTATCCGTTTTTGCAGCCCCTTCTGGTCCTTTACCCAGATGTAGACGTTGTTCCGGAATTACCCGTTGCTGGTAATTACCATTCTAATGATGGCCATAATGTGCCGGAATCCATCTCCGGCTCCACCATCCATCAATCCCCTGCCCGTCTCTTGTTGCTGGAGATGTCGGTTGCTCCTAATTATTGTTCTTCTAGATGCTCATTGCAGGATCCATTTCATGCAGATAGGGCTTTTTTTTATTTCTTAAGTCTGTTGAATTATTTCTTTAGGCTGAATTCCCAGGAGAGGTATTACTTGGTCAGAGGATATTGATCTTGTATGACTGTGGCCAAGAACCACTTTCCAAAAGGGCTGAACTATTTATATGGCGACCAGCCACACATGCATGTTCCAGTCCCTTGTTCGCATTAATTTAATGTACGTGGAAAATGAAGCTTTAAGATTGATTCCATCAGCAGTTCTTTGACATAAAACCACATCCTTCACCTGGTCTGGCAAGCTTGTTGCCTGCCTCCAACTTGGAGTGGGAAGGTGAGGGGAAGGAACGCCCTGGTGATGGTCACAGGGGACCCTGGCCTTGATAACATTATAGCTCACGCTTTCAGAGCACTTACCGTGTGTCAGGCACCGCACATTATCTCATTTAATCCTCATCGACTCTCCATAAGGGAGGTAACCATTTTATCCCCCTTTTCACAGAGGAGGAAACCAACGTTCAGAGTGGTTAAGAAATTGGCCCAAGGTCACACAGCGGTGGAGCCTGTCAGTGTCTGGTGCCAGAGCCCTTCCTTAGTCTGTATCATTTTCTCTAGATTCTTCTGGAGAGGTCAGACCTCACCTACCTCCAGGAGAGTGAGAGAGACAGGTGGGGGCAGGGCCTCTTGCCGGATGGTGCCCTGGACCATTTCTGTGTCTGAGCACCGAGAGCAAGAGTGATGACGGCCAGTCCTCGAAGGCTTGTCCTGCTGGCTGGCAGGACCATCAGAAAGTTCGTGTGACAGTCGCTAATAATAAATAACAGTAACAACATTGATTGGCTTATTCAGTCTTCAGCCCTGCGAAGTGGGCTGTATACGTTCACATCTTCCTGATAAGGACGCGGAGGAACCGGAACCAGACCTCCCACCCCCACCCCCACGTCCCGGCTTCGGCTTCCGCTCCGTGAAATGATATCTCGGGCCAGATGTTCGAGAAACACCTTTGGGCTCTAAATATTCTCCGAAGCAGTGTGGCTGGCGGCATAAAGTGGAGTTCTTCTTGCTTGTGACTTTAAGCTCTTTACTTCCCTCTCTGTTTTTTTTCAGTTTTCTAATCTGTAAAGTGGGTGGGAGGAGGGGCTGGATTTGGTCCCGGCCCTTTGGGCTCGACATTGGGAGCTCTTGGACAGATGCCTCCTGCTTAGAAATTGCGTGTGTGTGTGTGTGTGTGTGTGTGTGTGTTGGGGGGGCGGTTACACGTGTGTGCGGCCCTCACCGAGCCCCCACCCCCCACCCGCTCCCAGGCCTCCAGTTCCTGAGGGAAATCTGCAGATAAACACAGTGCCTCAGAGAATCTATTGGTGCCTCTTCTAAGTCCGTTGGTTGCTTCTGCTTTTTTCTTACACTGCTTCCCGTTCTGGCAGCTTCTGCCCTGGGACGGCTGGTTCCCCCGACCCTGCCGCTTTGGCGGGGCAGGGGGCTGGCGTGCTCCAGCGAGAGGCGCTCTGCCCATCGGCCTTGTGTCTGATGATATGGATCCTCAGCGTCCACCAGCCACCTGCAGCCCCAGATGGCCCCCGTCCATGTGGCTGCCCCCCATCTCCAGGTGGTGCCCTCACACTGCACAGTCCTTAACCCCTACTCCTGCGCGTGTCACACCTTTGTCTAGCAAGACACCTGGTGTTGTAAACCCCAGTTCTGCCACCTGTTTGCTGTGACCTCAGAAAATTCCTTCTTCTCTCCGATTCCCCATCTGTCAGACGGGAAGGGTGCACACGGCGCCCCGAGGAGCCGGCTTGCCCTGTCATATTGTGCCCTCGCGGCTCCCGTCTCTGGCAATTCCTGCCAACCCAAGCCTGGCAGGAGCTACGTGAGCAGAAGGCAGCGCCTTACCTGGGGGATTTTTTTTTTTGAAGTATATCTTATATTCAAGATGTATAAGAGCCCACATGTCTTATGAAACACACAAATCTTAGGTGGACAGCTCAACGGAGACTTACGTATGGATGCATCCCTGAGAGCACCACTCGGATCGAGAACAGGACATTTCCAGTGTCTCCTCTGGGACCCCTAAAGTCCCAAGCCTCCAGAGCGCTCCACCCCTTATGTCTGGTGTTTCTGTTGTCCATGATGGCTGACATTTGACCGTGGGGCAGGTGGCAGTGGCTTGTGATTTTTTTTCCACGCTGTGTAGTGTTTCGATGCATGGATACGCCCAAATTTACTTACCCTTCCCTTGCGGATGGACATTTGGGTTATTACACAGAAGGCTGCCGTGAACATTCTTGTGACATCTTTTGGTGGCGAAGAGCCCTCGTTTCTCCTGGATGCATCCCCACGAGTGGGTGTCTGGGTCCCGGGAGAGACATTTACTTAGCGTTAGGAGGTGATGCCAAACACTTTGCCGAAGTGGCAGTAAGCGTTTCCATGCCCACCTGTGTGTGAAGCTTGGCATCCTTGGTGTGGTTATTTTTAAAACCCTCCCCGTTCTGGTGGGCGTGGAGTGAACTCGCTGTGGTTTTAATTTGTACGTCTCTGATGACTCACGATAGTGAGCACCTTTTCTTCTCTTTATTGGCCATTTCGTGAGGTCCTTGCCTGTGGGAGGCGGGAAGAGGTCAGGCAGGGGCTGGCCCTCCTCACCAGGTGAAAATGTGGTGGGGTTCAGCGAGGACAATCTTGGGCGCACGGTCCCCATAGAACCCTACAGGCAGGGACCGAGACAACCAATCCAGAGTGGAAGCACTCATGTGCCTCCACATGCCCCTCATTTGACTCCAGGGGAAGCTGAGGCTCAGAGAGGCTGAGGGACTTGCCCAAGGCCGCACAGCACAGCAGAAGCTGAGGGAAGCTCACAACCAGGATTTTCTATTAAAATGGGCTGGGGGGAGGGGAATCTCCGGTCTTTGCTGCAGATGTTTGGCCAGGGCCCAGAAGTGTGTGGACAAGCAGGGCCTGAGAGGGAATTCCGTGGCGACGCAGCCCTTGACAGGGAATACTTGGAGGGAGAGGCAAGGGAGCCGGGGGTTGGGGGTGTCCTATCGCCTACTC
This sequence comes from Cryptoprocta ferox, assembly GCA_028646485.1. Taxonomy (NCBI): domain Eukaryota; kingdom Metazoa; phylum Chordata; class Mammalia; order Carnivora; family Eupleridae; genus Cryptoprocta; species Cryptoprocta ferox. The sequence goes on from CM053571.1 coordinate 8,992,526, forward strand.
TGAGGCCTCGGAGCCCAGGACGGAAGACCAGTCTGGCCTCTATGGCCTACTTTCCTGCCCCTTCGCCGCTGGGTGGGATGGAGACACAGGGCCTGCTGGGCCGGCTCCTGGAGAGCAAAGACCCCTCTGAGAGGCCTGCCCTGACTCACCTTGATCCCTGCTCTCGTGCTGTCACAACCCCCAGTCTGCATCCCCGCCCCCCACCCCTCAGCTGGGAGCACAGCCCATGCCCTACTCATTCGCCTCTGGACCCACTGCACCTGGTGCTCAGGAAGAGACAGCGGGGCAGAGGGCACCCTCTGTGCCAGCCTGTTCTAGGGGCCTTACAACCGAGTCCCACAAGCACCATGGGTATTAACTGTTCCCATTTCACAGGTGAGGAAACGGAGGCTCAGAGGGGTCACGCAGCAGGGATTTCCCTCTTGACAGCCGGCTCCAGGGCCCACACCCGCACAGTCACCACTCACTGTGCTCTCCTGCCCCTCAGTAGTAGTGAATAAATATGTCTTCACGGACGGTCTTTCATTTTGTCATTCCTTCTATCCCAGAAGGTAGAGACTATTATTATCCCCATTTTATTATTTTTTTAATGTTTATTTATTTTTGAGAGAGAGACAGAGTGTGAGCAGGGGAGGGGCAGAGAGAGAGGGAGACACAGAATCCAAAGCAGGCTCCAGGCTCCAAGCTGTCAGCACAGAGCCCGACGCAGGGCTCAAACTCACGAACCGCGAGATCATGACCTGAGCCAACGTCGGAGGAGGCCCCATAATCCCCATTTTAGAGTTGAAGAAAGGAGTCGAGCAGCTTGTCCAGGGTGGAAGCCGGGGAATGACGCTGGCCTGTCTGATGTGAGTCGTGCCTGTATTGTGACATCGAGTTGCCACAGCATATGTGGATGGGTGAATGAATGAGTGAGGGAGGGACTGAGTGAATCAAGACCCCCCCCCCAGAAGCCGTCTTTCTTCTCCCTTTGGAGCATCTTAGATCAGGTGTGGGGAAAGCTGCCGTCGGGAGGGTGAGCAGGCTTTTGCCAGGGGAGGGGAGGGTGGGAGCAGGAAGTGTGTTCTTAGCAGAAGGAACAGAATGTACGGAGGCCCTGGGGTGAGAAGGAGCTGGGGGCCGTTCGTTGGTGACTTTGAGTGGGAATGAAGCGTAGCCTGCAGGGGTGGGGAGTGAGAGCTGAGATCAGCAGGGCTGGGATTTTATCAGGCGGCTGCCGCTGGCTACGGTGTGGAGAAGGGCCAGCGGAGGAGCCCAGGTGCCCGTGGCCTGGACTAGGGAGGGACAGAGGAGCCAAGTAAGGCTACCATTAAGATTCAGGGTTAGATTCTACCCCCAGAGGCTCTGCTTCTGGATTTTTCCTGGTTTTTTTTCTATTTTTTCATAGTTTTTATTTATTTATCTTGAGAGAGAGAGAGAGCACCCAGGGGAAGTACAGAGAGAATCCCAAGTAGGCTCCACTCCATCAGCACGGAGCCCGACATGGGGCTCGAACCCATGAACCGTGCGATCATGACCTGAACTGAAACCAAGAGTCGGGCATTTCACCGACTGAGCCCCCCGGACGCCCCTTTCCTGTTTTGTTTTTCCAGGAAATCATGGCGAAGTATCTCAGACTTACACAAAGGTACAAAGAACACCATGCGGGTGGGGGTCCGGACTAAGAACCAGAACGTTTACGACCAGCTCATGCCCCTCGGAGCCTCCCAACTCCCAGCCCCCGACTGCCCGCCCCCAAGAGAGGGTCACCTCTGTCCCGAATTTGTATTCCTCTCTCCCCTGTGTTTCTTCCTGCTTTTACAAATCCATGATCTAGTTCTGGATCTTTGCAACTTTATATAAACGGTATCTAACTGGCTATACTAACTGGCTGTATTTTTGCTGTACCCTTTTGGCTGGGAAAACTGAGGCACAGCAGCTGGACGTAAGGTCACCGGGCTGGTGGAACCAAGCTGAGCCCAGCAGACTCACACAAGCGTTGGGGGCGGTCGGTTGGGGAGGTGAGGAGTCCGCACCCACAGCGCCGCCGCCCTGGGCAGGGGTGAGCTGCGCACTGAGGTCCAGCACCCTCCCTCTGCTCCCCAAAGCAAAGGAACAGACCCCACCTGGGGACAAGGTGGCTGGGTCTTCCCTGCATCCTCCCAGCCTCAGAGCCACCCGGCCAGGCAGGTCCCTCCCATCCGGGCCCGTCTGTGAGGCTGCTGCCCCCCTCTCCCCCACCATGGTCTGACATAACCTGCCGGACCCCCCCCCCCAGCCTCATCATGACTACTAGAACCTCTTCTGCTGCCCCCCCCACCCCCACCCCCGGCAGGCAGGGCAGCCAGCATTGTGCCCACTTGGCAGCCTGAGACCCACACTGTGAGGGAATCAGAAGGGCCTGCGCTGGGGTTCCTGCAACTCCGCCTCGCGGTCTCAGTTCCTTCATCTGTAGAGTGGGCCTCCTCACCTGCCCGGATTGCTCAGAGGGCTGTCAAATGTTCTCGTGGTGCTTCCCCGGCCAGGACCTGGCAGGCGGTGGGGACGGTGAGGACGACTCCGCTGCCCGCATCCTTCTTGCCGGGCGCTAATGAGCCCAGCCCGTTGGCACTGAGCTGGACCGGGACCCCGGCAACCGGGACCAGGACCAGGGCCTGGGTGCTTACACCAAACCCCACGCAGCCTCCCCGCGCAACAGCCCGTGGGCTCGGAGCCCCCCCATTCCTGCCTCATCGGGACCTGAGTGGGGGTGATGGCATCATCATCCCTCCCCCCTGCCTTGGGCTCGGGGCCCAACTGGCATCAGCCGGGAGCCCACGCGGCACAGCCTGCACCCGCAGCAGATGGGAAAGTGGGGGGAGTCGTGTTCTTCTGATTCAGACACTGGGGTGGGGAGGGGGCCGCACACGATCTGGAGAGCCCACCTCCTCCCTGGCCTTCCTGCCGGCGGCTCCGACAAAAGAACAGCTTGCACGCCCGCCTCCCTCAGCCTGCACGGCTTCTCCTCACCCCAGCGTCTGTGTAAATCGCACTAGGCGTCCTGTTCCTTCCTGCCAGGCCCTTCTCCCCCCGCGGGAGGAGGACGCTTTGCTAGAGAGCGCCAGAGGTGTCGGCCTTGCCCAGCCCCACTGCTGCAGAAAATTCAAAAGGACGGCTGCCTCAGTTCCCCCATCTGTGAAATGGGGGCAGTTGAGTACCAACCAAAAAGAGCGGCTGTGAGGACTGATGAGTAAATATGTGTGCAGTGCCAAGGATGGGCCTGGCACACTGTCTCATTCAGATGTGTGCCCTTCATGCCAAGCTTGGCACCGTGGGAGGAGGGAAACTGAGGATAGAGGGTGCTGGAGCCCAGAACACCCAGCCCGAGCCCCCCTGGCATTGCGACGCAAGGTACTCTATGCACTCTGTGCCTCAGCCCAAGATTTCCTGGAAGTTTGGCCTCCCTTAAATGCAGTGGGTGGCTGGCCCTGTCACTCCCTGGGCTGTCGCGATCAAGGGAAGGTTCTGGAGGTAGTGAGCTCTTCGTTGGCTGATGTCTCCAAGGCTCACAGTTTGCATTCTGCTTTTATAGTCCACGAGGGCCTGTTACTTCCACTCTTCCATCCTTACATCTGCCCTGGGGATGGACAGAGGGGGGCCGGTTGTCCCCATTTTACAGAAGGAGAAACTGAGGCTTTGTTTTTAGTCACCCCAGAGTCAGGATTCGTAGGCACCTGGGGAGTCAGAAGGAGCCTTCCAGGTAGGATATGGGAAGTTAGTGTAACAGGGGTGGGGCCAGGTGCGCTGGAGCTGCTCATCCGTCCTACCCCCCCACCTGCTCATGCGTCCCTCCCACCTGCTCATGCGTCCCGCCCACCTGCTCATCCGTCCTCCGCTCACCTTCCTCGGCCCGCAGCCCAGCCTGGCTGGCCAATCAGGCGGCGACTACACAGAGTACAGACTGTCGGGGCGGCTGTGCCCTCTTATGTGGGACATGGTGGGGGATAAAGGTGGCTTGGTCTGGGCCCTTCTCCTGCCCACCATCATTTAAACCTGACCACAGCTCTGCAAGCTGGGCATTCCAAGTCCTTATTTTATAGATGAGGAAAAATGACACCAGAGAAGTTAGCCCACCGGCTCCCATTTTCTTTAAAAAATTTTTAATGTTTATTTTTGAGAGACAGAGTGTGAGCAGGGGAGGGTCAGAGAGAGAGGGAGACACAGAATCCGAAGCAGGCTCCTGGCTCTGAGCTGTCAGCGCAGAACCTGACGCGGGGCTCGAACCCACGAACTGTGAGATCATGACCTGAGCTGAAGTCGGCTGCTTAACCCACTGAGCCACTCGGGCGCCCCACCTGCTCCCATTTTCAAGGTGGAGTGGCAGAACCACGTGTCAGTCCCCCCAGCTCCTCAGGCACTGCGCTCCCCACCCTGCCCTCCCTGCACTTTTATCGGGGGACACATTTATCCCCTCATCACATGGCCAGCAAGATCCCATCCACTGGGATCCTCCAGTCTCACCCGGCAAATGGGCTGGGCCAGGGGGGCCGGCGAGGGGTCTCCAGTACTTGCCCCAAGCCGAGGGGCCAGGGGCTATCCCTGCGAGGCACAGGGCACCTGGGAAATGTTAGGTCGTGCTCTTGGCCGTCCATTTGACCCTCAGCTGTCTCTTCAGCACCTCGCGCTGTGCCCACAGTGGGCGCTCACCACTTACTTGCTCACTTACAGAACCGGGAGAATTCAGTGAGCTCAGGTCTGGGGCTAAGCCTGCGGGCACGGAACTGCCCAGGCCCCTGGGGAGTGTGGAGGAAGCCAAGGGGATAGGGAAGCTCTCATCTGGCTCCTAGAAGCTCGCTGAATTATTTTCTACCGATGTTCCCGGAGTCTGCCAGAGACTGCCCCCTCCCAGAGTCTGGACGCGTGGCCTTGCCTGCCTTCTTCCCCAGCAGGGGCCTCCTCCAGCAGGAGAGGGGGAGGAGAGCTCCCCCCCCCCAGTCCTGCCCCAATTCTCCTGCCCACTAGGGTCTTAAGACAGGAAAAGGGGGACTCTAAACACTTTGTCCTCACCCCAGGCAGGATGAGGGTGTCAGGGACCAGCCTAGAACCCTCTGCCCTAGACAGTAATTGCAATAACCAAGTTCTCTTCATTGGCATTTACTACTTAATCATCCCCCAACCTTTCTAAGTAGGTACAGTTGTCCCCTGTTGCATGTGAGGAAACAGGGGTTCGGAGAGGGCGAGGCGTTTGCCTAGGGTCGCACAGCACACTGGTTCTTGAGCTGTATTCGAGCCCCGGGTTGTCTGACCCCAGAGCCCATGACTTTAACCACACGCTACTCTGGAATGGGCACACCATTGTAGCCCTCTTCCAGAAGCCCCTGGTTTGTGCCCCCTGCATCTGCCTGCCCAGTGCCCACACAGAGCCTTGCACCATCTTAGAGACGCTTGGCGAGTGAATGAGTGAAGACTAAGACAGTCCACTCCTTTAAGGACCCATCACTGTACAGGCTTTCAGTTAAGAAGGACTAGGCAGTGGCTCTCAACCCTGACTGAAACTCTAGAACCATCCAGGGGAGCTTTCAGAGCTCTCCACTGCCAGCCCCCCACCCCACCCTGGGCTGACATGCTCTTGAGGTCAGCTTACCATCACGCACCAGCAGTGGAAAGAACCTGCTCTTTTCGTTGAACATTTGTTGCTTGAATTTGGTGTTGCATCCCCATTTTGCCCTCGGGGTCGCTGAGGCTCGTCTGGGGTCAATCACCAGGGGTGGTAGGCGTCTCTGAGCCCCGTGTCTCTTTCCTTCCTCCCTGCAAGTCGCCTCACGTGCCTCCCCACCTGTTTTTTCTGCCCTGTAAGCAGCAGGAGCTCCCGGCCCGTGTGAACTTCTCAGCCGCCGGGGCCCCTCCGCCCGCGGTGCCCACCGCCCTACACTCCAAGATGGACGAACTGGAGGGCCAGCTGCTGGCCAAGGTGCTGACGCTGGAGAAGGAGCGCATGGCTCTCGGTCACAGCAGCCACCGGCAGCGGCAGGAAGTGGAGAAGGAGCTGGATGCGCTCCAGGACCGCGTAGCCGAACTGGAGCATGGTGGGTCCTGGGGGCCCCACAGAGGGCATAGCCGGCGAGGCCTTGGTTCTCAGATGGGTCCTCAAGGTGGCAGATTCACTCGAAAACCTTTTTAGGCTCTCTAGAGGCTAAAGCTAGATGGGGTGGCGGGGAGGAGGCTGCAGAACACAAGAGGGGGAGAATAATTAGGGAATATCATTATTATAATTTTTAAGTTAGCATTCTCTGGCACTCACTCTGTGCTGGGAGTGGGCTAAGTACTTGACACATCAGCTGGTTTAATCTTCACAAACCACACAGGGATGGTGCTGTAATTGTCCCTGTTTCACCAAGAAGGAAACTGAGGCTCAGAGAGGTCAAGTGACTTGCCCAGCGTCACACAGCCGGTGAATAGTGGATCCGGACCTCAAAGTGGGTCCAATGCCAAAGTCCATGCATTTAACCGCCCCTCAAAATAGCACCTTCAGCGAATCCAAATTTTGTCACTCGTTAAACACCTGGGCCTGGCCTGGCACTGCCCAGGGGTCAGGGTAACGGAGAGTCCACAGGTCTGAGCCTCGGGAGATCTGGCTCCGGGTCCACAGCTGTCACTGGATCGCACTGAGACTTTGGAACTTGGCTTCCTTTCCACACGCCTCCTTTTTCCTCATCTGAAATTATGGGGACTTAGGACTCATGGGCTCTCAGGGACCTTTCATCTTTGAAACCTTGGGAGGAGCACACGTTAGGGATACCAGGGCGGATCCTGAGTAATTACTTGGGACTGGCTTAGACAGGGACGGAAGTTCAAGAGAAGGAAATCCAAGAGGCTTCCTGAAGGAGGTGAGCCTCAAGCTAGCCCTTGCAAGCAGAGGTAGAGTCAGCTGTGGAGTGGAGGGGCCATAGCGGGGGGCACAGCTGAAGGCGAGGCTTGGCCTGGTGGGTTTCTAGCTGGAGCACAGAGCCAAGAAAGGCAAACGCATCCCTCCTCAGTCCTTCCACCGGCCCCTCTATACTCCCATCTTCTACGGATCGGGGGACATGCCCCCTCCAGCAGCTGCCGGGCAGAGAAGAGGGAGGCAACTAGGCTGGATGTCTGTGTGCCTGTGGGCAAGTCCCTTCTTGGGACTCAACTTCCTCATCTATGAAATGGGTTTCAAGGGGCAGTCACTGAGCCCCTTACTAGCTTGCCATGATGCATCATCTCATCAGCCTTCACCCCAGGCTCCAGCCAAACCTGGGAACCCGGGTCCACCATTCCCAGCCCTAACCCCCTAACCCCTGCTCTCAAAAACCAGCTGAAGGAGGGGAACTCCTACCCCGGAGGTGGGTGGGGTGGGCGTCACCCCCCACCCTTGGAGATGGTGACTCCCCAGTCTACGCCTGCAGAAAGCCCTCTGATACTTAAGGCATAGAATCCCCGAAGCTCTGCCCTGGAAGAGACCCTGGATATCAAAGAATCCCAAGATGATCCTGTTCGGATCCCAGGTCTGCCGCTTACTAGCTGTGTGGCCTTGAGAAGATTACTTAATCCCTCTGTGCCACGGTTTCCCCATCTGTAAAATGAGGATTAGAATAGCGTCTACCCCATAGGGCTGTCACAAGAATGAAGGAGATCATGTATGGAACGGCTCTTGGGACGGTGCCTGCCCTGTAGAAGGCACTGTAGAGTGCTTGCTAAATAAATGGGCAAAGAGGGGCGCCTGGGTGGCTCAGTTGGCTAAGCGTCTGACTTTGGCTCGGGTCACGATCTCACAGTCTGTGAGTTCAAGCCTCGCGTCGGGCTCTGTGCTGTCAGCACAGAGCCTGCTTTGGGTTCTCTGTCTCCCTCTCTCTGTCTGCTCCTTCCCAGCTCATGCTCACTCTCTCTCTCTGCCTCTCCTCTCTCTGCCTCTCCTCTCTCTCTCAAAAATGAATATTTAAAAAAAATAATAATAGGCAAAGGACTCTAACAAACGGTAATTGGAATAGCTAACGTTTGTCGAGCATTTACTCTGGGCCCTTGACACAATTTGTCCCATTCACCCCTCACACAAGCCTGAGAGGGAGGAAATCTTATGCCATTTTACTGAGCAAACTGGGGCCGAGAGAGGTGAAGTTGAACTGGTGGAGGGTCACGTGGCTGGGAAGTGTGGAGGCAGGATTTGAACTCAGGATGTCTTGGGTCCAGAGCCCTTGGGCTTTAACCACCCCTGTCAACATAGAGGGAGGGTAGAGGCGGCCATAAAGGCCCCTGGTACATGGCAGATGCCCAGGGACTAGTAGCCGCCATTCTAGAGTCCGCCCTGCCCATCCCTTCAGTGGCCACTGACCCCCACCATGTCCACCTTGCCCACCCCCCTCAGGGTCCTCAGCCTACAGCCCCCCAGATGCCTTCAAGATCAGCATCCCCATCCGCAACAACTACATGTACGCCCGCGTGCGGAAGGCGCTGCCTGAGCTCTACGCCTTCACCGTCTGCATGTGGCTGCGGTCCAGGTCAGGTGGCAATGGCCAGGGCACACCCTTCTCCTACTCCGTGCCCGGGCAGGCCAATGAGATCGTGCTGCTGGAGGCGGGCCATGACCCCATGGAGCTGCTGATCAATGACAAGGTGAGTGGGGGGCTGAGCAGTGCGGGAGGAAAGTGGGGGAGGCCGGTGACCCTTCCAGGAGCACCTGCACTGTGCTGGGTCCCAAGCCTGTGGGCCCTTTCAATTCTCCTGCTCAGCAGCTTCAGCACACATGAAATGCCTACTGTGTGCCAGGCTGGGTTCTGGGAATACAAAGACAAGCCAGACCTGGGGCTCGCTGAAGAGGGGCCTGGATCCGAGAGCTGGAAGTGATGACATGTCCATTTACGGAGGAGACCTGTGGGGCTCCCCGGTGACCCAGCTGTAGGAACAGGGCCAGAAGTGTCTGTCCCAGGGCACTGTCTCTCTTTCTCCTGGACAAAGAGAGAAACAAATGAGGTCCAAGGACCTACCTGGGGAGGGAGTGCTGGTGGACTCCTTGCCCCCACCCCGTCCTCCTCTTCCCCCCCACCTCCCCGGGAGAGTAGAATGGTGCCATGGTCAGGCCTGAATGCTGGATTTGAATTCTTGTTCTCTTGCTTACCCACCATGTGACCTTAGACTGGTCACTTTCACTCCCCGTGCTCCAGTTTCCTCATCCGTCAAGGAGTAATGGCAATAGTCTCTACCTCGTGGGGTTGTGGTGAGAAATAAGTGGCTTAAATACATGTAAAGGGTGTGAGCAAGCCTAGCATTTAACAAGCTTTGATCCATGTGAGCTGTTGTTATTATTCCAGGCCGAGTGCTAATAAGCACTTTACTCACATTATCACCCTTGATAATCACCCTCCCAACAGCACCGGGAGGTAGGCACGCTTATCAGTACAGTTTTGCACATGGAGAAGCTGAGGCTCAGAGAGGGCAAAGAATGCACACAGGTCACAAAGCTGGTGAAGGTGAAGGGGTGGTGATGTGATTCATGGTCTTGGGCTGCAGAAGCCCCCTGTGAACCCCTCCACTGTTCTGTCCTTGGGCCACCCATCTCCCCCATGCCTGGATCCCCTACCCCCGGGCCTATCTGCAGGGCAGAACGAGGACTTGGGGGAGCGGTGTGGCGGGGCATGGTGATTGAGCAGAAGAGGAAGTGTCTTATCACCCTCATTCCCCTTAAATATTCTCCTTTGCCGGCCATTTTGCTTTGGGATTTGCAGTCATGGTGGTCTTTTGAGACCCCCCCCCCGGAAATGCAGACACCACCTGTCACACCCACTCATGACCGGCCCACAGCCACATAGAGCTGGTAGGAGAGGTTGTCACCCATGAGAACCCAGCTCAGCAGGAGGTGTCTTTCATGAGTGTCCTAGAGGAGGAGAAGGAGATGGGCCCAGGGGACAGAAGTTTCTTTTGTAGCCCAGTAGGTCCTAAGAAGCCTGGGGTAGCTGGACAACATCTAGATCCTGCTGCCATACGGCCCCTTCGTACCCCCCTTGGCTGCCGTCCTTGGCCTTGCGCAAGCTCAGCGCTCAGGTCTCAGGGGAAGGGATTCAGCACCCTGGACAGGGCACCGAGCAGCCCTGTTCCGGGAACTTCGAGTCCTTCTGAGCGTCAACTTCAGGGATTACTCAGTGCTCCTTTTATTCCAGCCTCTTAGCCTTTGCTTCTCCTGTGCCCCCGACTTGCTGGGATGGTCAGATCCATTGTCCTCCCAGATGTGTTTGAATAGCACGTCTGCTCTTCCCACACCTGCCTCTTCCTACGGGCCTCCACGGCTTCTGTACCTCTCAAATGGCCCCTGGCATTTCGTCTTATAAGATTGTCCCTGAAGCTCTTCCCGTCCGTGCAGACTCAGGCTCACTTATAGCTGGGACCAGATCCACGTCCCCAGTGTCCACCTGGGGACACCAAGTAGGCCTCAGAGAATGTTGTATTCAAGTGTGATCTCACAGAACGTGGGAGATGAAAGAGCCCCCCGGGAGTCCCAAGTCACAGGCAGCGAGCACCTTTCATCTCATGGGCCAGTTGGAATCAATCACCAACGGCTTCCCAGAGCACTGTGGTAGGAAGGATCCCGAGGCTGAGCCTAAGTTCGTGATTCTGGCTTGGGGGGAGGAGGCAGAGGGGGCCACCCTATTTGCCACCCTTTGGCCTGAACTCCTCCCTTCACAGATGAGGAACTGAAGCCCAGGGAGGAAAGAGCAGCCTCCCTGAGGTCCCACGGGCAGTTGGTTGGCTGAGCCAGGGCTGGGGGCCAGTGCCCAGCCTCAGAGTCCGAGGCTCGTTCTGCCACGGCCAGTGTGAGCCCAGCGGCGTGCCAGGCACTGTGTGAGGTGTTCAAAGATTATGGGATGAAGCTCCCGCCCCGCCCCCCCCCCCCCCCGCCGTGAGAGGGTGAATAAACTAGCTGGAAACACCTGAAAACCAATACTGACTAGTCCCTCGTGATCTGAGAGAAGCTCCCTGGCTAAGTTGTGGGGAAAGAAGAAAAAGTGGGCAGAAAGACACTGGGCTAGGAGGCAGGGGAGGGTCAAGCCTTGGGCCAGTCCCCGGAAGGAAGGACATGGGTCTCCTGGTCCCTCCTGCCTGCTCACTGGTCCAGCCTGGGGACTTGTAGCACCTCTGACCTGGGTCGCGGGACCTATGTCCAGGTGGCCCAGCTGCCCCTGAGCCTGAAGGACAATGGCTGGCACCACATCTGCATCTCCTGGACTACAAGGGACGGGCTGTGGTCTGCCTACCAGGATGGGGAGCTGCAGGGCTCCGGTGAGAACCTGGCCGCCTGGCACCCCATCAAGCCACATGGGATCCTTATCCTGGGCCAGGAGCAGGTAAGGCGCAGGGCGGCATGGGGGCATGAGGCCTAAGTAGTTGTCTCACTCACCCAGGGCCCCTGAGAAGGAGGGGTTAGGTAGAGGGACCCTAAAAGCACAGCAGTGATCACTCAGTCTGACCCAGCCATTCTGCAGATGGGCAAACTGAGACCCAGAGAGAGTAGAGACCTGCCCCAGGGGCTGGGACCTTGGGGACAGAGCTTGAACGTGGGGATGGGGCTAGGACTTTGGGTGGTGGCGGGGGGGGGGGGGCTTCAGCAGGACCTGGGCCCTGATTGAGTCAGCCTGCCTGTCTTTTCCGCTGCCTCACACCATGTCTCTCTCCTTTCTCTGCTCCTCTCTTGGCCCAGGATACCCTGGGTGGCCGGTTTGATGCCACTCAGGCCTTTGTGGGTGACATCGCCCAGTTTAACCTGTGGGACCACGCCCTGACACCTGCCCAGGTCCTGGGCATTGCCAACTGTACCGGGCCACTGCTGGGCAACATCCTTCCCTGGGAAGACAAGCTGGTGGAGGCCTTCGGGGGTGCAAAAAAGGCCACCTTTGATGTCTGCACGGGGAGGGCCAAGGCATGAGGGGCCACCTCATCCAGGGTCCCTCCCTTGCCTGCCATTTTGGGGACCTTATTGTGGGGGCACACATTCCCTCATCAGCCTACCCACACCCTGCCCCCCCTCCTGCCCTGCTCCTGGCCCTGCCTCCTGTTTCCCCCACCTATACCTACACTTCCAGAACGCCCTGCCCTGCAATGGCTGTCCCCTAACCCCACTTGGTTGGGGACAAGTAGCTCAAGCCAACAGGTCAAGCCTGGGGTGAGTCCAGAGCCTGGTGGGGGGGGTGGTAGCAGTGCCCATAGCTCTGTCCGCTCTCTTGGCATCACACTAGAGCTGTCTCTTACCCCCACCCACCCTGGCCCATCAGCCACGTCTGATTCTACTGATCTCAACCACACGTCCCGCCGGGTTGGGGGTGGGGGGAGGGCCCGCTATCTCAGTGGCAGGCATGGCTGTCTGCCCTCCTGTCCCCCATGCATCAGGCCTGGCCCTTTTCCCTTCAGGGCCACAACAAGCTCTAGAGCTGTCCCCTCAGCTGAGAAGGACATGACAGACATAGGAGACTCAGACTCACCCCTCCTCCATCCGTCCACCAGTTGCCTGTGACGGGGCAACGGGATCTTGATGGAGCCTCCTGTACCCTCTCTTCCTCCTCTTTCCTTGTTTCTGTGTGTGCAGTGATTTGAATGTTGGTTCCATGCCTGGTCCACCTCCGCTTCCATTTCCAGGACCTTCCTTTCCCGGCTCCAGCCTGAGGGACCAAGGCCCTAGGAGGCCAAAAGGCCGTAGTCACCCCTTGTGCCCACCTACATGTGTGCTAACTGGCAGGTCACCTCTCCTCCTCCATGCCCAGGACAGGACCTGGGCTACATCAACTTGGGCTAGGTGCACCTTGAGGCAGAGGCACAGTGCCCTCACTGGACCCTGGGGACCCAGGCTATGGAAGAGCCACGTGACCTAACCCTCCTGCGTGGCCCTGCAGCCTCTGGGGGAAGGAAGGAAGACACTGAGTGGGCAAAGAGGGGAGAAGTGTGGAGTGCAAAGCACTGGACAAGAAGGAGGAACCCATGGTTCCCAGCCAGCCCTGTTGCCAACCTGCTGTGTGGCCTTCTGTAAGTCCCTGCTCTCTCTGGGCTGGCCTTCCTCATTTGTGAGCTGAGGCCCTTGCTCTGGTCATTTCTGAGAGCTCTCCGGATCAAACGTGAGGTGGTCTGTGATTCCAAGTGGGTAGGGTGGGGCAAGCGTGAACCTGCCAAGCAACCAGGGGACATGGCAGGGGTAGAGCTGGCAGCAGCTGGCTCCAGAGAGTCAGGGGCAAGGGCAAGGGGCCAGGCAGACAGACGTCATGCACAGATTGTAAAAACCAGCTTTTCTGGATTCCAACCCACCCCCACCCCCATCCAGCCTGGCACCCTTGCCTGTTTGAGAGTGTCTGAAAGGGATGGTGGCATCGAGGTCCCCACCCTGAATCCTCACCAACTCCCCCAGAAGAGTAGAGGGATATAAAAGCTGAGTAAAGCCACCCAGTCTGACCTCTTGCTCGTATAGACGGGGAAGAACTCAGAGAGGTCAAACGCCTTGCACAGGGTCACACAGCACAATGGGGTCAGAACCAGGACTAGAACGCAGGGCTTCTGAATCCCTCTTCAGTGCTCTTCCCCTCCTGTGCCACACTGCCTGTCCATGAGTGTCTTGGAGTCCAGCTTTCACCTGAGAGGATGGACATTTGAGAGGTCAGAAGGCTTTCCAACACGAACATCTTCCTTTATGACTCGCAGCAACGCCTTGGCGTCCAGCCCCGCCAGGAAGCTGGGGGAGGGCAGGTGTGGTCTCCAGGCACTCTGGCAGGAATGGAAAGCTGGAAACGCAGGTGTCCCTTCTGCCAGTCACCTACCAGGTGTCTGGGCAGCTGCAGGCTACGGGGCTCAAGCAGGGACAGGTGCCTTTTGCCCTGCTTTCTGTTCCCCATCTCTGCTCCCTGCCACCCCGTAACCCGAGGCATGACGCAAGAGCTGCAGGCCGTGGGGCCCGTTGCCGTGGACGCTTCTCCAAAATGTGTGGCGTCCATCCCCCAGATCCTTGTTTCCATTTCAAGGGCACAAATAGACAATGGGCACCTCCAGCCCAGCTCCCGCCAGAAGAAGCAGGATGGCGTGCTTCCGCCAGAACCTGCTGAGACCTAGGTTGCCCCGGTAACAGCCAATGACAACAGCCCAAGTGCTGGGTCAAGCGTCTCTTAATGACATAGGCTGTTGCTGGGGTGATAACGGAAGTCAGAACTCAGATCGTGGGGACACTGGGCTTTATTGGGTTTCCGTTACTGTTTTTAAGGAAGCAGCTTTTGTGGAGGCCTTGGGGGAAAGAAAAGGTCTTAGGAGGAAAGTGACAGAACTTGTTTGATCGCTGAGCCCACCCAGAGGCTTCATCCCAAGTCCTTTATGCTTTGTCATGGTCATGATGAGACATCTGACCTCGGTCCTGTGCTGAGTCACCCTGGCCAGCCCTCCGGAGGGAACAGGAACAAACTGGGGGCGTCCGGCTGCAGGCTGCGAGTCCGGGCCATTGGCGAGTGGCCTGGGGACCCATTCCCATTCCCGGAAGACGAAAGCCCCGGTGTCCCCACCCCTCCTTCATCCATTGGTTCTTTTTTCACCTCTGCCCAACCCCTGCCGTTTGGACTCCAGTTTTGGTTGTGTTCAGCTGCTCCTGGGCACAGTCAAGAAGATGGGGAAAGGAGCTAGAAATGTCGCTCAGTTGTGTCCCTGAGCTGCTGTGACTGACGACGGTGCCCAGAGCCTGGGTCTGTTACAACCTTAAGTGTCAGGCGCTGTGCTGAGCTCCTCACAGGCATCATCTCATTTATCCTCGAAACACAGTTAGGAGGTTGGAACGGGTCTGGGCCCCATTACACAAGGGAGGGCACTGGGGCACAGAGAGGTTAAGGAAGCTGCCCAGTGTCAATCAGCTGGCAGGTGATGGGAGTCGAGTTCAAACCAAACAGGTTACACCCAGGACCAAAGGGATGGGCACCCCTACTCTCCGTGGAGGGACACTTAGCATCGTTGCTCCTGGGGGATTTTGGCCTGAAGAGATGCTTTGCCCTATTCGCTACCCTCAACAGGGTTTGTGGTGAAGGCAGAGGCCCGGGATGGCCTGGCTCCGGGGTCAGGGTCCCCTTGGGTGAGGCCGTGAGAGGGGTCTCAGCCCCTTCAGGAAACATGTGCCTCTGCAGTGTACCCACCACCTCGGCCCTTCTGCATCTGGCTAGTTTGCAGGAGAAATGAAAGGGAAGAGGAAGCCGGATAGTCTCCCAAGAGCCCCAGGCAGGGAAGGGGGGAAGTGATGTTTCTCAAGCTCCTGCTTTAGGCCAAGCCCTGCGCCAGGTGCTTCACAGCTCTTATCTGCCAGATCTCCCCACCTTTGTGGCACGTTGTACCCCCAATCAACATCCCGAGGGGACAGATCACCTTGCCATAATTGTGCATGACCTTGGACCACAGCTTTGGGCAGGAAGGATTCTTCAAGAGGCCCCAAGCCGTGTTTCACAGATGAGGATGCGGGGGGGCCCAGGGAAGGTGAGTGCCCCTCGGGGCCACCCAGCCAGGACCCCTGGAGACCTGATCTCAGCTTTCTGACTCCACAATGCAGTGGTCCTTACCCCCGCCCCCAAGAACTGGGTCCCTGCTCCTCTACATTTCCCAGCACCTTGCCCTGAGCAGACTGGAGAAGGGGTCCCCTCCCAAAGTTGGGATCATTCTCTTCCCCTCTGTCGCAGCTGCCTGCCACCCCAAATCCCACCTCACCCCTGCTGGGTGGGGAAGGGGCTCTCGCTTGGGCCCAGGCTGAGCAGTGAGTGAGCGCGTCCAGCTGTCCGACACTGTGAAATTAGTGCACCTTCCTGGTGACCCACCCCCGCTTCTCCTTGCCCAATTTTGTACATAATGTGACATGAGACGCAACCTGTGTGTGTGTGTGTGTGTGTGTGTGTGTATGAGATATCTCATGGGTTTTTGTTACTTTTTTGTTTTTGTAAATTTGAATGTTCGAAATAAACAATGTTTACTCTGAGGCTCTTCTTGTAAGGGTGGAGCTAGCCTGGGGGGGCCAGGCAGGAAGTGGGGGGCTGCTTGGGGCAGGGAAGTAGCCAAAGACAGAGCAGGTGGGGCGGCAGTGCGCCATAGCCACACCCAACCCCGCTTTTGCCGCTCAAACAGTGCTGCCAGCTCCCAGGTGCAGACGCACCCCGGTTCCTGGGATTTATGCAGGGAGGACGTAGAGAACGCAAGTCCCACATGGAAAGTGTCCCAGTTCTGATAACTGGGCTTTGGCCTCATTCCCAACACGCCATCCCCACCTCGTGCCCCAGTTTTGGGAACCAGGTCCCGGACTTGTTCCCTGAGACCCAACCTGCCTGTCACTTGCCTGGACCCCCAGAACGTTGCCTCCCCCGGGTCCTAGAGAGATGGGGTCGGAGAGAGGGAGGGACTGTTGTATTTCAGCCCGCCCCTGCTCCAGAGTCTATCTGGACCCCTGTGGCTTGTTCGGCCTCTAGGCTGGACTCTTAGACAGTGTCAGGGTCTGCTACCCCTCTACCCCCCCTCCAGCACCCACCCTGCATACCCCTGGGAGGTCTTGACCGGGTCCCCAGCCCTCCCTGTCCACCCCACTTAGGGGCACAGCCTCGACCCTCCTGCTCCATCAATATTGTCACTGCTCGTAGTTGGACCGTGTCCTCAGACAGCCCCTGTGAAACGCCAGGGGCCCAATCGAGTCAGGGGGTCCCTCCAGTAGGACACGCCTTCCCAGGCTTTCCCAAAGCTTCCCAAATTTCCCACCCAAGTGAACTCTACCCTGTGAAGACCAGGGGGATTTAGCTGGAAGCAGCACTTGAAACAGAAAAAACGTAGCCGAGGTCTACTGAGTTATCTGAAAAATTCATGTGCTTTCTTCATTCTCCAAAACGAATCCAGATTTGTTTTAAAATACTGCTTTTAATTACTTACCACTGAGCAAAATTAAGCTGCAGGCAGAAACTTTGTTTATCCTCACTTGCACTGATTTACTTCCAAACACCCTCTCTCCCTCTGTCCCTCTCGGCTGGCCGTGTCCAACCCTGGTTTAATCCCGGGGTCCACTTGCTTCACGCCAGCACCAGCACAGCTGAACCCCCAGGCAGAAAGGTAATGGGCTCCGCTGCGCCTTGACGCTCATTTTAAATTCACGGCCGGAGAGCTCCAAGGGGGCAGTCTTAGCACCTGCCTTGGGTGAGGGGCTTGCTCTCCAAAATGGCTAAAGATCACCCCGTCTGTCTCCCCCAGACATCTCAGAGCCCTGCACCTTCAAGGGTGACCTTACCCCATAGTCCACTGAGGAAGCCAAACGATCGTCACCTCACCAAGTCTGTCTACAGATCTGCACGTTCTCTGACTGCCCTCCTGCCACTCACAGTGATCTGTCCTTGCTCCTAGTAGAGGTCTCTGTGTACCCACCGCATTCGCCTTCCCAAGAGCATCTCTCCTGGGGCGCCTGGGGGGCTCAGTCGGTTGAGGATCCGACTTCGGCTCCGGTCATGATCTCACGGTTTGCGGGTTCGAGCCCCGAGTCGGACTCTGTGCTGACAGCTCAGAGCCCGGAGCCTGCTTCCGATTCTGTGTGTCCCTCTCTCTCTGCCCCTCCCCTGCTCTGATCTGTCTCTGTCTCTCAAAAATAAATAAATGTTAAAAAAAAAATTAAAAAAAAAAACATCTCTCCTGAACCACCAACTTCGCCTTGTCTACGGCATCATTCCAAGAGGCGTGTGAATGTGCCCTCATATCTCCTCAAACAAAATTCCCCCACCCCAAGCCCCAACAGCCTCCTTCAGGTCTTGCTCTCTCCTTGCTACTTTCACTGAAAGACTTCTTTTTTTTTTCTTTTTAATGTTTTTGTTTATTTTAGAGAGAGAGAGAGAGAGAGAGAGAGAGCGTGAGCAGGGGAGGGTCAGAGAGGGACACACAGAATCAGAAAGCAGGCTCCGGGCTCTGAGTCGTCAGCACAGAGCCCGATGTGAGGCTCGAACCCACGAACCATGAGATCATGACCTGAGCCGAAGTCAGACACTCAACCGACTGAGCCACCCAGGTGCCCCACTGCAAGACTTCTTGAAAAAGCCGGTGTGTCAGGGTCCCCAAGACCGCCCACCCTCATGTTTGATGAGTCCCTAGAAGGACTCACAGGACTCAGAAAGGCTGTTCTTCTCACGGTTAGGGTTCATTCCAGTGAACAGATCCAGAGGGAAAAGGTACATAGGGCAGAGTCCAGGAGAGACCATGAGCAAACTTCCAGGTGTTTCCTTCTGGTGTCAGGGGGGGTGTCATGGACACTGCTTCATCCCTCCCCCCCAGCAATGAAGTATGACACCTGTACAGAAAATCATCATCCAGGGAAGCTCACCTGAGTCTTGGTGCCCAGGGTTTGTGCTTGGGGTCAGTCACGTAGGCGTGGAGCACCTGTGTGAGCCTCAACTACCCAGTCTCCAGCCCCCACACCAGGAGGCAAAACTGATCCAGGGCCCCAGGCAAATAAAAGCAGGTGCTTTCCATAAGTCAGTTAGTTAACATCCATCCTCTGATATGACCCTTATCAGGCGGGATATTCCAAGGGCTCAGAAGTTATCTAGCAGCCACTGGTCAAGGCCAAGGCCTTTTGGGGGGATGTGCAGGGTTTGAGCATCCTAAGACGGCTGGGTTAACCTTTTATTGCACACGGGGTCCATAGTCTTTCTGCCACTCACTCCCTCTCTCATTCATTCCTTGGCCGGTTCCCACTCTGCCACGGCCCCCACCTCACCAAGATCTCTCTTGTCAAGACCAACAGAGACCTCCACGTTATGAAACTCATGACCAGGCCTCTGTATTCATCTGAATTGAGCTCCCAGCTGCACAGACACATAGGTAACCCTTCCTTCCTTCTCCAAAGATTTCCTGGTCTTGCCTTTCAAAACACACCCTTCCGGGGGCACCTGCGTGGCTCAGTCGGTTAAGCAGCCGACTTCGGCTCAGGTCATTGATCGCACAGCTCAAAGGCTCCTGAGTTCAAGCCCCACATTGGGGCCTGTGCTGACGGCTCAGAGCCTAGAGCCTGCTTCCGATTCTGTGTCTCCCTCTTTCTCTCTGCCCCTCCCCTGCTCATGCTCTGTCTCTCTCTCTCCCTCTCAAAAATAAATAAACATTAAAAAAAATTTTTTTTAAACATACCTTTCTGGGCCACCTGGGTGGCTCAGTTGGTTAAGTGGCCAACTCTTGATTTCATCTCAGGTCAAGCCCTCACTGTTAGTGAGTTTGAGCCTCGCACCGGGCTCTTTGTTGACAGTGCATAGCCTGCTTAGGCTTCTCTCTCTCCCTCTCTCCCATTTCTCTCTCTGCCTCTCTCCCCAGCTGGTGCTCTGTCTCTCTTAAACAAAACACACCTTTCCTTCATTTGCCTTCTACCTCACTGGTTTAGCCTGTGTGCAGTGAAAGCATTGATGATGTCTGGGCCTCACCGCTGGCATGGCTGAGGCAGCAGGGCTGGGGTGCGGCCTGACCCTCAGCGTTTCTAACAAGTGCTAGGTGATGCTGTGACTGCTGCTCCCTGGACCATACTTTACGAAGCACTACTTGGGGCACCTGGGTGGCTCTGTCGGTTAAGCGTCCCACTTCAGCTCAGGTCATGATCTCGCAGTTCGTGGGTTTGAGCCCCGCGTCGGGCTCTGTGCTGATAGCTCGGAGCCTGGAGCCTGCTTTGGAGTCTGTGTCTCCCTCTCTCTGCCCCTCCCCTGCTCATGCTGTCTCTCTCTCTCTCTCTCTCAAAAATAAATAAAACATTAAAAATTAAAAAAAAAAGAAGCACTGCTTTACTCCACTGGCTGTTCCTTCTCAGGCTTCTTCTAATCCCTTCTTACCTCCCCATCCTCTAAATCCGCGGTGTCCCAGGGCACAGCCCTGAGTCTCTTTATTCTTTCTATTTAAAATTTTTTTAATGTTTATTTTTGGGTGAGAGAGAGAGAGACAGAGAGTGACAATGAGTGGGGGAGGGGCAGGGAGAGAAGACACAGAACCCAAAGCAGGCTGCAGGCTCTGAGCTGTCAGCACAGAGCCGGATGTGGGGCTCGAACTCATGCACGGCGAGATCATGACCTGAGCTGAAGTCGGACGCTTAACTGAGTCACCCAGTCTCCCCTATTCTTTCTATTTAGACACTCTCCCTAGGAAATCTCATCTAGGCTCATGGCTTTGGCTATCATCTGATGACTTTCAGACCAATAAAACTCCTTTCTAGACCTTTCCCTCCACTCCTCATGTATATATCCAGGTTGCCTAATAGGAGTCTCAAAATGAATATATCCCAAACTCCTGGTCCCCCTTGACTTCTGCCCCGAGCCTTCCCCTTACCATCCGCCAGTTGTCCAAATCAGAAATGCAAGTGTTATCATTGACTTCCCTCTTTCTCATGCATCTTCTGACTCTACTGCTAGCATGTATCTCCAGCCTGCTCACCCCTCTCCACTTCCGGTACACTCCGTCCAAACCAGTTGTACAAACCATCGTCTCTTGACTGTGCAGCTGCAATGACCCCTCTTAAAATCCATTCTCTACACAGTGCCCAGAATGATCACATTGCAATCGAAATACTGTCATTCCCCTTCATGACACTCTCCGAAGCTTGCTGATACACTTAGAATGAAATCCATACCCTCACCCTGATTTACGAAGTCCGGTGTGATCCGACCCCTGCCCACCTCTCAGGTCTTATGCAGTAACTCTCTCTCTTTCTCCCATTATGTTGCGGGATGTGCAGGCCTCCATCTGCCCCCCAAGTATGCCAGATCCAGGGATCTTGCACATGTTCCCTTTGCCTGGAAGGCACCTTCCCTTAGTTCTCAGCAGACTTGCTCTTTCTTGTCATTTAGGTCTCAGTTTGTCACGCAACAGTCGCAGATGTTTTGCTGACCCCTCAGCCTTCAGGCGCTGCCTGGTCACTCTCTGCGACTCCCTCAGTCTTCTCCGTGACCTCAGAATTGGGAACTGAGCTTTACCTACTCATCCTGGACACAAACCTCTATCATCGGGGTCATGTGCTCTATCATCCTCATTCTTTCCATAGTGTGAACTTCTCTTTGACAATGATCTTGTTTATTTACTTTTAATTGTAGGTCACCCAGAGGGGTGCCTGGGTGGCTCAGTCGGTTAAGCGTCTGACTTCAGCTCACGTCATGATCTCATGGGTCTGTGGGTTCGAGCCCTGCGTTGGGCTCTGTGCTAACAGCTCAGGTGCCTGGAGCCTGCTTCGGATTCTGTGTCTCCCTCTTTTGCTGCCCCTCCCCACTTGCACTCTGTCTCTCTCCCTCTCTCAAAAACAAATAAACGTTAAAAAATTTTAGGCCACCCAGAGCATGGGCCCCACGAGAGAAGGGACTGTATTTGTCTTTTCCACCACAGTGGGTATCCCAGCATCTGGCAGAATAGGGCTTAGTATGTATTCGCTGACCAATAACTGATCTATATTAAGTGCTTACTATGTGCCAGGCATTCACTGCTCTGATCACTTGACACATATTCATTTATTTAACCCTTGGGAGGGAAGTACTGCTAGGAAACAGGCCCGGAAAGATGAAGGCACTTGTCCAAGGTCATCGGGTTGGGAAGTGGCAACACTGGGATTTTAATCCCGCCAGTCTCTAGAGCAAGCACTCATATGCTGCACTATATGGTCTGTGACTTTGGCTTCCCCTTAGCCCCTCAGGGATGTCAAATACTGGTTGGAGAGACAAAGGCTGATGGAGGAGATTTCTGTCACAGAAAATCTGAGAAAAGCTAGAAACACCCAACACCACACCTGAAACATCCAAGAAAGGCATCAGAGAGGCGTCAAGAGAGGTGAGAGTTAAGTGACAAAGATCCCCTCAAGCACAGAAACTCAGAGGGGAGAGCCTGACTCGGGGGCTCCAGTTTTCCTCTTGAGGCACCTGCCCACTTACAACAAATGCGTACGTTGAGCAGAGAGCAGTAGCTGAGCAGCTGGTTAATAGATGCAAGAAATTGTATGACAAACAGAAGTAGAGATTCCAGCTAAAAACTGGAGCTCAAGATAAGGGGCTCTAGGTAAGTGACCCAGGCTTGCAGTGAGACCCCAAAAGGTGACACTCTGAGAGTAGGGTAAATTGGAAATATTCCAGCCTTCCAAAGACGGAATCCCAGCTTCCAATCCTCTCGTTCACTGATTGAATTAAGGTGTCTGCTCCTTCACCAACATCTTGCCAAGAGCAAAAGTAAATTCTCTCTGGAGGAGGAATAACAACATCATCCAAACTCACATTATATTTTTGTTACACAAGGTTTGGCATCACCAGGCATATCTGGAAACCAAACTGAATGACTAAAAATCAAGAGGCAAAAAATTTTTTAAAGGCCAACAAACCTACGCATGTGATAAAATTGCATGGAACAAAACAAACACGCACACACACACTTGAGTACAAATGGGAAATCTGAATAATATCCTATCAATGTCATTATCTTGGCTGCGATATTCTCCTATGTATCATTTTGCAGGATGCTACCATTGATGGTAACTGGATAAAGGACATATAGGATCTCTCTGTATTACTTCTTACTCCCGAATGTGCATCTATCAAGATCCCAAAATTAAAAGTCTAATTTTAAAAAGACCTCTTTAGCGGTGTCCATGTGGCTCAGCCAGTTGGTTGTCCGACTTCAGTTCAGGTCATGATCTGGCAGTCTGAGATCTGACAGCTCAGAGCCTGGAGCCCGCTTCAGATTCTGTGCCTCCCTCTCTCTTCCCCTTGCCTGCTCATGCTCTGTCTCTCTGTCTCTCTCTCAAAAATAAATAAACATTAAAAACATCTTTCTAAAGACCTCTTTAGGAGATCCATGTGGCGTAGTTATGGGATACAGACTTGAAAATAATTATGGTTAATATATTTAAGAATTTAGATGACAGGGGTGCCTGGCTGGCTCTGTCAGTATAGCATCTGGCTCTTGACCCCAGGGTTGTGAGTTCAAGCTCCACATTGCACGTGGAGCCTAGTATGTAGATGAAAAATAGAATTTCAACAGAGAACTATAAACTATGAAAAATAATGAAATGAAAATTCCAGTGCTGAGAAACACATTAACTGAATTTGAGAACTCAACAAAAGAGCCTGACAGCAGGTCAGAAACACCTGAAGAAGGAATTGTGAACTCTATTAATAGAGATCTCAAAAGAAATGAGCCAGAGTAAAAACAGAGGGAAAAGAATAGAAAGTAAAGGGGAAAAAAGCATATTAATATGGGACATTGTGAACAGGTCTAACAAGAAGAATTCCCAGAAGTGGAGAGAGCAAGTAGGGAAGAAAAAGTATTTGAATAGACAACATGTGACAACTTTCCAAAAACTGTTGAAAGACAGTAAACCACAGATTTAAGAATCTCGGGGAACACCAAGCATGAGAAATACAAAGAAAACGACAACTAGGACTTTGATAGTGAAATAGGTTTAAAATCAATGACAAAAAAAAATCTTAAAAGGTCCCACAGAGAAAAAGACACATTCGCTTCCAAGGAGCAATGACCAGAACAACTAACTTCTCAATAGAAGGAACGGGAAAAGGAAGACAATAAATTGATACCTTCAACGTATTGACTTAACCACCATTCTAGAATTCTATATTCCTTGAAAACTCCTCAAAAATCAAAATGACATAAAGATGCTTTCAGACAAGGAAAAAAGAGGATATTTATCACCAGTGGGTTTTGTTACCCACAGAGCTTCTCTCAAGGACTAAAGAAAATTCTTTAAGGAGAGGGAAAATGGTCCTGAAAGAAAACATGGAAATTCTAATGAAGAACAACAGAAAGAATAAGCATGTGGATAAGTCTTAAGTTAATACCAACTGAAAAAAGTAATAACAGTTATGTCCTGTGAGGTTTAAAATTCATGATAACAACAGAATAAAAGGTGGGAAGAGGTAAATGCGGTTAAAATATTCTAATTCCCTTGCATTGTCCTGGATGTAGTAAGAGTATTGATCTTATATTAGAGTTTGATACATCTAGGATCAATATTTTATTTTCCTAGGGTAATTACTAAAAGGATTGTAAGAGAATATATAACTAACATCTTACAACAGAAGAGAAAAAAGAATAATAAAAATAATTCAAAAGAAGGCTTAAAAAGGGAAGAAAAAGAAACACAAAAAGAGTGGAATAAATAGAAAATGAATAGTAAGTTGCTGGACTTAAAGCTGAATGTAATGTAAGTGGGTCATTGTATTAAATATTAAAAGAGAAATATTCCAGAGGCGCCTGGGTGGCTCTGTCTGTTGAGCATCCGACCCCGGCTCAGGTCATGACCTTGCGGTTTGTGAGTTCGGGCCCCACATCAGGCTCGCTGCTGTCAGCCTGTCAGCACAGAGCCCGCTTCAGACCCTCTGTTCCCCTCTCTCTGCCTCTCCCCCGCTTGCACTCTCCCCAAAATAAATAAATATTTTTAAAAAAGAGAAATATTCCAACAATATTAATATTGTGAAACTGGTTACATGACAGGTTGAAATTTAAAAGATAGAAAAATATGTACCGTGCGAACACTAATTCAAAGAAAATTGGTGTAGCTACACTAGACTCTAAAACTAGAAGCATGGCTAGAGATAAAAAGGACATTTCATGGTGATAAAGAGTCAGTCTTTTAGAATGATGTAACAATTATACCTTTGGGTGCATGTATTAACACAGCTTCATAATATAGAAACTAAAAATGGACAGAACCAAAAGGAAAATTTGACAAACACACAATTGTAGTGGGGTATGTTAACACATCTCTCTCCAAATTTATAAAGCTAGCAAAAAATTCAGTATGAGTATAAAAAATTTGAACAAAATTAACAAACTTGACCTAACAGAGCCAACTACAGAGTACACAATCTTTTCAATTACCCGTGAAAGATTTACCCAAACTGACAATAGCAAGTAGAAGAATGGTCTCCCGAAGACGTCTATATCCTGATCCCTAAAACCTGGGAATATGTTATGTCACGTGGCAAGGGGAAAAAAGACTGCAGATGGAATTAAGGTTGCTAATCAGATGACTGGGCGATAAGGAGATTAACCTGGATTATCTGGATAGACCCGATGTAATCACAAGAGTCCTCAGATATGACAGGGAGGCTGAAGAGTCAGGGTCAGAGGGATGTGGAAAGTCTCTAGATGCTGGAAAAGGGAAAAGAAACAGTCTCACCTATAGCCTATAGCCTCAAGAAGAACACAGCCCTGGGGACACTTTGATTATAGCCCACTGAAACTCATGTCAGACTTCTGACTCCAGAACTGTAAGGTAACACATTTATGTTGTTTTAAGTCACTCTGTTACTTGCAGCTGATCCAGTTGTTAACTGATTCCAGGGTGTCCCCCAACAGCCGTGGTAAACATCAGGAGCAGGAGCAGTGCATGAAAGGGTGTAGCTGAAATGTTGGCTGAATCTTGAGGATTGATAAGAGCTGAGTCTGAAGAAGTAGGGCAAGACCCTATCCACTTCGTTCATTCATTCATACATCCATTCATGAGACATTTACTAGGCACCTACTTTCTGCTAGATCCTGTGTGCAACACAGGACTGTAAAGATGTAGAGGACAGGGTTCCTGCCTTCCAGGAGCTCACAGGGGAAAGACAGAGAATTAAACTGTGGACAAGAGCGAAGACAGGAACAGGCACCAGAGGAGATGGGAGCACAGAGGTCTCTTGTGGTTGCAACGGGTGGAATCCCAGTGTATCCAACTTAGACTAAAGGTGTATGGACTCCCTTTGGAAGGCTAGAGCGAGAATGTGGCCAAGAAAGAAGGTGTGAGCAAAGACAAGGTGAGAACCAGTTTGGAGGGTGTCGAGAGCCATCAGAGTTGGTGTAGCTGGGGTGCAGAGCCCAGGGGAGGGAGCAGCAAGAAGAGATGGAGGCACCCATGGCCACGCCAGGGGAGAGCCTCAAATGCCAGG
This sequence comes from Cryptoprocta ferox, assembly GCA_028646485.1. NCBI lineage: Eukaryota > Metazoa > Chordata > Mammalia > Carnivora > Eupleridae > Cryptoprocta > Cryptoprocta ferox. Next base: position 9,018,406 of record CM053571.1, read on the forward strand.
TCGGGGCATCTAGAGGTCACCTGGAAGGTGATGGGGGACTTGTGGACAAAGGGAAGGAGTTGTTAGAGGAATACAGTGGTGAAATTGGGTTTTGTAGCATCATGTCGACAGTGGCATGGAGGATGGATTGGAGAAGGGTAAGACTGCAGTCAGGGAGTCCCTTTAGGAAGATGTTGCAATAATACAGATGGGATCATAGTGCAGGGCACGTGGGGAGTGCCATGGAGACAGCCAGAAGGGGGCTGTAATCAGAACATAGTTAGAGTCAGAATTGAGAAGCTTGTGATTGACTTGAGGTGGGAGATGGCAGGGGGAGCTAAGTACGAAGGACACGATTCTCTGGTTTCTGATGGAAGCAACTTGGTAGTGCCACTCATTGAGATGCGGGATACAGAGAGAGCAAATTAGAGGGAGATCAATTCAGTTTGGGACATATTGACTTCGAAGGTGTTGTGGGACATTCTGGTGGAGATGGCCAGGAGCAGTTGGATATTCAGGTCTGCAGCTCCAATGAGAAGCCTACTCTGGAGAGAGAAACACAAGAACCTTCGGGATCTAGGACATTGACAATGGAACCATGGTCATAGATGAGATCCCCAAAGGACAGGACTTAAGGCAGCAATTCTCAACAAGATAGGCATGGGGTGGCATAACTCCCTGGGAGGGTTTGGAATCACCAGAGGGGCTTTTCCAGAGTATCAAGCCTAGGAAGTGTGACCAAGGGAAACTCTTGCTGATGAGGATGTGACCTAGGGTAGGAAGAAATTTAAGAACATTGGTAAGGAGGAAATAGAGTCAAGGTGGGCACAGAAAGCAAAGGAAAAAGGAGCCAGAAAGGAAGAGAGGTTTGAGGCGATCCAGGAGAGTGAAGTGTCCCAGATGTTAGGATAGAGCAGTGATTCTCAACTGTGAAGGTGTACCAGGGGTACTTGTGAAAAATACAGAGTCCTGCCCATCACTATTCTGATGCCACGGGGCCCTAGAATCTGCATTGTAAAGAGTTCTGCAGACACTACTTCTGGAGTAGAGAATTTCATGAAGAGGGGATGGGTCCAGAAAGATAAAGACTAAAAGGGTCTGTTGGATTCCGCTCTTCAGGAGGTCACCAGTAACCATGGAAGAGGTAATTTCGGTGGTGGCAGCGTGGGAGTGGAAGCCAGATTGTAGTGGGCTGAAGACTGAATGGGAGGTGAGAAAGAGAACACAGCAAACGTGGACCCCTTTTAGAAGTTTGGATGAGAGGCGGAGGCGAGAGCTTCATCCCCCTCAAAGGCCAATTTCCATCTCCTGGAGAAACTTGGCAAAGCGGATCGGGGAAATCTGGAGGCTGAGTCAGACATTCTATGGACCCTCAGAACACACCAGGAAGGCGATTGGGGAATCGGCAAGGGCCAAGCACACCTCAAGCTGCCAAGTCTCAAAACCAAACCCACTGTGCCCGCCTTCTGTCTACCCACTCCAAGTCCGATCCACCATATTCATCGCCCAAGTGATCTTCCCATAACTCAGATCTGACCATGTTTCTGCCCTACTTGAAACTGTCCAACAGCTACTTTCTCCACTCTCACCCAAGAGAACACCAGGAAACACTCCCAGGAATACCCAAGTCCCTGAACATGGCATTCAAAATCCTTCTGACCCTTGTGGTCCCTATTTCCCTCTGCATTTTCACCCTCACCCTTTTCACTGTCACCTCCCACTGTACCACATTCATCCTGAGCCCAGGCTTCATGGAGTCACTGGCAGTTCCCCAGTAAATTGTGCTCTCCCACCCTCATTAGCCTACTAGCGGCCTTAGACGCAGCAAACTCAAGTACCACTTCCTCTGAGAGTCAGTTGCTCCCTCCTTGGAGAGAATCAGCACCCCACACCTGTACCAGAGTACAGGTAGAATAAAGTCTTCTGTATCTATTTGTTGACACAGCTGTCCCCTCATGGGACTGTGTCTTCTCTGGGACCAAGGTCTTCATCTTACTCTTCTCTGAATGACCAGCACCTGGCCAGGGCTGAGTTCCCAGCAGGTGCGAGTGAATGTGAAGTGGGGTTTCACCCAGAGTACCATCATGAAAAAGTAAATGTTTCCCACCGATCCATTCACCCATCAATCAAATAATGGAATCTGCGGGTTCTTCTCTCCTCTTCGTTTTCCTTTCTCCCTAGTTGTACTAATACTTTCAGATTAATTTTCCCTCCTAACGAGAAGAAAAGGCAGGCTCTGGACAATATTTATTTACTTTGAGATACAGAGTGAGACAGAGCAGGGCATGCTCAGAGAGAGAAGGAGACACAGAACCTGAAGCAGGCTCCAGGCTCGGAGCAAACATTCAGCACAGAGCCCGACGCAGGGCTTGAACCCACAAACCGTGAGATCAGGACCTGAGCCGAAGTCAGATGCTTAACCGACTGAGCCACTCAGGCGCCCCTCGACAACTGTGTATTTAAATTAGATGGTACAACATCTCCGACGAATTAGGAAACCGTACGTGGGTGTGCTACAGTGGAAAGAGCACCTGATTCAATGTCAGGGAGTTTTAACTTTGATTCTTGCCTTTAACAAGTTAACCTTAATTCAGATGGGGTTACGAATATTATGACCTAAAAAAAAAAAAGTAAGAATCACATGAAATACTCGTTGCAAAGCCTACATAAATGCTAGTTATTATTATTAGGCTTTTGAGATTCTAATAAAGTAGCATCTTAGGGTCACGACGCCAACAAATTGACTTTGTAATTTCAAATGGCTCAAAGAAGCGCCCAAAGTAATCCCACTCTTCGAAGTCTGTTTCTCTAAAACGAGAACTTCTGCACCTCCCTGGCTCCTCAGGCCCACTTGAGACGACTATACCTGAAGCCCCGCCCCCTAGCCTCTAGCCCCGCCCCTTTCCGTACAAACCTTACGTCGTAGGGGCCTTTAACGTTGATTGACACTTTTATTCACCAATAAAAAGTGATATTCCTGTCAACGTCCGGTGAGGGGGCAGGACTTCCTTGTTGTTGCTAAGACACTCTTGTTTCGCTCCTTGACAACCCTGGCGGGGGTGCGCTGGCTGTGGCCCCGGCTCCGGCCCCCGCGGGAGCAGGTGAGGCCCTGGGGCGCGGCGGGCAGCCGGGCGGGGAGGGCCGGCCCGAAGCGGGGCCGCGAGGCGTCGCGGGGCGGGTGGGGCCTCGCCCATCGCGGAGGCCCCACCTCAAGTCTCCTGCCTGCTGGTCCCCAGCCCCAGGTCCTCCCAACCCCCACCCCCTCACTTCGGGGACCTGGGCAATCGGCCGTGACCGATTAGCTGTGGCGACTCTACGGGGTGCTCCTTCCCCCGCGCATCCGAAGCCCCGTCACGCTGGGCGGTCCCCCATCCTCCCTGACCCGACTTCCCCCCCAGGACCTTAATCTCCCCCACGTTTCGCGGAGCAGTTCCCCCACTCCCGCCGCTGAACCGGTGGTCGCCGTCGCCTTGGCCCAGGACGCTTGATTTGGACCGTTGGTGACGTGCTGGGACCCCCAGGCTGGTCATTTCCTTCTTTGGGCCTCAGTTTCCCCGTCTGTAAATAGAAGTTGGATTGAATGATCTCTAAGGCCTCTTCGACCCTGACGTTCTAGGATGCGATTCTTTGACCCAACTGTAGGCTTCCCCGAGGATGTGCTACCCATGGGTGTAGTGAAAAGAACCTGACAAACCTAATTTGGATTCCCAATTACAGGATCTTAGCAAGTTATTTAACCCCTAACCAGTATCTAACCAGTAACCTCACTGGACTCCAGTCTGAGTATATATAAAATCAGGATACATCGCTTTGGGGGAATTCTGAGGATAAGGAATTGAAGTTGAATGGTCTGGTCCAGAGCGCCTGGGTGGCTCAGTCCGTTAAGCGTGGGTGTCTTGATTTCCGCTCAGGTCATGATCTCAGGGTTGCTGAGTTCGAGCCCCTCCTAGGGCTGCGCAGCTGGCTACCCCCAGCCTGCTTAGGATTCTCGTTCTCTGCCCCTCCCCCTCTTCTCAAAATAAATAAACTTAATTTTTTTTTTTTTAAAGAGTCTGGTCCAGTGTAGATTCAGTATTTGTTACTTCACTTCCTTTGTCTCTGACTTCCCCACATGTCCCCCCTCTGAGAAGTGTCATCGGCTCCCTTATTATCAGCCATTGTTTCTTCAGGAAATCCAGATCCGCTGCTCTGATCTTTCTCCTGGGCTTTCGTGGTCCGGGATACTTGGGGGGTGGGGGCGAGGGTAGTGTGTGATACCCTGCTGTGGTGGCTGGACTCCATAGCTTCCCTTCTGTGCGCCTGATGATGTGTGACTTGGTGACTACCTACTCCTGACGAGACATCTCTCTTTGCATGTCTTACCAGCGACTTAACGCTCAGCAGTTCTAGAATCAGACGGGCGCACTTCTTCACCATCAGTCTGTACTGCCTGACGTGCCCGGTCTTTCTCAGGGGCATGGCCGCCCTCCCTCCCTCTGTGTCCCGTCCCACTCAGGCAGGTGTCAAAGTTGCTTTGATTCTGCCTCCCTGAGGATCTCACATCTCCATTCCAGAAGCTCCCATCCTGGTTCAGGTCTTTAATGCCCGTCACCGGAGCCAGTGCTGTAACTTCCTGGCTGGGGTCCCTCCCTCCAGTCTCTTCTGTTTACCCAGCCACCAGAATAAGTGCAGTGTCACCGACCCCCAAGAAGACCTCCGCAGGGTTTCTCGTTCCCCACTGAAAATGTCCACTCTTCGCAAGCCTAGGTTTTAGGGCCGTTCTGTGATTCCAGAAACCCAACCCCAGCATTGTTTCCCAGCCTTCTTTCTCCCTTCCCCTGTGCTCAGTTCTGTCCCCCAGCCAGACTGGACCGTTGGACTTTCCCAGAAAATGCTTTGAGCTTTCTGCTTTTGACATCCCTGTGTGTGTTCATCTCCCTGCCCAGAACGTCTTCCTCAGCTTGTCCGCTTGCCAGGATTCCCACTCAAATGCTGCCCCTGCCACCAAGCTTTCTTCTCACCATCCTCTCCCCTGCCCCCTCTAGAATTCTCCTCCTGCCTCTCTCTCTGCGTCCGCCTTGTGGCATGTACTGCTTTCTGCCACGAACCATAGTTAGTTCCTTGTGTATCTGTGTCGGTCTCTCAGATTATAAGCCCCTGGAAAAAGCAGAGACCGTCTCTTGCTTAAAGTGGAGTCACTGAGAAAGCACAATCTTGAAGTCCTATGTCCTGAGGGAATCCTAGCGCCTCCATTTATTAGCTGGGTAGAAAGTCACCTTCCTTTTCTCGGCCGTCGTGGCCATGAGAAAAGTAGGGATAAAAGCACCCGTGTAGCAGAGTTCCTGGAGGGGGAAGGGGCAGTAAATGAGATCCTGGATGTAGAACACGCATCCTGTTGCCTTGCTCACGGTCAGTGCTCAGTAAATACGATTGAACGGGTTTGATAGGTCTCCTCCCTTCTCAGGGAGCAAACGAAATATAATTTAATCACGATAGAGATATCCGGTGGGCTTCCCAACCTGGCACATGCCCCAGACACTGGACTCGTGCCCTGGGGCATCACAGGAGAGGAGAGAAGGCCCTTCAGCCTCAGATGATTGTCTGGACTCACGACACAACCGCTGAGTCGTGGCTGCTTGTGAGGTGTCACCAATAACGAGCAGTTGTGAATGATAAAAAAATAATAATAATAAATCAGCGCCAACTCCAATTTATTTCTGTAATGTCATTCTTAGTCCCTCACATTCAAATCTGTTCTCTTATGTGCGAAGGAGGGGGTGGGAAACTGCGTGGCCGGCTGTGTGTGGTAAGCGTTTGTGCCTGCTTAGAGCTAATAGCCGTGATGGCTGTGACTTTTTTGCTGTACTTTGTGTCTTGACCAAAAGGTTGGGGATTTCATCGCACTTTGGGTGTGTTCGTGAAGGGGGGACCACGTGAGTCAGTATTGCTTAGTATGTCACGTTACACATAAAGAAAATGCCTCGATCTCTGGATCTCTCCACCTCTTTCTCTTCCTCCCTCCGTCCCCATGGTCTAAGGCACATCAGAAGTCTTCACTGGACCTCAGTAAAATGAGAAAAAATAAGGACAGTGTTAAAAACAACACCAACAGCAGCGGCTTCCTCTGTGTGTGTGTGTTGTGTGTGTGAAAGGTAACTGTCTTTTCTGAGGACTGTCCTTTATTCTGCAACCATCTCCTTCTAACTATTAAGACCTTCCTTTACAGTAGATGACGTATTTAATGCTCTCTCTCTCTCTCTCTCTTTTTTTTTTTAACATTTATTCATTAGACAGAGGGACAGAGCATGAGTCGGGGAGGGGCAGAGAGAGAGGGAGACACAGAATTGGAAGCAGGCCTCCGGGCTCTGAGCTGTCAGCACGGAGCCTGATGCGGGGCTCGAACTCACAAACCGCGAGATCGTGGCCTGAGCTGAAGTCGGACGTTTAACCGACTGAGCCCCCCAGGCGCCCCTCTGATGCTCTTACTTTAGCATAATTTAGAAATGCAATCCTGTGTTTGCTTCCCCCTTTTGAAACTGATCTGTGAAATCCAGGCCTCCCAGCTCGTTTCCTGACCCCGCCACCAGCGGCTTGGATGAATGCCCTCACTCCCTTAGGTGCCTTTCTGCTCACCTTGCCGGCTTTGCTCTGTGTTTGCCAGAAGGCAGAGGGCAGACGGAGCGGGCAGAGGCGGGGGGATGACCAAGGTACACAAGTGTGTACCCCTGATATGTCTGGAAGCGGGAGGTGTGCCTGGGCCGGTGGCTGGACTAGCAGATGCTGAGACTTGAAGCTCATTGTGTTTCTGTCTGTCTCCTACTTGCTTGTGACCGGGGAAGAGGCATAGAAGGTAGAATTAGGAGTGTAGGTTTGGGTTTGGATCCTGGCTCTGTCATTGCTGGCTGGGAACGCTTGGGCCGGCTCCCAAACCTCTCTGAGCCCCAGGAGCCTTATCTGAGAACTGGGAGTGGATGTCGCCCCTACAGGCTGTTACTGGATGAAACGGGACAATGAATGAAAACCCGGCATACCCACCCCACCGCCACCGGCCCCAACTGTGTTCCACAGACTCTCCCTGTGACTTTCGTCCGTAGTGCTAATATCGGGGTTTGCAGAGTGGGAGCTCAGTAAGTATTGGTTTGTCTGGCTGAATGTTTAGATGGCTAGTGGGCTGGTAGATGAAGAAAGACGTTGCAGGTCGCCCTCCTACTGCACCGGTAACAAGAGCCGACGTTTACTGTGAGGTAGTCTGTTCTTCGTCCCAATTTCCAGATGAGAAAACTAAGGCTCAGAGAGAGAAACACTCGTCTGAGACCCGAGGTGTGAATTCCAAGCTGCCCATGGAGCCCGCACCCAACAGCCACCACGTCCTGCTCTGAGCGTGTCCTCCCAGCTCTCGGCTCCTGGTGGTGGTTACTGGGGCACCGAGATGCACAAGCCCAGAGCGTTCTGGGCTTCCGAGTGGCTGTGCCCCTGCTCCGGGTTGGGGCAGGGGGGAGGGGAGACCGGCGGACACGCTTGGCCTTATTTCCCAGAATCCTTCATTCCCCCCCCCCCACCCCTCACAAGGATTCCTAACCCTCTTAAGGATTCTTCCCAAATGCTTCAGAAGCAAAACAATACACGGCGA
>CM053571.1:9026093-9064924 GCA_028646485.1 Cryptoprocta ferox
TTGCCTAGGAGAAGTCTCGCAGCAGACAGGCCGGGGCTGTGTAAGGCGCGCGGAGGGGCCTTTGGGGGAGGAGAACAAGGGACAGGAGAGAGGGCGAGGCTGCCACTGGCTTTGTGAGGACGTCCCTGGGACGGGTTGAGCCGCGGTGCCCAGCAGATTCAAGTACCCTGGCCGTGGGCACACTTCCATTATTAAAGGGCTCTCTTTTAGGCCCGATGGGACTTCTTTCTGGCCTAGAGCTGTCAGGCACACGCTCATTCGCGCTGAAGATTGATCACGGTTATTAAAACCTCTGGGTCTGCTATTTTTGGTAGCGTTCTTCCAGACGGGCTTTAAACTGCGGCGGAAGACTGTAGCTGAACCATAATGATACAGCATCATAAAAGATTCTCCCACCTTTCTGTATTTGGAAGCACATCATCTATAACTGTTCCTTTTCATTCTGGAAGTCTCATCCCTTTTGGATCCCCAGAAGTACGGGTAGTGGTTAGGAAAAGCCATTCACAACCGTGGTCCTTAATAAGCGTGCTTGAATAACGTTGATGACGTGCCGGCTGACGGCAGCGCACTGAGAACAGCGCACAGAGCTGTGCGGTTTCCGCACGCTCCCATGTGTGTCATTGCTGTTTGCACTGGATTCCTAAGAATAAGAAGATGGGTGTGTTTATCCCGTTTCGCAGAGGAGGAAACTGAGGCTCGGGGTAAATTACTTGCCCAGGGCTACAAAGCAAGGAGGGGCACAGAATTCATTTTGGTCACAGAACTGGCCTTCAAGCCTAAATACCCCACCTCATGGTTCCCCACGCCCTCCCCCTTCCCCCCACCCCCCAAAAAACCAACCTGTCCCAGTGGCTTTCTCCCTTTTGTTCCCAAAGAACGGACTTTGGTAATATCTCTGACCTCCGAGTCTTGCTCATCCGGATTCCATATGCTGAAACAGAATCCCAGCGCCCCAGCCTCTCCCCTCCCCAAGGACAGGCAGGTACACGCTTGCCCCTGAATTCCCTTCCAGGCCACGCCAGGCCAGCACTCTTGAGCCCCGAGGATGTACTGGATCGAAATGGAATATTTAATTCAATATTTAGGTGGGAAATGCCTAAGCAACTGCTTCCGCATTTCAGGCTGAGGCTCTTGGGAGGGAAACACACCTAAAAGCCTGTATCCTCTGATCATCTGCGTGGCCGCCACCTCTGTGGCACCTTGATAACGGGAAGGAGGTGGCAAGCAGGTGGCCTTTGGGAAAGCCAGGACAGGATGGAATCGGAGGTGGGCCTTAACATTAACGAGCAAAGACAAAATGATTCCCTGGATTCTGTGAAATAAGACACATTAGCAGAAAGTCCAGTGGGAACGTGCCTGGTCATTCGCCAGCTTATCTGTAGAGACAAACAAGACTTGCTAGGATCTGAGGGGTGCAGGTGCCCAGAATTGACGAGCTCAGAGGAGCCGTCTGTCCACCGGGAAATCAGAAAATGCCAATGTCTCAGGGTAGTGGAGTCTGTGGCAGACTCCCAGCCTCGTTCGGGGGAGTGGGGGTCACCAAGTGGGGTGGTGCTGAGGGCTTCTGACGCACCAGAGAGGAGAAAGCTGAGAGCACAGCCCAGAAAAAGCGCACGGAAAGCTCGGTGCTCAGCCCCACGGGGGTCGGGTCCGTGTTAGAACGGTGGTCCCCGGCACGTCAGACACCAAACATGTCTTTCGCTGCTGGGATCACCTAGGCCTCACTGGCGGTGGCACACTGGGCGCCTACCGTGTGTCAGTGCCGCAGGGAGTGGGGGTGCCCACACAGGAGACGGTGCCCGGAGTCGAACCCCAGACCTGCTGCTCACCTGCTGAGACCTCAGGCCCAGGGAAGTATGAGCTTCACGCCTCCGTTCGCGCAGGCCCTAACTCGCGGGGGCGGTGCAGCAGTGGGGCACTAGGGGCAGGAACCCCGACAAACGTCCCCTGTCACGACTGCCTGTTAGTTACGACGCCGGGCGTTTTCGGGCTTTGGCGGCTCTGGCACGAAAACAAACCTGTTTGGAAATGTGAGAAGTGCTGGCGTGACCTTCTCTGGTTGTGTCTGCCCCATGTGGGGGGCCCAGCAGGGTTCGAAGCACGGCGGATTGTACGCATTTCTGTTCGTACTTCTTCCGAGAGAAAAAGTCCTTGGATTGTAGGCTAAGTTGAATTGTGGAATAACGAGAAACAGCAGGACTTCCAGCAATGCGCGCAGACATTTAGGACCCAGCTTCTCTCTTTAGGAAACGTCCCATCTGTTATTACATAACCAGAAGAAAAAAAAAATCCAGACATACGTATTAGGCTTTATAACTTCCCATTCATAGCCACGCACTTCTCTCACGTATGTGGCCATGTGCCGGGTCCCGGGTTACCCGCTCTATGTACATTCTCCTCTGAGTCTGCTAACAGCCCCATGAGAGAGACGTGGCTGCCCCCAGCTTCCTGGTGAGGACTCGGAGGCCCAAGGCCACCCTGCTGGTGAACAGTAGAGCCAGCAGGCCCAGGCCTTGCAGCTTCTGGACCAGGCAGGCCTGAGGGGGAGTGGGCGGGGAGAGCCGGGAGCCGGGCATGCCGAGGACGACACGGAACATCACTGTTCCCATTCCTTCCGCAGATCAGGGACCCGTGGACGAGGTACTTGCTTGCCCGTAAGCCCGGGATTGTCGATCCTGACCTGACATTTCCCTTTCCAACTACGTGTGCTGGGAAGGAAGGAGCGTGTGCACACGTGTGCGTGCAGAGAAGCCGCGTTTGTTCTTCGCGAGCCCAAGGCTCCGTCCTCGGCGTGGCCCGCACTCGGTATTTGTCTTGATAATGACGGTGTGGGCTTGGAGCCGCATGTTCTTAACCACCGCGTCCCAGCCTCTCGCGTTGACTCATCCTCCCGTCTGCAGACTTGCTGGCCATTTGGAAAAGGATGCGGAGGAGTTAGGACGGGGAGGTGTCACATTGTCAGTGAGACATTTCTAATTTGTGATGTGTGGTTTTAAAGCCAACTCTTTCTCCTGGCTTTTCCTGTTTTCCACAGCACCCCTTGAGGGAAGACATTTTCTGCTCCCACCCAGCTGGCAGGGCCCGCTTCCTGAATCTCCAGGGTGTGTCTTAACCGCCAGTGCCGGCACCTCCCGAGAGCCCACTCTCTCCCTCCGGGGGTCACGGTGGAAGGATCATGGGAGAAACAGAAGGGAAGAAAGATGAGGCTGATTATAAGCGGCTGCAGACCTTCCCTCTGGTCAGGGTAAGCCCCGGGGGGAGGGAGGCCGGGCGGCCAGCAGGGCACGCACAGCCTTGGAGTGAGGCGGAGAGCTCGTTCCCTGCAGGACAGCAGGAGGAGGAAGTTAAGGGCCCTCCTGGCTCAGATCTGGAGGTCTGGGAGTCGACAGTGCTTCATTCCTTCATTCCTTCACTCATTCGACAAGTACTTACTGAGGCCACCTACCTACCGTACGTTGGGCTCTGTTCTAGGCACTGTGGATATAGTAGTGAACAAGAAAGACACAGGCCTGGGCCACATGAAGAAAAGGTTTAAGGCACGTAATTCAGGTAATTAGTGCTATAAAGAAAAAGACAGCAGGTGTCAGGGGCTAGAGAGTAGAGGTGAGCTTCCGGACGGAATTCTCTGATCAGAGACTTGAATAAAGTCGGGAGACAGCCTTGCAAGAGGTCTGGGGAAGCACGTTCCAAGCAGGGGAAATGGCGAGCACAGCAGGCCTGAGGTGGGAGGGACAGAAGGCAGGCCGATGGCTGGCTCAGCGTGCCGAGATGGGTGGTGGGACGTGCGGGCCAGAGTGACAGCAGGCCAGACCTCACGGGTGGGCCGGCCACTGCGACCGTCATGGCGAAGCGTGCGGATGCCATCCCGGGCTCACGGGGGATAGTGGGTGCTTTAAACAGAGGAGCGATGGCATCCATGTGAGGTTTTTAAAGGATCGCTCCAGCTGTTGTAAGGAGAATGGGGTTTAGGGGACCACAGTGGGAACGGGGAGACCAGTGAGGGCACTGCTGCAGAGGCCTAGGGAGATGACGGGGTGGCTACGTCCCAGTCATGGAGTGCAGGTGGACATGGTCAGACTCAGGACCCATCCTGAAGGTCGAGGCACTAGAACTCATTGCACTGGGTGCACTGGGTGCCTGATATGAGAGCACGATAGTCAAGGATAGCTCCCCGGGCCCTTTATCCCCCACCCTGAACTCAGGAGAGAAAATGGTGTCGATTACCAAGAGAAGGAAGACGGAGGAAGAGTAGGTTTGTGAGGAAAGTCGAGTTATCTTTGAGATGTCTACACTTGTCAAGTAGAGAGTTGGACAGAGGAGTCCAGAGCCCCCCAAAAGGGTTATAGCTGGAATGAAAATGTAAGAACCCTCACGGAGAAGATACACAAACCCACGGAACAGGGTAGGGTCTGGGAGGTTGTTGGAGAAGAGAGAGGGCAGAGACGAAGTCCAGGGCCCTCCCGCAATCAGGGGGAGGAGGGGGAGCCAGCCAGGTGGACGAGAAAGAGCAGCCAGAGTGAGGAGGAACCACAAGCTGTCTCTTTAGGCCTTACGGCTGCGGTCCAGCTGTGCCCTGGGGCCAGTGTGGACTGTTTCTGTAACCCGCATCCCCTCCTGCCTGGGCCAGCCTTCTCCCCTTGTCTCTTGGCTGGAATGAGACGCCGGAAGCTTCGAGACGCCCCTTGCAGAGGGGCCTAGGCATTAGTTCGTGCTCGGCGGCACCAGATTCCACACCCTCTGTCCCAGCTGAACGCCCCGAGCCAGGAGCTGGGTCACCTCTCCAGCCTCTTGCCCAGGGCTGTGCCAAGGCAGCTACCCAGTGTCCACGCCTTAGGTTGGGGACAGAGAGGCCAGCCCAGAGGGCCAGCTCGTGGGCTCAGCCTCTCTGTTTGTCTCCCCGGCCCTGTCTAGCATTCGGACATGCCAGAGGAGATGCGAGTGGAGACCATGGAGCTGTGTGTCACGGCCTGTGAGAAATTCTCCAACAACAACGAGGTATTGCCATAGGGACAGGCTGCCCCTCGTGCCTTTGGTGACCCCCGTGGGGGAATCAAGTGGCCCCGCTCCCTGCAGCCAGCTCCAGAGAGTCCTCCTGGGACCTAGCTAGCGCCTCCCTTAGAAGCATCCGAAGCCCGAGGAAAGCCAACGAGGGAAGAGGCTGGCGCTGTCTCTGGGGCCCTGGTCTGAGGACAGTCCCGCCCAGCCCTAGAGGGCTCTCTGTGCTGCCCCTGCCGGTGTTCCCTGTCCCTGGGGCCTGCTGAGCAGCACACCTTTCCCCCTTGGCTCCGTCCCAGTGGAGAACAGAGCCCCCCACCCCCACCCCAGGCATTCACTCATGTATCCATTCATCCATCCAGAAAAGATGAACACCCTCTCTTGTGCCAGTCACTGTCCTGGGTGCCGGGGTACAGCCAACAGGCAGTGTGATGCAGGAATGTCATTCATCAGTCCGGTGATGAGTGAGAAAGAAGTCAGGATGCAGACAGCCAGCGGGGAGGCAGACCCAGGCCCAAGTTCTCCAGCCCCTCCTAGCTCCTTAACCTTGGATACGACATTTCTCGTCTCCGAGCCCTGGTTTCCTAGTCTGTTAATGGGGAGCCAGATGCTGGCTCCTCCACCGGGTGGCCGTGAGAATGCGTGTACTGAGAGGACGTGGGCCAAGCGCCCGGCACGGACTCCCCCTGCAAGGCTGGGTCCTCTGCCCCTCCTTAGGCCTCTTCTCAAAAGAAGCTTCTTGAAAGAGCCAGCACAGGAAGGAGTGGGGGCTACTGCCCTAACTGAGGGAAGCGGTCCAACTTCCCTTCCGGGAGTTCCCCAAACCCAGTAGGGAACAGCCTCTCTGTTCCCTGAAGATAAAGCTGACACCTCGCAGTGACATGATCACACGCGGTGTGCAGAGTGCTGTCAGACGGGACTGGACTCAGTCCCGACCGCAGCCTTGTGGCGCTGGCACCGGAAACGGGCACTGAGAGTTGGAGCCCGAGCGCAGACCCAGGGCTCCGTCTTCAGACCTGCGCCTGCTCGACCCCCCTCGCCAGTGTCTTCTTGACTGTTCCGTCCCCGTGCGACAGCCCCTGGCAGGAGGGAGAACAGTAGGGCTCAGGCTCTTCTCCCACCAAGACTTCGCTTCCCGGGGCAGGGGGTGGGGGGGGTTGGCTCGTGCCCCCCTCCCCCCAACCTTTCCCACCTGACGAGTGTCCTCTCTGTTCCAGAGCGCTGCCAAGATGATCAAAGAGACGATGGACAAGAAGTTCGGTTCCTCTTGGCACGTGGTCATCGGCGAGGGCTTCGGGTTTGAGATCACGCACGAGGTGAAGAACCTCCTGTACCTGTACTTTGGGGGGACCCTGGCTGTGTGTGTCTGGAAGTGCTCCTGACGCTGTCCCCCCCTGCCCCTGCCCCCGTCCCCTGCAGGGACAGGGGGCGGCCCCAGGCAGGCCCTCATTCTTCAAAGGAGAGTCTGGGGTCTTCCCTTTTGCCCTTTGATACCAGTTTCCCGAGCCACGCCCGGCGTGTGAACATGTTGGCACCTTTCCCCCGGCCCCCCAGCGTGTGAAGGGGAGAGCAGGCTGCGGTCTGGACGCAGGGGAGGGGTGGGAGACGAGACAGGGTAGGAGGGTGGGGAGGTGGGAGCTTTCTCACCAGGACACGCCAGCCCCGCCTCTCTTGGGGGCTGCTCTCCCCTGGCCTCCTGGGAGCCCCCCGCCCCTCCATGCCCCGCACTGCTGGCCGGCCGGATGCAGATGGCCCCAGGAGGAGCCTGTCCTCTCCAGGGACCCTGGCAGCTTTCTCCCCTCGTCTCCCAGAGAAGTGGTGACTCCCCAGAAGCCCCTTCCCTGAGCCTGACCCCAGGCTGGACGCACCGCGGCATCTCGCTGGCCCTCTAGCTCCGTAGTCCCCGGCTCTGGTGTGGGGAACCAGCAGCCTTTCCCTCGCGCTCTCCTCCCTTCCCCCCCCCCCCCAGCCGCCAGGCCGTGAACCTTTTGTACCGAGTCCACCTGTGCACTTGGGGTCCCGTGGCGGAGGGTGTGGGTGTCACTGAGCCTCCGGTGGGGCTCCCGGGCCAGGGGTGCGCTCACCGCGAGGCCTGTGTCGGCAGGGAAACGTGGCCTGCCACTTTCTTCTCATCAGGGACCGCATGCCGATTTGTACTTCTGATCTCTGCTGGCTTTTCTACATTCTTTTTTGAGCGTGGGGAGAAGGGTTTTAGTAGAAGGGTGAATCCTATTTTACACAGCGGTCTTATTTATATAAATGTCTTGGTTTTTACAATTAAAGTGACCAAAAATGGACCTTGATCTACAGCCTCTTGAGGTTGGGGGACGGCGGGCTCGGCATCCTCGGGCTGTGGTGGGTCCCAGGAGCCCAGAGAGCCTTCTGGCTGAGGAGCGAGGCTCCTGGGAGCCCAGCACACAGCCCCGCTCGCCCAGGCCGTCACGTCCCGAGCGACGGCTGAGCATGGTCGCTGGGGCCACACGGACACCAACTGAGATGCCCTCGATGGCCAGTCTGAGCTGCTGTAAAGATGTCAGTCTCGTGTAATGTGGTTTTAGTTCACGGGCCCAGCCCAGGGAGGAAGGTGGGCCTCTGGCCGATGAGACCTGAAAGCTGTCTCTTGAGGGAGAGGGGGCTTTATTGGGGGAGGGGCTGCTCCAGAGAGGAGAGACTCGGAGGCAAAAGTAATCTGAGGGTGAGGAGGGCACACTGTGGGACCACAAAGCCCCTTCGGTTCAGGGGCCGGCCCCTCGATTCAAGTCTCGGACCCTAAAACTCTGGGCCCAGGGAGAGCGGCCTGCTCTTCTGCGCAGCCTCCGTTCCCCATGCCCACGGGGCCCTCCTGGGCTGGCCCACCCAGGACACTGGGGCCTGGGAGTCTCGGCCCCTGGCCCAGCCCCGCCCTTCCGAGGCCAAATCCAGTCGTGAGTAGATCCGTCAACGGGTGCGCTGGACGAAGTGGCTTCAGGCAGCCAGGGTTTGCTCAGACAGACCAGGGCGGCTGGGCAGAGAGACTAGAGCCATCGGGTCGCCCATGGACCTCAGTGCTTGCCCAGTTGGTGCCTGGGCTGAGAACAGGGGGGCAGACAAGCACTAGAGGTCGAGGTCCCCCCCCAAGGCTGACCCAAGGCTGGAGAGATTGGGGGCACACAGGGAGGAGGGACAGGAGAGGGGGCGCTGAGGCCTGGAATAGCTGTGGTTTATTAACCACCTGCTTTGCGTCTGTTCTCTCCCTGAATCCGCACCCGTGGGTGCCAGCGAGTGAGGCTGGCTCAGCCTGCAGCCGAGGTGGTGGGGGTGGCATTTGGGAGCGTGGGCTCCGGGGTCCACAGATCTGGCTTGCGCCCAGCCCTGCGCTTCCTCTGTGCCGCGGTTGCTTTGTCTGCAGAATGGGGATATAAAGCCCCAGCCTCCTGAGGTGGTCGGGGGTCTCAGGCCTGCACCCGGAGCAGGTGACGCCCCACTGGTGTACGCCCTTGCCGTCCAGGTGTGCGCCCTTGCGTGTGCTGCTTCTCCCACCTGACCCCCGACCCCTCGGGATGGGGTGGAAATTCAGCGAGATGGAAATCGGGCTGGTAGGGCGCTGGCCCTCGCAGGCATGGGATACAGCGGCGCTCCTGGGGCCCAGGCAGCGGCTCCCTCTCCTCTCTCTCCCCCTCCTGCTGCCACAGAGGGTGTGGTCACTCTTGGGCTGGTCAGGTGACCACGGGCACCGTGGCAGCTGTGTCTCCCAGGGATTTCCTCCTTCTGCTCCCCGAGGTCAGTGCCAGCCACGGTCACCCCAACCTTCCTCACAGGGGCCTCCCTGCTCGTGGCCAGGGGTTCCACAACCCTTTGCCGCCAGGAGCTGAAAAGGAGAGGGACGTAACGAAGACCGCGCCGTCTTGGCAGTGAATGGCTGCAGGTCTGTCCCGGGAGACAGATGGACGAACAGAAAAGCAGATGCATTTAAGTCATCCGCTAGGAGGGGAGAGCCAGCGGGGTTCGGGGACATAACGGGGTTCGGGAAAGGGAGCAACTCACCGCCCCCGGGGCATTGGGGGAAAGCTTCACAGAGGAGGTGGCATCCAGCTAGGCCTTGGCTTCTTCCAGGGGCCAAGGCAGGGGGGAGGGGCCATCAGTTGTGGAAGCAGCACGTGCAGATCCTCCGTAGCCCGAGAATGCTGCCGAGATGCTTGGGGACATGGAGCGCTTGGCCTAGACTTGACCAAAGGGCAAGATGGGGGGCTTGGGGGAAGCGAGCGAGCTGAAGGCAAAGGCCTTGCAGGGGCCGCGGAGGAAGAGACTGCTGTCTGTTGAGTGTGTCCCACTTGGCAGGCACTGGGCTCCCTCCCTCCTGACCACGATGTCCTGTATCCTGAGCAGACCTCCCAGGCGGTAGGCACTGACCCCGTTTACAAATCAGGAATCGGAGGCTGGGAGGAGGAGGTCTCTTGCCCAGGGTCCAGCTGGGAAGGGACAGGCCAGAACCTGAGCCTCGGCCTCGGGCCTCCGCGCTCCCCGCACATCTCTGCCCAAGCGCTGCTCACCGGCCTTCTGGGTGCCTCCCACCTCCTTGCGCAGTGGCCCAACACCACCTTGGTCCCTTCTGCTGGGCTGGCCATAGTCGGTGGGGGGGGGGCAGGCGGCAGGGAGGGGGCAGTGGGCAGCCTTCTTTAGAGGCTGAGTCATTGTCCCCAACCCCGGGGCTCTGTCCCTCTGCCTAGGAGAGCAGTGAGTGCGGGCAGATCAGACAGAATGAAACATTGCCTCCTGGCCCAGCGCGGCCTGTGTAGACTCGAGTGGAGGTGCTGGGGGGCCCTGGGGCCGTCAGAGCGAGAAGCTGAGGGTGAGGACTTGGTAATGGGGCTCATGGCAACAGAGGCAGTGGGGAGCCACCAGGGGGGCAGCAGCCTTGGAGGCGCTCCGTGTGGCCGGTGGAGAAATCGGGCGGCTATTTAATGTCCTCTGAGAACTGATGCAGAGAAGCGCCAGGATCCCTCTTAACCTACTTCCTGCCTCTTTGGAGAACGGGTGGGCAGGGGGGGTGTCCCCTTGGGTTGTGGGGTCCCAGCCCACACCAGTGACCAAGCTGCGAAGCGGGTCTTTTAGCTCCTTAAAGACAGAAACATCTGATTCTCTCCTTTAGACCCTCCCCCAGTTTGGGGAGAATGTTAAAGTTTAGCCACGAGCCACCACCCCACCGTGTTCTATTTTCCTTTTGTTCTTCTCATCTCATATTTAAAGCAACCACCTCCCACCGCCAGCTGCTGTCTTGTCTTCGATCCTTAGAAAGGCTGGCGGGGGGTGGGGGTGGGGGAGTGGAAATAGAGAGCGCCCAGGAGGCAAAAGTTCTGAATTAATATTAATAATATTCCCATACCACCAAGTGCGCCAGGCCCTCGGCTGAGCATTTTCCAAACTCCAGCTCGTGTAATTCTGACATCCGCCCTGCGAGGAGACACTGTCCGTATCCCCCTCTTTTCAGATGGGCCACTGAGGCACAGAGAGGTGAAGCCCCAGGTCACAGAGGGATTGAGAGGCAGAGCCAGGACCCACTGGAGGCCTGTGACTCGAGAGCCCCAGCACTTAGACCTCTCCCGGGGTCTGCCCGCCAGTTGGGACAAGCCACTTACTCCTCAGATCTCCATTTCCTCTCCTGCCAAAGAGGGCCCACAGCCCCGGCCCAGTCCGCTTCCTGCCGTAGGGCACTAGGGAGATGGTAGCCATGGACACGGAAGTGCTTTAAGGTTGGAAGGGCTGTTCCAGGATTTGGGTCAGGGCCAGTCTGGGGTGCCCTCCTCCATGCTTGGGCCTCTTAGCCCATATAGACATCAGCCCCGCCAGGCTAGAGCGTGAAAGGCAGGGTGACCACACACAGGTGCACGGACACACACACTTCCAGTGACCAAGGACCCCAAAAGCTGGACGAGACCCAGCCTTCCATCCTGAGCCAGGGAAGACACTCTCAGTAACAAGTGCTTGTGAGGACTTTGCTGTCACCCAAGTCTTCTCCAAGCTGTGTCTCTACCTCCAGCCTTAAAATGGCCCAGTGAAGTGGGCCAGTATGTTCCATGAGGACCCCCACTCCCACCAGCAGTGGGGAAATGGCTTCACAGAGAACTTGTGACATGCTGGCAGTGGGGACTGGCCTCGGGTTGAGTCCAACAGCCTCAGAGACGTGGTGAGAGGGACTCCAGGACGCCTTCCCCATGGCACCATCTGGACACCCCTTCTAGACTTTCACTGTGTGTCCCCAATGTGCCACATCTTCTGTCATGGTATCTACACCTGCTACATTTTATTGACTTGATGGCAGGGACTATGTCATATCTCTCTAGCACAAGGCCTGATATGTATTAAAGATGCATTGTGGTGAGTGAGTAAAGAAAAGATGGATAAATGGATGAATGGATGGATGGACAGATGGTGGATGGATGGGTGATGGGTGGAGAGATGAATGAGTGATAGATGGGTGATGGATGATGGATATACGGATGGATGGATGGATGGATGGATGTATAGATGGATGGGTGGATGGGTGGATAGATGAATGAGTGATAGATGGGTGATGGATGATGGATATATGGATGGGTGGATGGGTGGATAGATGGGTGATGGATGGATGGACAGATGATGGATGGGTGATGGGTGGATAGATGAATGAGTGATAGATGGGTGATGGATGATGGATATATGGATGGATGGATGGATGGATGCATAGATGGATGGGTGATGGGTGGGTAGATGAATGAGTGATAGGTGGGTGATGGATGGATGGATGGACGGATGATGGATGGGTGATGGTTGGATAGATGAATGAGTGATAGATGGATGATGGATGGATGGACAGATGGATGGATGGGTGGATGATGGATGGAATGGGAATGGTTGGATGGATGGTGGATGGACAGATGATGGATGAGTGGAAAAGTCCCAGGAAACTTAGAGCAACAGGCACACGAGGCAGGCTGTCAGGAGTGACCGAGTCAGGGGCTGAACCTAATCCCTCGAGTTCTAATGCCAAATTTCCAGGCCCCTCACAGAAGGCCCCAGATCCGTTTGGGATTCACAAAGTCACTGGTCTTTGGCCTGGTTCCTAAGAAACGTTTAAAATCCAGAAGCAGCACAAGTGGGTCCCCATGGGTGGAAGAGCATTGCAAAGCAGGAAGAGGGTGTTGGGTTTTCAATTAGACCCGGACGCCAGTGCCAGCTTCACCACTTGCCAGTTGTGTGGCCTTGAGCGAGTCCCTTCATCTCCTGAGCCCCATTCTTCTCGTGTGTAAAGTGGGGAGAAGGCCTTGCCCTCCTAATGCAGAGGTCACTGCAAGGATTAAGGGTGTGGAGCAGCAATTGAAAGGGGTCACGAATTAGCTACTGTCGTTAAAGCCTCAACCAGAGGCAACGTCAAGTTGGCCCCCACGCCCTGGGTTGGGCTTCGACGACCACTTTCAGCCTCGCCTGCTGTCATGGTGGTCTTTGCAATCATCGTTCAGCAAATATCGGACAAACCCTGAGGAAGTGCTGGGCCCTGGGCAGAGGAAATAGGTGCCCACTGTGCTCCCTGCCCTCAGTGAGGACACAGAGTCTGGAAGAGCTTCCTGGAGAGCCCTGTGCAGGCCGAGTGGCGGGAAAGCCAGGGATGTTCAGGAGATGTGCTCCAAGCCCCCCGGACAGCTTCGCCCAAGCCTTCCTGATCGCCCCGGTGCAGGCAGAGCCCCCTCCTTGAACATTCGTAGCCTGGAGCACTTGTGGGAGCCGAGGGGCTTTGCACAGGGCTGTGTACACAGCGGTGCTCAATAAATGCTTATTACGTGAATGCCCTTGTCCATTTATTCATCTGTCAAATCTTTTAGCACATTCTTTGTGCTGGGTTCTGCTGGGGCGGGGACACAGGACAGTGTGACATGCTTGCCACCCCTCAGGAGCTTGCCGTCAGGCAGACCCGGGAGCCAGAGGGGACAGCTCTGGGTGCAAAATGCCACCCTGGGGCCTGGGAGTGCCCAGGAGGGGCGCAGAGACCAGAGGAGGGACGTTTGAGCTGGGCCTTGAACCGAACTGGACTTGGGGTTCCAGGCGAGGGGGAGGGACTGAGGCAGAGCTGGGAGCGTGTGCATGGGCAGAGTGGGGGGGGTGCATGGAGTGTAGGGGGCGGGCAGGTGGTGAGAGATGGCTCCGCAGAGGTGGGCAGGGGCCAGGCCTTTGTGGGCCTCACTCACCGAGATGGGGATGGAAGCAGGTGGCCACGAGGCGGTGACAGCACCCACGTGGCAGAGTCCAGGTGCCATGGAGCAGTCAGGCTCGGAGGAGGGGCATCCTACACCAGGATGATGAGAAGGGGCCGCGCTGGGGGAGGTGACAGTGTGTGGCAACGTGTCACACGCTGGGAATGGGGCGTCTTAGAGGCGTGGTCTTCCTTCTCCCCGCCCCCAGCTCGGAGCCCCTGTGGAGCTGGAAGGGTTAGCACCACTCTGGGGACAGACCAGCATGTTCGGAGGTTTGGCCAGGGCTGGGGCAGGGGGTAAACACTCTGTCACCGAGTCGTCTGGAGCCCAGCCCTTGCCTTCCCCTGGGCCGCTTGTCCTGTGGTCCCTTCTCCTGGCAGCACCCACAGCCACCGCCCCGTGCTACCTGGCTGGGCTCCGCCTCTGGAGACCCATCTGGGAGATGACCCCGCCCCGGCCCCCAGCTGGCTGGCTCCAGCAGATGCCACCCCTCTGCCCTCACAGCCATCAGTGCCCCCTTCGAGGCTGTGGACCCCACCCAGCTTCATGGCCCTCGCACAGTTTCTGTGGCGACAAGGACACCACCTGCAGCTTCTGGGACTCATTCCAGGGGCCCTGCTGCTGCACTCGCGACCTTCCTCTCGGGCCCCTTCAGGTGGCCTTGTCACAGCCAGGGCGGCCCAGGCTTTCTCCCCGACCCCAGCTTAGGAGCCCCCGGAGGCCCTCAGCCAGAAGCTAGGGGACTTCAACAGGACGCTGGGGGCGGGGGGGCTGCCCAGCAGAAACCCGGGGGGACACGGCATGCCAGGCGACCACAGGCACACTGGCCGAGCGGTCCGCCCACCCCTGTAAATGCCCGTGCCCATGCTGGGAGGAGGAGGACACGATCCTCCAGTCCATCCCAGAAAGAACTTCTCGCTGACAACCAGCAAGAGTGCCGGCTGGAGGAGGTCGGGCTCCTGGGTGACGCCTGTGCCCCAGGTAGAGACCAAGCCGCTCCACGTCTCCAGCGGGGCCTCTGTGAGGCCGGCCTGGCTCAGACAGACGCCAGGATGGGGGCTGCTTTCTCCGTCTCAGGTCCCCTTTCCTCCCTTCCTCATCCCTCCTGCTGAATGTTTCGTCTGCTGCTGGGCCCGGGGACTCTGGAAACAGTCCCTGCCATTCAGCGCGTTCCCTACCCCTCTGGGCCTTGGCCACAACCCCCGCTAATTGGTGAGCGCTGAGATCCCACAGCTGGGGCTGCCAGGGAAGAGCCTCAATACCCAGACTGGCCCTCTAAGAGGGCTTCTTAGAGGATGTGACCCTTGAGCTGGACCTGGAAGGGATTTCCATAGGCCCCAGGGTCTGGCACTGTAGCCAAAGGAGCTGGGGGTGGGGCGTGGGCAGGGCTGGGGTGTGGGCTGGGGGCATGGGCAGGGCTGGAGGTGGGCAGGGGTGGAGTGTAGGCTGGGTGGGGCATGGGCTGGGGCGGGGCGTGGGCACGGCGGTGGGGGGGGTGTGGGCGGGGCGTGGGCTGGGCTGGGGCGTGGGCTGGGGCGGGGCGTGGGCGGGGTGGGGCACGCATGTGTCAGCAGGGAGGGAGCCATGGAAGTTTCTTCCGGGAACAAAGGCCTCTTCTTCCAGCTCTTGGGGCTCCGGAGAGGCAGTCGGAAGCCCGTCAAGGGCGCTCTGCTAGTCAAGGGCGGAGCTGGGCCGTGGCTGTGCCGCAGGTGCACAGGAGAGCAGAGCCTCCTAACCCACCTCTTCACCCCCATCTCGCTCCCCTAACAGCAACCGGAAAGAGTGTGCTGCGCCCCAGCTTCACCCCCACCTGACAGCCCCCCACTGTCCCAGGATAAAGCCCAACTCCTCACCCTGGCCTGCAAGGCCCAGCCTGGCCTGGCCTCACTGCCTGTCCGCAGGCTCCAGCTGCCTCCGTGACAGCCGGGGTCAGCCTTGAGCCTCACGTTGGCAGAGCTGCCAAGCCGGACCCCCTAGAGCACTTCCTAACCCCTGGCGACGCTTCCGTCTACCAAGATGAGCTTGTACCCTGGCGTGACCTGCTGGGCTCGCCCTGTTGGAGGAGGCGGCTATCAAGAGGATGGTGGCCTTGGGTGTGGCCAAGTCCCACGTGCATGCCTCCACCCCACATTCCCCCTCTCCCAGCCCTGCCCTGCCCAATGCTATCCCCTCCTTACAGTCCGGAAGTCTGGGGGAACCCAGCCGAAGCTAATTGTCATGTGCACCAACAGTGTACCATCTCCAAACCCAGGGAGGGGACCGCTTGGCTCTGCCATGAGCTGGCTGTGTGTCCCAGGGGCCAGCCCCTCCCTCTCTGGGCCCATTTCCTCTTTGTGCCCAAGGGCTGACCTTCCAGATAGCACAATTCAGCCCTGCTCCTGTCCACCCCCCATGCACCCCTGTGCGGTCCTATTTCTCCAAGATGAGTTCCCTCCGCTGCCGCTAGGAGCTCTCTGGGACGCGGTTCTCACTGCAGCTGGCGGTGCGGGGCGACCTCTTGTGGCCACGTGGGGGCATAACATGGCTCCGCAGCGACCGTCCCCGCTGGGGCCCACGAGAGGGCGCTGTGAGGGCTGGCTGGGCTCTGCCTACACCCTGCTCTTCCCCGAGGCCCCGCCAGGCCCCCTCTTCAGGCTCATCGGGCCCAAGCGGGGAAAGGTGCGGTGGCTTTGAGTTAGCTCTGACTTCCTTCTGATCGTCATCCACAAACATTTATTAAGCATCTACTGTGTGCCCTGCGTGCGCGGGTGCGGGGGGCAGCAAACTAACCGAGCAGGCAGGACTCCATTCTCCCTGAGACTATGATCCAGCTGGGCCTCAGCACCTCCGCTTCAATCTCTGAGCCCCACTCCCCCCTCCTGTCGCCTCGCCTGCTCAACAGTCCCCACCTGGCAGGGCTGCCGGGAGGAGGCAGGCTGCCGGGACCTGTCTCCGCCCACCTCCTCCTCCTCCTCCTCCTCCGTTCCCGCCTGCGCATGCCAGCGCCCCTTTGTCCAGAGGGTTATTCCGAGGGTTTCCGCCTAGACCCCCAAGTCCCAGGACCTTAGCACCTCCCAGCATGCTGGAGTGCCCGCTCTGGGAGATCACTTTGGCTCCCGCTCTCACCTTAGCCTCCAGGGAAGAGGCCAAATTAATACAATCTGATTGGGAAGCCTTTTTATAGAGTGAGGGAGCACTCTACAAGGTGCCTTTTAGGCCCCTTTGGATTTTCTGCTTAGAGGGTTTACCCAAAGCAGAGCCTTGCTGAGCCGCTACCCCATCGCCAGCGCAGGCCAGAGGAGCTGGGTGCAGAGGAAAATGCAGGCAGGGCCTGTCCCTCTCAGTCGCCCGGAAGCCCTCCTAGAAAGCATGAAGGGAGACTCTGGCACGTCTCCATCCTGTGGCTGGGAGCGTCATCTCCAGAGCAGAGACACCCCCACCCCCACCCCAGCCTGCAGTCCCCCTGGGAAGGGCTATTTGCCATGCTCCGCAGGCCACGCACAAAAGAACAACAACCACCCCAGGAATGTTCCTCCACAGCCACTGGCACATCTGTGATTGCTCCTGGTGAGGCAGAGTGACGACACGGAAGCACAGAGAAGGTAAATACCCCGCCCAGGGCCACACAGCCGCTGGGAGCTGAGCAGAGAGGTGAGTCCAGAGCAGACTGTAAGTGCAGTGTTCTTCACAGACATCCCCCCAGGCCCCTTTTGCTGGACCATCTCTCTTGACTTCAATTTTTTTAATGTTTATTTTTGAGAGACAGAGCACGAGCAGGGGAGGGGCAGAGAGAGGGAGACACAGAATCGGAAGCAGGCTCCAGGCTCTGAGCTGTCAGCACAGAGCCCAATGTGGGGCTCGAACCCATGAACCGTGAGATCACAGACACTTCGCTGAGCCACCCAGGCGCCGCTTCGCTCTTGACTTTAGACAGGCCTTGCTGCCGACCATTTCTGGAAGGAAGCCAGAGAAGAGGAAAGGGAGCCAGCGTGCAAGGGCAAGACGTTGCCACATTATCGTTCCATCCACGCTGTGGTCCCTCAAAGTGGGTGTCTTTTTTTTTAATGTTTTTATTTATTTTTATTTTTAAGAGAGAGAGAGAGAGAGAGAGGATCCAAAGCAGGCTTTGCACTGACAGCAGAGAGCCTGATGTGGGGCTCGAGCTCACAAACTGAGATGAACCATGAGATCATGAGCCAAAGTGGGACGCTTAACCAAATGAGCCACCCGGGTGCCCCAAAGTGAGCATCTTTATTCCACTTTGACAGATGAGGAAACTGAGGCCCAGGGAGGCAAAGCTACCCCCAGAGCCAGGCAGCCTTCTCACAGGCTGGTGCTGTGGGCAAGGTGCCAAGACACCCCCTCCCCCCGGACCAACAGGTCTCGGGCCCAGCAGGAGGCTTGGAGCCCAGGGCGGAGGGCCGGGTGGGGAGCGGGCTGGGGGCCTCTCTGTCGAATATCAGGCTGACGGAGGATCAGGAGACCCCTGCCCACTGCTACTGCTCTGCCTTTGAGCAACACGGTTAGAAAGGGTGGCTCTTCTCTGACTAGGTGAGCCTCTGAGCCCAGGTTTCTGGAAGCCCGGGGCCCCCAGGGCACAGCCAGGGCTACCGGTCTCCATCTTGCCCCTGGGTTTCCCTGCCCCCCCCCAGAGGGGGCACCTGGAGGGTAGAAAGGGCATCTGCTTTGAGTCAGACCCTCTGGCCTCACCAGACACTTACGCTTAATTTCTCCAAGTTCAGCTTCCTATGAAGGTGATGTTCAGCCTACACGTCATGTTTTAGAGATCGAACTGAGCTAACGGGAGTTAGGAACATGCCCAGGGCCTGACCAGTGCGTGTCCTTCTTTCCTTCATTTCTGGGACAGAATCCCGGCATTCTGGAGGGTTCCTCCAGCTGGGGGCCGAAGGGTGAACAATGCCAAGGTGATCTGAGATGGCACTACTGACAGAAGCTCTGCAAAACCTTCACACGCCCAGGTGAGTGGGCCCGGCCTGGGGACGCAGTGCCCTGAGAGTCCTCCCCACCCTGAGCCACCCCCTGAGGCTTCCCCTCCCCTTCCCATCCCCCATGTGGGCTGCATTCCTCTCTTCCTCCCGGGAAATCCCATCTCCAAAGTGGACTCGGACTGTGCTCCTCGGGGCTCCGCTCACTCTGCGTGTGAGCCTTCTCCGTGCCAGCCCAAGACGGAGCCTCATACACTGGCCCATCTCTGGCGGGGGACAGGGGTCAGTGCTAATGAGGAAGGCAGCAGAGGACACAGAGGCCTGTGAAGGGACACGCAGCCCGCCCTGGAGTCCAGGAGGACTTCCCGGAGGAGATGCCATTGTCAGTAGGATTTGAAAGATTTAAGAATGTGTGTGTGTGTGTGTGTGTGTGTGTTAGTTGATTGTCGGCTGAGACAGGAAAAGGGAGATGGGCTGCCAAGCAAAGGTGTGGAGGCTACAAGCAGCCTGATGGCGTGAAAACCGTAGTCAGTCACTGTGGCTGACACTGCAGCTTGGGAAAGGACTGGGGACGGGGGCACAGGGAGGAGGCTCCGGGTGGGGCTCGCTGGCCTGCGTTGTTCCAAGGTGCTCGTACCACAATCAGCTAAATGATGCGGGGGCCCTTTTCATGTCTACTGCGCTGTCTACACTTGTGCTCTGAACAGTAAGCCCGCGGTCTGTGGGAGCAGGCTGGCAAGCCGTGGTCCTGTGACCGAAAGGGATCGCGTGCTCTGCGTGTGCTCTGTCGCTCAGCTTCTTCCTGGGTGCACAGGAGGCCTGAGCCAACTTGAACCCTCTGATGCCCGGGCTCTGGTCACTGCAGCATGACAGGGCTAAGCTAGCCGGCTGGGTCCGAGTCCCGGCCCCCACTTACCAGCCCGCTGTAGGCTCGCCGAGTCTCCATGTCCTTATGCGTCAAATGGAGACACTAAGACCTGCATGCTGAGGGCCATCGGAGGTGCTCACTGCTGTGAGTCCCCCTCCCTGTATTGCAGGACCCACCTCCCTGCCGAGGCGAGCGGGGAGAGACCTAGGCTGACGGTGCCCTGGGTGGGGAGGGCCCAGAACCGGAAGCAGGAGGAGGTAGGGGGTCAGGTGAAGCAGGTTAGAACCCAGTTCTAGAGGCCACGGCATCCGCCTGCAGGTGACAGGCCAGACACGCAGCCACCAGGGCTGGGGGTGGGCCCCTGAGTCACGGCCATGGAGCTGCCCCGGCAGGCAGGGAGCTCAGCAAGGGGAAATCAGGGACCTGGAGCCCACGGAATCCAGGCTGATCCCCGGGGTGCGCGACAAGAAAAAACAACAGCTCCCCTTTATTAGGGGTCTGCCGGACATCAGTCACTTTACCATGATGGTCCTTTACTCCCCTCAGCCCCCTCTGCGTGAGGTTAGTGTGTCCGTCTTCCAGGCCAGGAAACTGAGGTTCAGAGGTGTGGAGTGACTGACCCAGTATCACCAGCTGCCAAATCAGCCTGTGCTCCCTCCGCTCCTCCACCCTGCCCCTGGGGCTACAAGAGAGGGGACACAGCGTCAGAAGCTGGGCACAGGCGTAGCTGGGATCTGGGGAAAGTGGCAGAAAGTGGCAGAAATCAAATTGATCGGAGGTGGTGTAGAGCCCGAGCCCGAGGGAGCTACTGCTGGCAGCAGAATGGGGGGCGGGGACCCTCCCGCCCCCACGCCACCCGGATCCCCTGAGCGGGCTGAGCCTAGAGGGACAGGAGCCGGGGGGGGGGGGCCCATCCTGAGCCTGGCCCATCCGCATGGCACCCCTACGGCTCTGCTCCGCCGGCAGCAACCGTGCACGTCCCTCCTGCCGCGGGACTGAGCCTGGGCTGTGCCGCGGCCCCACCTTTGTGCCCAAACCAGCCTGGCCAAAGGGGCCTGGGACAGCCCCCGGAGATGCTCCCACAGCAAGAGCAAGCAAGAAGGCCAAGCGAGTGGGCACCGACCTCCATCTAGAATAGCTCCGGTCAAGGCTATGGACAGAGGGTGCCCCCTGGGCCTCTCTCTCATTGCCCGCGTGGTTCCTGCGCCTCTCCCTGAGCTCTAGGGCAGCCCCCCCACCCCCACCCCGGCCAAAGGAAAAGAGAAATGCACTCTGGATTCAGAAAGCTCTGGTTCTGTCAGTAACTGGCTATGTGACCTTGGACAAATCACATCTCTGAGCACAAATCACATCACTTTTTTCTCCTCTGGAGACAACAGCGCCCACCAGGGGTGGTGGTTATTTATTCATTCAGCTATATTTATTGAGCACCTACTATGCACCATCCAGAAATCCAAGTTTCCAGATGCCAGCCAAGGGCCAGCTTTGAAAGCAGGTGTTTGTCTCAAGCCTGTTGTACTAATTCTTTTCTGGGTAAGGTGGGGAGGGAAGGCCATGGGGCTGGAGTGGGGGTGGGTGGGCAGACAGAGGCTGTGCCATGGGGGCCTTCGAGGTCAGGCTAGACTTGACCTTGGGCCTGATGGAACCACAGACAGGTGGTAAGCTAGAGGCAGGTGCCAAGGACCAGCCTTGTGGTCAAGGAAGATTGTTCTGGAAGCTTTGTGGAGGCTGAAGGGAAAGTGTGGGGCGGGGGCATCTAGGAAGCTGCAGTGATCATTCGGAATCCAGTTCTGGAGGTGGAGTTCTTAGGGAAGGGCGACATCGATGGGGGGCCTCAAGGGGCAGAGGGACTGACAGGCAGGGAGGAGGAGGTCACACTCCCCTGAGGGGCCCCAGGGGAAAGGTTGGAGCCTTGGAGGGAAGCAGAAAAGGTGCAGGATCCAAGGAGCTGGTCCCAGGAGGGAGGCTGGCAGTTAGGGGTGAGGTGTGGGGTGGGGGCAGGGACCCACCTCTGAAGGATCTGGAGTAGGGGTGACAGCTGGGGAGGGGCCGGAAAGGGAAGACT
Organism: Cryptoprocta ferox; assembly: GCA_028646485.1. NCBI lineage: Eukaryota > Metazoa > Chordata > Mammalia > Carnivora > Eupleridae > Cryptoprocta > Cryptoprocta ferox. The sequence continues at coordinate 9,047,151 of CM053571.1, forward strand.
GAGAAACTGCCTGAATTTCAGTAACAACCACCTTGGCCCCAAGAGGAAAGCTGTCAAGAGTCCCCCACAGGGGAAGGATGGAGTAACAGGAAGGTGGGGGACACAACCGGGGGGCTTGGAGCATTCCAGACAAAAAGGAGAGAGAGATGTGACCTGCAGGACCCTCAGAGCCTGTGTGGCAAGACCCTGGGCAGCCAGCCTGGGGACGAGAGAGGAGGGACCCCTAGAACAGGCTTCAGGGCAGCCTCCCCCCCCACACACCCCAACTGTCCCCGTGGGGCAGGCACTGGACTGGATGTGCAGACGGGCACCTCGCTGCCAGTCCTGGGGGCTGGACACACTCAGGCAGGGTGGCCGGAGCAAAGGGGGGCAGCCACCGCTGGCCAGGAGGCCTGAGCTGGGGATGGACTCGGGAAGGGACCCTTGCTGTGGCCACAGGAGCACGCTGAGGCTTGCGTGAGGCCATGTCACTCCCAAGGGGTGGCCCCAGACTGCCGTCCACACTGCACACACACAGGCATGCGCACGTGCACATACACACGGGCTCGCCCCCAGTGGCTAGAAGCGGGTCTTCTCTTGGACCCGTGGGGTGAAGGGGAGGCCCCAGGCCATCCCTCTCGGCTTCCCCCCACCTTCCTTCAGCATCAAGAGGTCAAACTTCTTGAGCCCACAACTCGTGACCCCCAGGGAGCAACAGCGCGCCGGAGTCTGAGCCCAGGGAGGCCCTGGGCTTGTGGCTGCTGACCGGGCTGGATGTGGTGCCCTTGGCGGTGCGGACAGAGAAGTTCACAGGCTGATAGGACTGAGCCAAGCGGGTGACCACGTTTAGCCCCTGCTGTCCTGCCCTGCCCCACCTGTGTGCCACCAGAGCCAGCCAGCCGGATTCCCCCCAACACCTGCGGGGGTACATACCTCCAGGAACCAGGGTCGGGGCACAGGAGAACGAAATGATCTGGGGTCCCCAGATTGAAACGCCCTCAGCCATGCCCAAGGGCTCACGAGTCCTGCACCCTGTCTGGGAACCACACGGAGTGACTCATGATGGGACATTCCTCCCCGCGTAGGCTGCTGCGCTGACAGCTGGATGCTGAGAGAGGAGGGCCCCTCGGAGGTCTGTCCCTGCGTGGGAAAGCCCTGCTGGCCACACCAACAATAGCACTGCTGTGAGGACCACTGCCTCTGGGGTCCCGTGCAGCTCACATCCTCGCTACAGCCCCCTGGAGGGCAGGGCAGGATGGCAATTCCTGTCCCTGCCTGAAGCCCCGGAGGAGGGAGCCGGCGAGTGGTGGCGGATTTGTTGGCCTTGGGGAGGAGCTGGGGTTGTGCGACACATCTCAGGTTAGCCTGGGGGCCAAGAGTCAAGAGTCCAGCGACAGGGCTGGGATGGGGCAGAGGCTGTCCCCACGCAATGTGCCACGTCTGCCAAGCTGAGTGCTCCCCTCGCTGTCCCCTCTGCCTAGTACCTTCTTGTCCCCTTTGTCCCCTGGCTACTCCCCTCACCCTTCATGTCACTGTCTCCGGCAGCTTCTCAGACTCCCCACAGCTGGGTGAGGAGAGTCACAGCCAGAGCCTTACACACAGCAGGTGCAGTACCAGGGCCCACAACACTTTTAGGGCCCACAGAAACGTTTTCACTATTTTTTCAATCGGAAGCGGAAAGAATGAATACAGTGTAGGCTGGAGTATGTTCCCCTTTATACTAACACAGCTGCAAAAGAAAATTTTTCATATTTTTATGGAGGAAGGGCCCATGAAAGTGATACTGAGGACCTGGTCATAGGGGCCCGTAGGGGCCTGTGGCCCTCCTGGGGCCTCACTGGGTGGTAATGATCTGCTTACTCACCTCCTTCTCCAGTGGACTGGTTCTGGGTCACTGGCAAAGCAAGCACACAGTAGGCATTGGGTGAACAAATGCTTTGTAAATCAAAAAGTAGTTGAGGGGCGCCTGGGTGGCTCAGTTGGGCATCTGACTTCGGCTTGGGTCATGATCTTGCGGTCTGTGAGTTCGAGCCTCATGTTGGGCTCTGTGCTGACAGCTCAGAGCCCGGAGCCTCCTTTGGATTCTGTGTCTCCCCCTCTCTCTGCCCCTCCCATGCTCATGCTCCGTCTCTCTCTGTCTCTCAATAATAAATACAAATGTAAAAAATAAAAAATAAAAAAAAAAAGTAGTTGACATTGATCAAGCACTTTCTCTGTGCCAGGCACTGGGCTAAGCTTCTCTGAAGCAGACACATCAACGCCATCCCCATTTTACAGATGAGGCCATCGAGGCTGAGAAGGGCTGAACAACTGGCCCAAGTTGTTCACCAGCTGTGTCTGAGTGTCAAACTGGCCCAGCAATGTCCCCACAGGAGGGAGAGCAGGTGGTGGGGATGTCAAGGGGCTGAGAGTCGTTTCCAGGACAGACAACCTCACAGGGATATCAGGCAAGTTCTTCTACATGAGCCCATGAGTAATGACCCGGGGGCCAGCGCCCCAGCGCTGCCCCTGACTTTCCTTTTGACCGCACGGGCCGGGAAAGCCATTCCTTGAGGCGGCCAGACACCTTGCAGGGGGCAATGAGTGATCGTCGAAGCTTATGCTCAGTGTCAGGCACTAGCCTGCCTAGTGCTCGCGCTATCCCTGGGCGCTGAGGGTGACTATTGTTCCCATCCAGAACATGGTGTGAGAAGTGCCCGGAGAGAGGGGATGAGGGGTGTGGGAAGACGGTTCAGGAGCCATTCCTTCCGCCTTGGGACCTTGGAGGCAAGGAAGCAAGCCTCCGTGGGAGGAGTGACATTGGAGCCCATCCTTGAAAGCTTAGTCGAGTTCCATCAGGTGGAGAAATGGGGAAAGGGCATTCTAGACCAGTGCACAGCCTGGGCAAAGGTGTGGGAGCGGGAGGGGCCCTGGGTGAGGCCAAGGGGGGCTCAGCTCTGGGGAGTGCGAGCGGGGCCGTCAGGGGTCTACGGCTGCCACGCTAGGGTGGGGGGTGCTTGAAGGCTGGGGAGCTGCAATCAGGCAGTTAAGTGGATGCATGTTTATTGAGCAGTTATTAGGAGGCTGGCCCTGTAACAGGCATCGGGGGACAGAGACGGACTAAGGCACAATCACCCGTAAGAGCCTGGCTGGGAGTGTCCGTCGATGCCAGGTCCCTGGCGCCCGGCTGGCCCGCTTAGTAACCTAGCTCCAGCACCTTTCCTTCCTCGGACCGGCCTTCCCCTTCCATAAAACGAGCTTAACTATGCTTGCCACCCGGTGACAGAGCTCTTTGAGCTCTTGGGATGAAAGGTCCCATAAATATAGAGTCCTGTCGCCAGTTAGGGCAGGGTGGAACAGGGAGCCCACATCAGACCCCGAGAAGATAGAGAAACAGCCCTGGGGGGTGGGAGGGCACCAAGATCCTCGGAGGCTCCCCCCACCCCCATAGCTGCTAAAAGTGTCCCTGCTGCGGGAAGCCTGACATTAAAGTAAAGCCCTCCCCACCCCTCCCACCCCCGCGGGGATGCTCTGCTTGTGATGATTAAGGGACAGACGCGGACGCCCTGGCTGCTGACCTGTGCTGACAGCAGAGAGGAAGAAGTGGAGGTGGCCTTGGCAGCAGTGAGGTGGCCGCAGGCTTTACTGTCACTTGTGTGCACTACTGAGCGCTGACTGTGGGGACCTGTCCCTGGCACACGAGTCTGGGGTCGTGGGGCAAGCAGAGGGGTACACAGACCATTCCTCCTCCGTGTGAGAGCCTGGGTGTCTGGAAGCACAGAGAAGCTCCCTGACTTGACTATGAGCCCACGACAGACCAGGAGCCTGACCTCCTCCCTCGTCTTTCCGAAGATCTCCGTTGGCAAAACCCCTTGGTGTTTGAGCAGCTTCTCTCCTCACCTGACCTCACACACAAGGAAACAGAGGCTAGGGGGCCCTGCTGACTTGTCCAAGGTCACACGCAGGATGGTTGCTATGATTCACATTTTATGAGTGAGGAAAATGGCTCGAGAGGCCAAGTGGCCGCCCCAGGATCACAGAGCAGGCAAGTGGGCCGCCTGGCCTGGAGCCGGGGCTGCGGATCCTGCATCCTCCTTGCTTTTTATCACTCCTGCCCTGACGCCTCACTTCCTCTGGCCGGTCTGGGTGAGAGCGGAAGAGTGTTCTGTGGCCCAGGAGCGCCCCGGTGGGCCCTTTGGTGGGGGGGGTGGGGGGTGGGGGGGTGGACGGGGCTGGGGCAGGAGTACGTTCAAGCACCCCCGGCTGAGCTGTGCCTCAGTATCCCCAGCGCACGGCTGACTTTCCCATCAAGCAGAACAGGCATGGCGCCCAGGGCCCACGGAAATGGTTTCATTTTCCTCCTTTTAACATCAGAAGGAAAATTACATATAATAGTCATAAATATTTACTCATGAGTCAAGCGTACATCGCAGTCCTCTTTCAGCCAATGTGATCATAACATAGAACTTTAAATATGTATTTTTTAATGGGGGGGCCTAGGTGGTTCAGTCGGTTAAGCGTCTGATTCTTGGTTTTGGCTCAGGTCATGATCTCACGGTTTTGTGAGTTCGAGCCCCGTGTCGGGCTCTGTGCTGACAGCATGGAGCCTGCTTGGGATTCTTTCTCTCTCCCTCTCTCTGCCCCTCCCCTACTCACACTGTCTCTGTCTCTCTCAAAATAAATAAATAAACTTTTTTATTTTATATATATATATATAAAATGAAGGAAGGAGCCAACAAGGCAAAAGTGCCTAGTGACAAGGAAAGCCATCATGTGGCCCCACTGCAGCACCTGCACTGTCAACCACGGACACCTCGTTCCAGTTGGCGAAGTCGTCCACCCCCCGCCCTGCTACTGTGTCTGAGATGATGAGGAAAGAGAGGAGGAGCAAGAACGGGGCCAAGAATAAGGGCAGAGGCGAACTGGGGGAAGAGTGGCCAACTGAATGGCGGCCGCACAGGGAAGAGCCCGGAAAGGCAGAGAGTTGCTGAGTGAGCGGACGGCAGACAGGCGAGGGGCAGAGAGATGGGGAGACGGGTCTGCATGTGATGTCACGAGTCTGATGGGAGGCATCGGTGACGGCAGCCAGGGCGACTGAGGGGCGCAGCACAAACAAGGGCGACCTCAAGGGCAAAGGCGGGAATTCCTCCAGGGCCCTTATTCCTTTCCTGTGGCTGCTGTAACGAGTCGGCTCAAATTAGGTGACTTATCGGCAACAGAAATGTACTTTCTCCCAGTTCAGAAGACCAGGAATCCAAAATCAAAATCACTGGACCGAAATCAAGGTGTCAGCAGGGCCATGCTCCCTCTGGGGGCTCTAGCGGAGAGTCTGTTCCTTGCCTCTTCCAGCTTCTGACATCTGCCAGTATTTCTTGTCTTGTGGCCACACCACTGCAATCTCTGCCCTCTCTTCTCTGCCTCCCTCTTAAGGAACACTTGTGATTCCATTTAGGGCCACCTTAATAATGCAAGATAATCTCCCTATCTCAAAATCCTTCATTTACTGACGTCTGCAGTAACATTCACAGTTTCCAGGGATTAGGACCTAATATGCTTGGGGCCATTTTTCGCCTCCCCACAAGCCCACAGAGGCAACACAGCCTGTGAGCACGGCCCCTGCCTGGGACCAGCAGACTTCACACTCTGGGAAAGGGTCCTTCTGCCAGGATCCTGGGGGATCGAAACTGGCTCTGCGATGGAGGTGGTGAGATACAGACCCTCCACTGGGATGGACCAGGACAGGATTGGGGAGGTAAGCGCCCAGGTGAGAAGATGAGGGAGACCCCTGGATGCCGGCCCTGCATCTCATTTGCATTCTCATTTTATTCCTTCCAAGGTCAGTGGATACTCAGGCCCCATACGAGGTGCTGGAGAGCCAGGCAGTTTGTCATCTAACCCTTGTCTTCAAGATGCTATACGTGCAGGTGAGGCCCCTTGTTTTCCGGGTGGGGCGGTAGAGGCCCAGAAAGAGGGGTCTTTTTTTTTTTTTTTTTTGGTCTGGAGTCAACTTAGCACAAAGGCTTCGCTCTTCCTCAAGCCTCTACCCGCAGCGCCTTCCTGTCCTGTCTCAGTGATTTTGTAATTTCTTGTCTCTTCCTCCTGGTGCTTTAAACGTGAAATAACGACACTGTTACCCTGAGAAGCACTTGCACAGGAAATGACTCCTCCCAAGCGGCGCACTTGCTTCTGTAAAGTTGGCCAGTGGCGGGAGTCAGGCGGCATTTTTACTCATTCATTATCTATCAGTCACACGCATTTGAGCGAGGTAGAGGAAGAGGTAGCCAGCCCTGCCTTTTCAGCACCAAATGTAGCAAACTCCCTCCTTAAAGAGGAGAAAAAAACTTCTGCAGTGAAAGTGGGGGCCCTGGGGGCAGGCAGAGAAAGTGCCAGAGCCTCCTTGCCATGTCTGGAATCCCCAAAATCAATCCTTAGGCGGAAAAGGCAGACTTGGAGGTGAGGAGAATCTCCTAATCTCAATTTCGCCTCTTTTAGCTGTGCCTTTAAGCAAGTCACTTAAAACCTCTATGAACCTGTTTCCTGATCTGTAAAACGGGTGTAGAAATGCCTGCCTAAAAGGACAATTACGCATGCGCCAAGTGTTAGCACCCCTTCAACAATCTTTTGCTAGTCCGCTAACTACTCGCCACCCTTCCAAGTGGGCCTTAGGCCAAGGATCTTCGACTCTTCTTGCCCCCCACTTAGTCGGGGGCCGTCCTCAGAGAGGCTGTGTCTCCCCAATCACCCGATGCCTTTAAGGCCCTGGCATCCCGCTTGTGGTGTCAGCTTGCGGGGAGCGAGGACGCCACGACCGGAAGGCCACGGGTGGGGTGAGGCGCACGAGGCAGTGCTGGGAGCGGGATCAGGTGTTTTGAGCCACCAGACCTGGAGTCAAGAGCGCAGTCGGGCCCGGCCGAGCCCCAACCTGCGGGCTCCAGCTGCGTCCTCCGGGGGCTGGGCACCGCCCCCGCGCCTCCCACGCGCGGACTCCCGGCGAGGCTCGCCGGGCCCCCAGGGCCCACGCGGCGGGCGGGGCGAACCGGGGCCTTTGTGTTCAAACCGCCCAATGGGCGGTGGCAGTGGGCGGTGACGCGGGCGGGGTCCGGCCAATGGGCGGCGGCCTGTCAGCGTTGATTGGCAGACGCACACATACACACTCGGCCACGCGCGCGCCGGCCGGCCCCACTCGCGCAGCGCGGTTCTGCGCGGGTCTCATTGTCTGCTGCGCCCTCCGGCCCGCCGGCCTCGTCCCGCGCCGCCGCCCCCCGCGCGCCCCGGGTCCCCGCGCCGAGCGCCGCTCGCGGGAATCCGACGCGGGAAGGGGGCGCGCCCAGGCGGCGCCCCGGGCCTCGGACGCCCCCGGCCCCGCACGGAGCAGCCGCGGCAGCAGGTAACAGCCGGCGGTAGGCCTCTGGCGGGCGGGCGGGCGGGACAACGGTGGCGGGCCGGCCCCTCCCGCCTGCCCGCGGGCCCCCGCCGGACTCCGGGGTCATCGTGGGCCGCTGCAGCCAGGGCCGAGCTGCCCAGGCCTGGTTCTTCCTCCCCCGGCCAAGCCGGGCCAGACTCCAGCCCCGCCCGGCGCACGCCCCTGGGCCGGTCGGGAAGGGCCAGCGCGGTGCCGGGGCCAGCCGCCCTGACTCATCTCCGCGGCCCGCCCCCCCAGTCCCCGGGCACGGCCGCCCACTGGTCAGCCCGGAGGGCGGATGTCCCCAGGCGGGACTTCCCCGGGGCAGGACCTCCCCGAGAGGAGGGGAGCGAGAACCCGGCTACCTCAAACCGGCCCAGGGCAGTGCTTACGTTTTCGTGCCAGGCAGGCAGTTTCCAGGGACAGGCAGTTCTCTGCCCTCTGCCTGTCAGACTCTGGGAATAGGAGGAGGGCCCGTTTTGTTCAGTTCTTAAAAAAAGAAACCAAACAAACAGGAGGCGGGAGTGTGACTTAGTGCAGGGCGGCAGGGAAGGCGCGTGGTTAGTTAAAAAAAAAAAAAAAAAAAAAAAAAAAAAAAATCCGATCTCTGCAGGTTCAGCCTGTAGGGAAAATGAAGGGAGAAGGGAGTTAGCACCTGGGGCGTTTTACACGTCCCACGAGGGAAAGTAGCGTGAACACGTCCCGTGGAAGACGCCCAAGATCTAAGTTTGGAGACTGGGTGGACACTGCCATATAAGTTTCCGGAGGGGGGTGTGGGGAAAGGTGGAGTTGAGAAAAAGGATGTGGTTCAGCACAGAAGTGGGGAGGGAAGTTTTGCGTGAGGGTTTCTTAACTGAGTGTGTGTGTGTGTGTGTGTGTGTGTGTTGGTGAGGGTGGGGTCTATTCTGATATGCAAAAGATCTGAGCTCCTAGAGGTTCATCTCTTGTTTTGGTTTGGAAGATTCAGACCTTGACCTTTTCTGGTTTTCTGAAACCCAGACTCAGTCGCAAAGTATTTTTTGGTATCAGGACTACGGAGAGACTAAGAAGCCTCTTTGGGAGGGTGGAGAAGGGTGCTGACTGCTGACAGCTTTCAGCCTGGACCTCCCCATCCCCCGCCCCCCACCACCACCTCCGTCTGAATATTTATATTCTTGCCAACAGCAGCTTGAGTTGGCAGAAACGTTGCTTTGTTTCTGCCCCAGGGCGAAGGCTTCATCCACTTGGGCAGGCAGGGGTTAAGAGGAGGAGCTTTTAGGTGGGGGTGGCATTACCTTATAAGGAGAGGAATATAGAAAAGGACCCAGGCCAGCTTCCTGCTTTGGCTACTACCAATCGGTCCCTTTACTAACACTGGCTAAAAACCAGGGAGGGATGCCAAGTGGGCATCCTACCTGGGAAGACGCCAATAAGACCAAGACACGAGGCTGCTTGTTTTTCAGAAGAGGACTTTCTAGAATTCTCCAGCTGGATTAACCAGACTTTCTGGTTTCCATAGTCTTGAGCTGGGAAACATCAGCGTCTAAAACCACCGCAAGACCTAGGGAACTAATAATTTAAGTATCAGCCAGGAATATCAGAAGTGGTAAGTCACAAGTACTAGGGACTCCTGAGTGGGCCTAAGTGTCACAAAGACTCTGTAACATGAGCAGGCCAAGGCACCACCCTGAGACTCCTCACACTGAACATCTGAGATTTTGAATGTGAGTTTCTATATCTGAAAGGCTGATTAATCCCCCTCTGGGTGTCAAACGCTGCCTTTTGCCACATCTCTTCACCTTGGCCTCCTTTGAGTCCTCGGTATCATTTCCAGAGCCTTGACTTCCCACTCCACGTGGTGACTTGTTCCCTCCGGCAGGGACTGACTGTGATCCCACACGGCTGCCCCGCCTCCCTGTTTTGTTAGTTTGTTAACAAATGTTTGTTGGGTGACAACTCCGCCTCTGGGGATATTGGAGGCGGTCAAAGACTCTGGTTGGGGACACACATTCCTAAAGCAACTTGAAACTTTATGGTAGAGGGGAAAGACCCAGGCTGTGCCGCCGGTCAGATCTGAGCTCAAACCCTGCCTCTGTCATTTACGGACTAGGTGTCCCCAGTCGTCTCAGGGTCCCAGGTTCCTCCTTGTACAGTGGCAGTAATGGCACCTCCCATGTTGATAAGGATCAGAAACGAGTGCATAAGGAGCCAGGTACCTAGGTGGCATTTAACCACGTATTTTGTCATCACGGTCATCATATAGGATGCCCTGATGTTGCACGACAATAATCACTGAGGGATACATGCAAACACCTTCAGGATGTAGGTGGGGCTTTCCCCAGAAAGGTTTTCTCTGGTCAAAGTTGGATTGGGACCCTGAATCAATGAGTAATAGCACAGGGAAAAGAAAGTGTGTCCCCTCCAACAGAAACAGCTGGAATGTACGTGCACAGCTCCAGGGCGCGGGCAGCATGTTGGGATGGCTAAACTAGAGAGTCTGTGGGGACAGCAGTGATCAAAGGCATTCAGTTAGCGTCTAATGCATGCCTCTCATGTTCCACATGCTCTGCTACTTGGTAAAGGTGTCTGAAGGTTCCGGTTCTGCTTCCCAGGCAGCTCAGTGTCAAACTGAAAGCTAGAAAAGCTTGTGGAAAGCACCATGAGAGAGGCCACCTGGCACTAAGTGAGCCCAAGGCGGGGCGGGGCTGGGCTGGGCGGCGGCAGGGTGGGTGGTGCCCAGAGTGCTACATAAATGCCCCCATGTCCCCACCTCCTGGGCTGTCTGTGTTGAATGCACTGGGGGTGGGGTGTTCGCTGGGAGGAGGTCCCTGGGGAGGAGCTGAAACCGCCCCCCCTTCCCCCCAATCCCAGGCCTCACTTGTCCTCCTTTCTTTCCCAAGACTTTCTTCAGGGGGAGAGTCCCCATCCTACCTCATCATGTCCCGACGAAGCCAGCGCCTCACGCGCTACTCCCAGGGCGATGATGACGGTGGCAGCAGCAGCGGAGGGAGTTCAGTGATGGGGAGCCAGAGCACCCTGTTTAAAGACAGCCCTCTCAGGTAGGGGGTTACCGTCCCTGTCCCCCGCCCCCCAGCCTCCCACGAATAGTGCTGACCTGCGGAGCAGAGGGCTCAGGCGGGTCGCTACCCAGCCTTGTCCTGTTGCCACCTCACCGGGCAGAGATCGGGTGCCCACATCCAGCTGAGGGGGAACACCTTTTGAGGGTGCCGGGACCCAGCACTGCTGTTTCTTCTCCGCCTATTGTAAGCCAGGCTGCTACCCTCTCGGTCAGAGAACAGGAAGTGGGGAGAGGCAGGCAGCTTCAAGAATAAGCCAGGCGAGAAACCCCAAAAGTGCCGGCTGGGTCCACAGGAGCCCTTTCTGCTCTGGATGGATGTGCCCGTCTGACCATCCTCACCAGACCCAGGCGTCCAGTCAGCAGGGCTTAGGTGGGGCCAGCAGAGCAGCCCAGGAGACGTCAAGTCCGAGGAGCATGGCAAATGAGCTAAAGCAGGCGCCTGCCTCTCGTCCTGCCCCACTTACAGATAGGAGGCCCAGATAACGGTGCTCGTGAGGGAGGCCAGGTCGGGTTGGTCTGGGATTTCAGTGGGTGGTAGAAATTGCTACTCCATTAGAAGCATGAGAAGGAAAACAACAACAACAACAACCAACTTTGGCTTTGAAGTTAGAGACCTGGATTTGAATCGTGACTTCATCACTTACTGCTGGTGAGATCTGGAGATAATGGGGGCAGAGAAAGCACCTGCGGTTAGGTTAGCGCGGTCCCAGGCTGGGAAGCTGTCAGTTGCCTAGCAACAAGGCTGTTTCCCCCCCCCTCGCTGGAGGCGGGGCTGGAGGCGGGGCCGAGCGGCTGCTTTCCTGTTCCTGGCTGGGCTCACCTGCCTGGTCCCCTCCTCGCAGGACCTTGAAGAGGAAATCCAGCAACATGAAGCGCCTCTCCCCAGCGCCACAGCTGGGCCCCTCCGACCCGCACACATCCTACTACAGCGAGTCGGTGGTCCGGGAGTCCTACTTTGGCAGCCCCCGGGCCGCCTCCCTCGCCAGGAGCTCCATCCTCGACGACCAGCTGCATAGTGATCCCTACTGGGGTGAGTGTCGGAAACCTCCCTCCTGGGCCTTGGCTTCCTCTGGAAATTTAAGGTCCTGAGCGGTTTCCTAACCACCGCCGGGCCAGAGGAAGGGTTCCCCCCCGCCCCCCGCCAGAAACTCTTGGAACAGGAGTCGAGGGTCTGAACCCGAGGGTCACTTCAAACAACGAGGTGGCCACAGAGCTGCTCCAGGCCCGGAGACCCGCCTGGGGAGCCCAGAGGGAAGCTCAGGGCAGCTCCATCTGCCCATCAGAAATGCTACTCTAGGTGTCTCCATGAGGCCTTCCGGGATAGCCCCCTGCCCCAGGAGAACCCCGAGTTCTTCCCTCCTCAGGTGAGGATCTTCGGGTGAGGAGGAGGAGAGGCACGGGCGGCACTGAGAGCAGCAAGCTCAATGGGCTGTCAGAGAACAAGGGCTCCGAGGACTTCCTGGGGTCTTCCTCCGGTTACTCTTCGGAGGATGACTACGCAGGTGGGTGCCGCCTCTGGGAGACGCTCCAGCGGGTTCTGAGACCGCCGGGGGAGGTGACGGGAAGCCCAGGGAAGGTGCCCCCCGACAGCCCAAGAGGGCGCAGTGTCCGGCAGCCCCTCCACAGGCCGGCTGGGCATCGCCCCCGTGCCACCGTGGCACCCTGAACCCGGGCCTGGGGCGGTCCCTAGCATGCTGTAACTGCCCTGTCCCCATCAGTCCAAGCAGCCTCTGGTCGACTCCGTTGTATCTGACTTATTTCCAGCAAATGCTTGATGGGGGGCTTCACACAGAGGAGGTGCCTGACCCCTTCAGTCTAGCTCTGAACGATGGTTCGAAGGATTGCTGGTGAGGAGGGGCATGCAGACCGGAAGCTCAAGGAAAATGTCAGAAAGCTACCGTTTCGTTCCCTTGACAGACCTTTACTGACCCGCTAGGTCCCAGGCCTGTGTGACGCTCTGGGCACGCGAAGGAGAATGAAATGTGGTCTCAGCTCACAGTCTAAAGGAGAAGACACATAATAGGCAGTCTCCATATCCCTGGGCTCTTAAAAGTGAGGACAGACTGAGCTGTGGCCTCTCTGTCCCTGCAGGATACTCGGAGACCGACCATCGTAGTTCGGGGTCACGGTTAAGGAATGCGGCCTCCTGGGTGGCCTCTGTTTTCTGGATGGTGGTCACCTCTCCAGGTGGGTGCTGGCGAGCCTGTGCACGGTTATCTCCATTCCCTACAGCGGGCCCTTCTTCCCCTTCTCCCCCTTCTCCCCCTTCTCCCCCTTCTCCCTGTGGTTGGGGATCCCACTGAGAGAGCCCACAGGACGAGCGGGGAGAGCTCGTTCTCGAATAAGCCACTGGAAAGCAGGAGCCATGGTAACTCTCTCACACTCCCACGCGGAAGGGCAGGAGCAGCTGTGCAGCGGGGTGGAGAATGTTGGCAGGGTAGGCAGGTGGGATTGGAGGACAGTGGGGCGCTGGCAGGTCAGCATTGGGGGAGGGGGGCGGCCGAAGGGCTGCAGGTGGAGGCAGTAATGCCCTGAAACCACGCCCTGCCGGCCGCTGGCTCGGGGTGACGCTCAGGCCTTGACGGTCCCTCTTCTAGGCCGGCTCTTTGGACTCCTCTACTGGTGGGTTGGCACCACGTGGTATCGCCTGACGACAGCTGCCTCCCTCCTCGACGTCTTCGTTTTAACCAGGTGAGCGAGACTCCCACCTTGACAATGACTCCGAAAGCCCTGGGACCGAAGGGGCCGATAGGGCTTCTAAACCCGTATGTGTCATTTCTCTGAAGGTTTCTTTTCCCCTGGTTCACGTGTAGTTTTTAGCGGTGAGCGTGGAGTAGATTCTCCAGAGCCTCTCTCTGCCTGACAGGTAATGGGACCGAGTCAGGTGGTGTTCTCCAAGCCAGTAGTCTTTCAGGGAGAATTTTGAAGTTAACGGGTTCCTGTTATTTGGCTACTTCCTGCTAAATGCCAGTCCCCAGCCAGCCGCTTTTTTTTTTTTTTAAACGTTTTTATTTATTATTGACACAGAGAGAGCATGAGCAGGGGAGGGGCAGAGAGAGGGGGAGACATAGAATCTGAAGGAGGGTCCAGGCTCCGAGCTGTCAGCACAGAGCCCGACGCGGGGCTCGAACTCACAAACCGCGAGATCATGACCCTGAGCCGGAGTCGGACGCTTAACCGACCGAGCTGCCCAGGCGCCCCGACTTCTGAGTCTGACAGCCCCGTCTTGCTCCGGCTGGCCAGGTTTTAGGCTCCAGCCAACAAGTGGCGTTTCCAAGAAAGTTGAGCTTCCCTCCTGGCCCTGCGGCAGTCTAGACCCCGGCGTCCTCTGCCGTGTGTTCAGAGCCCGGGGACAGGTGCTGCGTGACCCTGCCAGTTGATTTCCCGAATCCCTGACCCAGCAGAGCTGGGAAAGAAGACTGAGCCCGGAAGTCAGGGTCCTCTGGCCCTAATCCTGGCTGGATGATCGGCCAGCTCTGCTGACAAGAGGCGCAAGGGTGGATCCGTGTCACCAAAAGAAGGTTCCAATATTTTTCTAGAAAAAAATACTGTCTAAGGAGCTCTGTATTTTTTTTCTAGAATTGTTTGCTTAGCGGACCTGTACATGTGAAAATTCCAGGTTTTTCAAAGACCCCCCTTTTTTTTTTTTTAAATCACCTCCCTCAAATTCAGAGTCAGCATTGTCCCCATTGTCCCCATTGTCCCCATTGTCCCCATTGTCCCAAGACTTGCAGGTAAAGCTCTAGAAGTGTCCGGTCCAGCCCTGGCAAGATGAGGTGCTCCAGGGCATCCCCCTCCCAACTCTGGTTTGGCACTCAGGGGAAGCGTCTGCAGACTCCCTGCAGGGATACAGAGGCCTGGGTGTCCTCTTGACACCTCTTCCTCCTCTGCTGTCCCCCTCCTGTGGTCCAGGCGCTTCTCCTCCGTGAAGACGTTCCTGTGGTTCCTCTTGCTGCTGCTGCTCCTGACCGGCCTGACCTACGGTAAGCTTGCCCGGCCTTGCAGGGGAGGGGCAGGACGAGCACGCCAGGCCGAAATGGATGGAGCTGGTGAGCCAGAGGGGCAGGGCAGCGTGGGGGGGGGGGGGCTGGTGCTGAGCGGAGCCTTGAAATCCGGAGGGCTGGCGATGGCCTACAGGGAAGGGAAGGAGGCAGGGTGCGTGGGGTCAGACTGAGCCTGGGCAGTTCCCCAGCCCCCTCGGCCGCTCCCCTCTGGCCCTCCTGGCTCCTCGTGGACCCGTGTGGCATTCGCAGGGTGTCCAGCGGGCGAGAGGGGATGTGCCCCAATCCGCTGATCCTGTGCTCCGTTTGGGTGGCTGCACTTGACTGCCTGGCATGCCTAGAGCACCCTTGGAGCCGTCTGAGTCAGAACGTGCCCCAGAACAGGAGGACTGGGGTAAAGGGCAGGGATCTTGACACCGTTATCAGTAGTCCCTTCCCCTCCATTCCAAATCAGGACGTAGTCTGAGTGAATTCTTGTTACGACATCGAGTTGAATCTTTAACTCTCTTTCAGATCAAAAGCAACAAAGTTGCAAAGAGGAGTCTGCCTTTTTATACTAAGATATTTCATTTTTTTACAAACATTTAAGCTTATTTGAGATAGAAGGCACGAGTTGGAGAGCAGGGGAAAGAGAATCCCAAGCCGGCTCTGCGCTGTCAGCACAGAGCCTGACACAGGGCTCGAACTCACGAACCGTGAGCTACGATAGCTCATTTCTCAGATGCCTGACGTTGTTCTGTGCTCTAGCCTAGGACTTTCACTGTTACAGTAGTTGTAATCGTTGTTCATATATGTTGTGTTCGGCTTGTAACCTGACAGTGTCACGGAGTCTCACGACCCTGTGTGCGTTGCCACCATGGCCCCAGGCTCAGTTTTCATTATCTTACCAATTTATAATTAACTTATAAAGACCCTGCTTTTATCTCTTTTTAGAGTTAGCTCTCTAGGTTTAGCATTTACTCAACTAGTATTTATTTAACAGGCAGGTAGAAAACATTTTCAAGTGTTGATTTCCTTTTTGTCTCCTGTTACAAGAACGGCTTTTTCATGTCCAGTGGAAACTGGGCATCGCCCTTTGAAATAATAATGATCCTTTACAGTCATATAGTTCATGGGTTACTCCATTAATTTGAGCCTCACCCATGGCCTCGCAGGGTTGATGGGGCCCGATGTCCTGGGGGGCGTCCCGGGGGGCCTGAAAGGCCGGGGGGTGTGTGGTCTGCTCAGGGAGTGCGTTAAGTGAGGCCTGTGCAGAGGGCCTGATGGAAAGCCTGGTGGGCGTGTATTTCCGGTCCTATCCCCCCCCCCCCACACACACAGGCACAAGCTCAGGAGTAAACACATCACAAGCCTACGTCCCCTAAAGCAAGATGCAGGCGTCTCTGTGGCCGCAGCCTTGTGTTGTCTTGGGTCGAAAGCACCTTCTCTTAGCAGGTGTCTTGTTTCAGGGATTCTCAACCATGGCAGCTCATTAGAGTTACCTGGGGAGCCTTAAAGACTCGCCCATAGGGGCGCCT
The DNA here is from genome assembly GCA_028646485.1 of Cryptoprocta ferox. Classification (NCBI taxonomy): domain Eukaryota; kingdom Metazoa; phylum Chordata; class Mammalia; order Carnivora; family Eupleridae; genus Cryptoprocta; species Cryptoprocta ferox. The sequence continues at coordinate 9,063,087 of CM053571.1, forward strand.
GGGTGGCTCAGTCAGTTAAGTGTCTGACTTCGGCTCATTCAGGATCTTGCAGTTTGCGAGTTCAAGCCCCGCATTGGGCTCTGTGCTGACAGCCTGGAGCCTGCTTCGGATTCTGTCTCCCTCTCTCTCTGCCCCTCCCCTGCTCACGGTCTGTCTCTCTTTTCTCTCTCAAAAATAAATGGATATTTAAAAAATTAAAAAAAAAAAAAAAAAAAGACTTGCCTATAGAAGGATACCCCAGACCAGTGAATTGAATTTCTAGAGACTGGGGCCAGATAGTGGGTATTTTAAAAACTTCCTGGGTGATCTTTTTTTTTCTTTTTAATGCTTTACTTATTTTAGAGAGAGAGAGAGAGTGAGTGTGTGTGTGAGACAGAGCATGAGAGGGGGAGGGCAGAGAGAGAGGGAGACACAGAATCGGAAGCAGGCTCCAGGCTCTGAGCAGTCAGCACAGAGCCCGACGCGGGGCTCGAACCTACGAACTGCGAGATCATGACCGGAACCGAAGTCTGACGCGTAACCAACTGAGCCACCCACTTGCCCCCAAAGCTTCCTGGGTGATCTTGATGGACAGTCTGGGCCGAGAGCCACCATCAGGTCCTCTGGTTCTACCTCTGGGTCATCCCTAGCTGTATCAGAGCCACGTTCTCTGAGTTTTGGCATTTACAGAAAGACGAGGGATTCCTGGGGGATGGGAGAACGCACATGCTCCGGGACAGTCACCTGGAAGTTGCCGCCTCAGAGAATGACGGCCATCTCCGTCCCTCGTACGGCCCCCCAGCAGAAGCCCCGCTCGCAGCATGAGACAGGCTGCGACTAACCCGTGTTGATCAGGCCGCCGTCTTCAGCAGCGTGTGCCTTCCGGCTCATGGCCACGGGCCTGGATCACCCCCTCTCCTCTGCGTACAGGTGCCTGGTATTTCTACCCCTACGGGCTGCACACGCTCCACCCTGCGATGGTCTCCTGGTGGGCAGCGAAGGGCGGCAGCAGGCAGCACGACGTGTGGGAGTCCAGAGACTCGCCCCACTTCCAGGTGAGTATCGTAGTCACAGGTCCTCACTTTGCCTCTATTTGCAGTTGATTTCTCTGCCCTCACACGTTACGTAGGCTGCGTCCTGGCTGGCGGACTGCCTCGTCCCCTTTCTCTGCTGTGTGGGGGGACACGTACCGGGGGAGCCGTTTATGCTGAAATAGGACTTCAACCCGTCCCAAAGTTCGTTCCCATCTTAAGCATGCACGCGTGCACCCACACACACAAAACCCAAAACCAACAACAACAACAACAACACAAAGAAAAGGAATCAGACAAATCGTTTTGTCTACTTTGTTCCTTTTCAATAGGTGCATAAATGTTTCCTCAACATCTTCCACGAATCAGATGACAGGTTGGTCAGTTACCTGTGACCCCTAAAACCTAGGCCTTAAAGCCGCAAGCATTCGATTCGCTCACGAGCCTGTGGGCGGCTCTTCTGGTCTAAGCAGGGACCGGCTGCTGGGTCGGGGCGGGGTGGGGGGCAGCCTGGTGCCGTCCGCGCTTTTCTCGTCCAGCCGGCGAGCCCCGGCTCGTTCTCTTAGCAGACGGCCATGGTTCCACAAGAGCAAAACTGGGCCTCGATTCAGAACGAGCACACTGTTCCGTCCTCCATATTCTAGGCCGAAGCAAATCTCACAGCCAGTCTAGCCTCAAAGACGGCGGGCATAGGGGCGCCTGGGGGGCTCAGTCGCTTAAGTGTCTGACTTCGGCTCGGGTCATGATCTCGCGGTTTGTGAGTTTGAGCCCCGTCCTGGGCTCTGTGCTGACAGCTCGGAGCCTGGAGCCTGCTTCGGATTGTGTCTC
>CM053571.1:9065424-9108717 GCA_028646485.1 Cryptoprocta ferox
TGACAGGGAAACGTTTTTAATTCTTTTTTTCCCCGATTATATCGGAATTTTGCTTGTATCTTGCTGAATTTAACTGGGGAACACATTTAAGAAAAATTTCTTGTAATGTTTATTTTTGAGAGAGACAGAACGTGAGCGGGGGAGGGGCAGAGAAAGGGAGACACAGAATCCAAATCGGGCTCCAGGCTCTGAGCTGTCAGCACAGAGCCCGACACAGGGCTCGAACCCACAGACTGTGAGATTATGACGGGAGCCGAAGTGGGATGCTTAACCCACTGAGCCCCCCAGGTGCCCCTGGGGCACACATTTTCATTTTTAACCATTTATTTTGGTGACTGTTACTTTCCTTGGCCACCATGCCGTCACTTCATAAAATAATGACCTGCTTTGGCATTGTAACTTTCCCTTTTTGAATCCTTAGGAAAGCTGTTAAAAATACAGTCCAGTTTCAGGACTCCCCGTTCTGTGAAAAGGGAGAGGTAAAGAATGAGGGTACCTTTGTACTTGCTTATGTTCGCTTAAGTCACTAATAAGAATAGCTGCCCGGTTTGGGAGCAGGTGGTGGTCGAGGGCCCCCCCGGGTGGATGGGGGCACGGGTGAGGAGAATGACTTTTTACTCTTGGCTCTTTGAGTCCTGCCAAGGTACTGCCTGTTTTAAGGCATTTAAAAAATCACAAGCAACTTCTGCACTCAGGAGGGGGCCCCGGTCTTTAACTGACAGTTGACAGATTATCATTTCTCTTGGCAAAGATTTTTGTTTTGAAGCCAACAAGGTTTTCAGAATTCGTGGCCTGCTCTCAGGGGCCACCGTCCAGTCCACAGGACTTGCTCTATCCACTCTGTGGGCCGTCCACTTAAGGAGAAGAAAGCCTCTTCGAATTATTTTCTCTTTTAGCCCTAGCTCTCTTGAACGAAGTGGGCGGCCGAGCCTGTCGGCTCCCCGCTCTCCTGGGTTCGCACACACGTAGGCGAGGGAAGGGGGCCTGGGCTCAGCCCCGCGGGCCTCCCAGCCCCCTGGCGCTCCCTCAGGTTCTCTTCTTGGACGTGTTCCTCCACTGGGACCCTCTGTGGAGAGGGCGCTGTGTCCCCTCTCCCCTGGCCCACACACCCCTCCCTGGCATCTTGTGCTGCCCTCTGTCGCCGCGTGTCCCCATATTCGCGGTGCCCCGTTGCCCTTCTGGTGTCCCCACCTACTTGCCCCCTCCGGGCCGGCGTGCGTTCACATCTGGATGTTCCTGGGCTTCTCTTCCCCGTCTCTTCAGGAAGCATTGTTGTCCTGGTCCCTCACCTCGATGGCTTTTCCCTCCCCGTCCTGCCAGGCCGAGCAGCGCATCTTGTCCCGCGTGCACTCCCTGGAGCGGCGCCTCGAAGCTCTCGCTGCCGAATTTTCCTCCAACTGGCAGAAGGAGGCCGTGCGCCTGGAACGTCTGGAGCTGCGGCAAGGGGCCACTGGTGGCGGAGGCCACGTAGGCCTGAGCCACGAGGACACCCTGGCGCTTCTGGAAGGGCTGGTGAGCCGCCGTGAGGCTGCCCTGAAGGAGGACTTCCGTAGGGACACGGCTGCTCGGATCCAGGTCTCTGAGCGTGAGCAGAGTGGTGTGGGGGTGACACCGTGGGGGTGGGGGGGGGGAGGGAGCAAGGCCCTGCACACCCTGACATGAGAGGGACAGCAGTGTGTTACTTGGCAGTCACCCACCTTCTCTGAGCCTTCGTTCCCTCTTCTAAAATGGGTGACTCCCGGGTTTCCCCGGGCACTCCACCCCCGACGGTGGGACCCCAGGGTGCCTGGCACAGTAGGGGTGCAGCAGAGATCAAGCGGGTCTTGCGTGTTCGGGAAGCACTCGTAGCATAAAGGCCAGGCGCTGACGCTCGCAGTCAGATGGGCCTGGTTCGGACCCCAGTTCCGCCACTTACTGGTTCGAAGTTCCCTCCACACGTAACTCAGTAAAATCCTGAGACGCTGTCCCCGTGTCCAACAGGAGGAGCTGATCGCCCTGAGAGCAGAACATCAACAAGACTCCGAAGATCTCTTCAAGAAAATCGTCCAGGCCTCCCAGGTTGGTGGGCTGGCCTCCCAGGGGCCAGGGGGCCCTGGTCCAGTTCAACATCCGCGCTAGGGCTGAGGCCGCTCGGCTCTCCCCAAGGGTGCTGGACGCCAGCCGTGGTGGGGGTGTCGTCTCCCGACTTCCGCTGGAGCTGAATGAACCCAGAGCCCTGGAACGCTCCACAGGGATGCCCAGGGGTGTGTTGGAGGAAGGGCTGCTTTCAAGAGGCCTGTTGTGCCGCGTGCAAGCCGCTCCATGAATGAGGGAGTATTTGCGTGCCTAAGCGTGCGGACGGGACCCAGACCAGGAGGAGGTTAATGTTTGCGGGAGCGGTCAGGAGGGCCTGGGGCAGGGCTCTGCGAGAACACAGGCTCCAAAGGGAACAGATCCTGCTCTGGGAGACCGACTGCCCTGAGCCTGGCATATGTCGTATTCCTGCCTCCTTCCCGCTTACAGGAGTCCGAGGCTCGACTCCAGGAGCTGAGGTCCGAGTGGCAAAGGTAACGGGCACTGCCATCTGGCCCGCTCTTCCCCCGGTCCCTCTACCCACCCCCAGCCTGGCAGGCCTGGGGCGCAGAGCCCCCAGCCAGTTCTGAGCATGTTCTGAGCAGAGAGGGGATGGCTGAAAACTAGCTCAGGAACATCTGAGGTGCAAGAGAGGTCGGGGGCGGGCACTGGAAGAGAAGTGGGATTTGTGGGTCCCCTTGTGGACCCGCTATCAGTACACACTCAGGCAGGCTGTCTCCCGTGCCCCAGATACCCAGCCGTGTGGAGGGTCGGGGAGAGGCTGAGGCGGAGTGAATTATGGCTCTGGTCTTAGGAAGGGAACCGGCTAAGAATTCGCTCCTTGTGATCGGCAAGCCGATTCAAAGGCCCTGGGGCTGTGCTCCACAGCCAGGGCCCCTAGGTGGAGGCCTTGCATCCCCGTGCGGGTGCTGGGCACTCCCTTCTGTCGGGAGCCAACTAGGGGATCCTCTTGTGTTCCTCAGCGTGGCCTTCCACCTGACCAGGGTGCCAAGGCTTACTCTTTCCTCCTGTCCTTGGGAGTAGGATGACCCAAGAGGCCGTCCGAGAGAACTCCATGAAGGAGCTGGGGCGACTGGAGGGCCAGCTGGCAGGCTTGCGGCAGGAGCTGGCGGCCCTGAGCCTGAAGCAGAGCTCGGTGGCAGACCAAGTGGGCCTCTTGCCCCAGCAGCTGCAGGCGGTGAGGGATGACGTAAGTTGGAACCATCCGAGTCCCCTGCGGACACCCTGTCCTCGGAGGCTGTCTGTCCTAGGAGTCTGTACAGCAAAGAACCTTTTGTCCCAGTGGCCTGCTGGTCCCATAAGCCCCTGCTCTGGACTTGGCCCAGAGGTTGGCTTTCGTGGACAGTTCTTCCTGTTTCGTTCTCGATAACATGGAGGGTTGTTCGGAACTCTTCCCTTCATGTGGGCTAGCGGGATGGGTGGGCCCTTCCCTGACGAGCTTGTGCCCTTTTCCCGCCCCCCTCCCTCTCCCCTCCAGCCAGGCACCACCCTGGCCTGGGCCACTGTCCCTGTGAGCCTCAGAGACCTTCCTTCTGTCGCTAGGTGGAGTCTCGATTCCCTACCTGGGTCAGCCAGTTCCTTCTCCGCGGCGGGGGGACCCGCAGCGGGCTCCTCCAGCGAGAGGACGTGCAGGCCCAGCTGCAGGAGCTAGAGGGCAGGATCCTCGCCCATGTGGCCGAGATGCGGGGCGAGTCGGCGAGGGAGGCCGCCGCCAGCCTGGGGCTGACGCTGCAGAGGGAAGGCGTGATCGGGGTGACAGAGGAGGTGAGAACCGTGTGGCCCTGGGGAACACCACCCCCCCATCCCCTCAGCCAGCACTCTCCTCCCTGGGGAGTCCTAGACCTGTGCAGTTCCACGCTGCCAGCTTCCTGGTACATTCCAAGCCCTAGGTGACATGCAGGAAGCCCCAGTGTTTGCTTTGGGGCTGGTGGGGGAGAGTGGGGGTGCATCTAGGTTAAGTGGCAGGTGTGGCTGGACACCAGCGCGTGGTGCAGGATAGGCAGGGCCAGTGCATGGGTCCCTAACCCCCAGCGGAGGGGGCTCCCGGGTGGACGAGTCCACTTCTCATGGCAGCTGCGCTGGATGCCTGTTTTAGCAGGTGCAGCGCATTGTAGACCAGGCCCTGAAGCGCTACAGCGAGGACCGCATCGGGATGGTGGACTACGCTCTGGAATCAGGAGGTCTGTGCGTGCGCCCTCCCGGCTTTGCAGAGCCTGGTCCCGGGCTGGCTGGCTCCCCCCGGTAGCCAAGGTGCTAGGCGAGCAGGGCTTGAGAGCAGCAGAAATCCCACATAGCAAAGGCAAGAGAAGAAACTTGGAGAAGCCCGGATGAACTGAATGCCATCCTTGGCCAGGGAGCCTGATGTTTTTACAGTTGCTCTGTAGCTGGGGTGAGGTCTGAGACTAGACGTGGGGCACCTTCCCTCCCGTCTTGCGAAAGGACATGGTGAGAATGGGCCCCTCTAGGGTTCCCTGGGCTGGTGAGATGCACAGATGTCTGGGGCTCCCTCCCTCCCCACCCCCTGCTGGGGTCCAGCTCTAGGTACCCACACTGCCTTTCCTTCTGGTCTTTAGGGGCTAGTGTTATCAGCACCCGATGTTCTGAGACCTATGAGACCAAGACGGCCCTCCTCAGCCTCTTTGGAATCCCCCTGTGGTACCACTCCCAGTCGCCACGGGTCATTCTCCAGGTAGGTACCCAGTGGGGGCAGCAGCAGGGGCCCTGAGCAGGTCACCTGTATAGCTGGGTGACTCCCACCCTGAGCCAGCAAAAGCTGTGGTCAAGGTGGGCCGTCTTTGTCACCAGCCCTGTGCTGACCCGACTTCCTTCTCCCCCCACCCCCCCCCCCAGCCAGATGTGCACCCAGGCAACTGCTGGGCCTTCCAGGGGCCACAGGGCTTTGCCGTGGTTCGCCTTTCTGCCCGCATCCGCCCCACTGCTGTCACCTTAGAGCATGTCCCCAAGTCCTTGTCCCCCAACAGCACCATCTCCAGTGCCCCCAAGGACTTTGCCATCTTTGTGAGTATTCTACCTGTGGGGGGCTTGGAGGGGCCCCGGGACCCTGTGAGTCCTTACTGGGGATAAAGCTAGGACCATTCTTTGGGAGGAAGGGGGCAGATTTGGAAGAGACCAGGGTAGGAAATGGTATCTTAGCCTGCGCTGGGAGAACCCATGTCCAGCGCTCAGGCCCCCGTAGTCCCACCGAGGCTGGTGCCGATCTGCTAGTGGGAGGGGGTGGCGAGGGGGGGGGACCCAGGGTGGGAACAGGAAGGGAAAGCATTCTTCCCTGGGTGACTGGGGCACTTGTCTAAGAGCAAGATCTTCCCTCCATCCTTTGTTCTCTTTTCAGGGATTTGATGAAGATCTGCAGCAAGAGGGGACACTTCTTGGCCAGTTCACCTACGACCAGGACGGGGAGCCTATTCAGACCTTTTATTTTCAGGTACGGGACACTGCGGTGCTAGCAGAGGTCATATACTCACGTTCCTGTCCGTTCAGCAGGTAGTTTGCGGGCTCAGGTCAAGGATAAGCACAGCTCCTGCCTCCCCACAGCTCCAGGCAGGGAACAGGGACAGCTGTCCAAGTGGCCCAGGAGAGGCACCGCACAGAGGTCTGCATAGAGGGGCCCATCCCAGATGGGGCACTGGGGGAAGGCTGCCCGGAAAGGGCAGTTGTCTGACGGTGGCACGGCTAGGGCTCTGAGGGAGACTTCTTGCCTCAACTTGAGTGGGCAGCAGTCTCCCAGGCCCTTGTCAGAAATGCAGAGTGTGCCCGTCTCCACCCCAGGAGCCAGGTTCCCAGATCCCGGCAGCCCGAAGGAATCCGTGTTCTGACAGCCCAGATGAAGGCTGTGCAGGGGCCTTGAGAGCTACGCTAGGGGTGAAGAATTCGGTGAGGCGGGAAGGGAGGCCGGAGCGAGGCAGACCTGGCCACCAGCCTAGAGAGTTCTGGCCCTCAGGGCCGGGGTGGGCACTGCCACGTTTTAGGCAGAGGAGGCACAAGACCGCACAGTGTAGTCAGATCACGTGCTGTGTGAATGGTGCATGTAGGGGACAAGAGGAGTCAGGAAGTGGCTGCAGAGCATGTTGGGAGTGAGGATGGAGAGGAGTATCAGGGGGGACAGAAGTGGAGAACCGTCCCAGATGCCAAGAAGCAGGCTAACGCAGGAGTGGGTTTGGCCGCCGACCCTGAGGCGACCTGCAGGACAGGCCCGTGCAGCTTCCAGGGGAACCAGACAGAGACTGAGCTGTCCGCCCCAGGATGGGACTGAGCCAGGGGGTGCTTGGGCCTTCTCGGGGAGGTGTGCTGACTGAGCCTGTAGCAGATCGTAGAGGACAGGAGTCTGCATGGAAGGCCAGAGGCCAGGAAGAACAGGAAAACGCTGGGCCTGCCAGTGTCAAACCAGGGCATCTTTGCTCCAAAAGCTCACTCAAAGATTGTGGCTTTTTGAGCCAAGAGGACAGAGGCCCGATGAGAACTCGAGAAAGAAAAAAAAAATCTGCATAATTCAGAGTAAAAGGACTCTTTTCCACCATCAACGTCAAATCGTCCGTGACAGTAATTCTTTCCATTGACCATGATAAAGAGCTCCTGTGAATCTGTCTGGGATGAATCTGGCTGGTCCCCAACTACACGACTGTTTTTTATGTAGCCGGGGGCGGGGGGGGGGGAGGGGGACGTGGCCCCTAGAGGACCCCTGAAGCCCCTGGGGCTCCTCGGCTCACAGGCTGGAAACTTGCTCCGTGGTCTGAAGACCGGAGCTTCCAAGTCCAGCTCTGTAGAGGCCTAGGGGAAGGGGGGCATTGGCCCTGGGGGTGGCTGTCTCCCTTCCTGCCCTCCTGTCAGTGATGTCTGAGGACCTGGGACACTCTTAACGCCTCCTTTCTCTACCCAGGACACTAAAATGGCCACATACCAGGTCGTGGAGCTTCGGATCTTGACTAACTGGGGCCACCCCGAGTATACCTGCATCTACCGCTTCCGGGTGCATGGGGAGCCCACCCACTAGGCCTTCTCTGCGCTGCTGCCAGCACGCTGGGAGGCCAGCCCCTCTCAGCACGTGCCCCCTTCTCTGGGAGTGGCAGAGCAGCACCCCTGCCCCTTCCCCACATGCTTGACCAGCACACTGACTTCCAGGAGCAAGCACCTCGGGCCCGATGGAGACGAGAAAGAATACGCGAGGCAGCTCGAGGCAGACAGCAGGCTCCAGCGCCCCTTCCTGGGCTTGCCTCGGGCCAGGCACTGGGTGTCTACTCCCCCCTCGCGGGAGGGTGTATATATGTAGCAGATCATAGGGGCTGGAGAGGCGGGGAGTGGACATCTGTCGTCCCGGCAAAGGTGGGACCTGCCTGCCCCTTACCTAGGATGGGGGGCTGGCACCCAAGGAGCTGCGGTTGGTAGGCGTGTGGATGAAGCAGGTGCCAAAGCCACGGGTGGGACAAGTGAGGGCCCGAGGCGGGTGAGCTGCCCCCACCCCCAGGCGGGGAAGTGATGTCCTCAAGGAGGAAGGTGCTCACAGTGCAGGCTGGGGCCGAGCTCCAGGCAGGAAGCTGCTCATAGGGCAGCCAGGCTCTTGCAGAAATCTAGTGCCATCAACCTAGGGAGCTCGACCCCTTGCGGTCCCCCAGGGGCCTCTATACACTGTATTTGTTCTGGGTCTGAGGGGGCCCTGGGGCTTCTCATGCCCTTGAGGGTCTGGCTCCTTTGAGCCTCTAAGGGAGGCTGCCTGCACGGTTCCGAGGAGCCGGGGGGCCCGGCCAGTAGGATTCCCCGTCCGCTGGGGCTAGTGCTTTCTCTCTCCCCTGCTGTTGGGACCAGGGCCCCCTCTGCTCCCCATTCCTGCTAGGGCATGCCTGTGCCCCAGAGCAAGCTTGCCACATTCCCCCAACGTGCAGGGAGCCCACACCTGCCTTTTGAGGCCCTAAGCAGCTGGGGTTAAGCTTAAGGGGGGGGGGGGGAGCAGTGTACTCCCTAGACTCTCGGGGTGGTCCGGTGATGACAATGGTGACATTCAGGGTGTCAGGGTGAGCAGAGGTCTGTCTGCACTGTGGGCCCTGGCCTGCCACCACCTGACTGTAAGGGGCTCAGCTATTCCTTTGAGACTCAGCTCTTTTCGGATTGTTTCTGGCTCGTTTTTTAAGGGGGGGGGGCAATCGGGTGGTGGGCTGGGGGAAGAGAGGGCTTTTAGACCCAGCAGACTCTGCTGTATTATGTATATATTTTTCAAGGTCTGTTTTTTAACTGAAAAGCTTTGGGCTTGACTCCTAGCCCCGTTCTGTGGGGCACTGGGCGATTTCGGGTCCCTGTAACCTAGCTGCCATGAGGGGCGGCTGTGTAGGCAGGTGCCCTCAGAACATGGCTGAGGTCCAGATGGGCTCCAAGGGGATGGAGTGAGAAGGAAGGGGAGGCCCGAGGCCACCCGTGGTCATTTGGCACTGGCCCTAGCCCAGCCTCTGCCCCCCAGACAACCAGGTTTCACTTTGCGCTCTCCTGTCACAAATGCTGCACTATTGGTTCTGAATTTTTTATCTCCAGATTCTAATTTATGCCTATGCAAAAAAAATAAATTATGCCCAGGATTAATGGAGTACGTAGTTTTTTTTTTATCTGAACTCTGAGCCCAAACAATGCCCCAAAGACTTATTCCTGAACTTTAGACATCAGACCTCTCCACTAAGACCGAGCTAGAACGGGCCCGAGGTAGGCCCTGCTCTGTGATCCTGGGCTCAGACCTCCGGGGCTGGCAGGAGAGAGGGGAGGTAGGCTTTCCACACCCTCACAGACATCCCGGGAAGTAGGAACGGGCAGCTTTCCCTGCATCTCTCAGTGCCGTCTGAGCAGAAGGTAGAAGAATTTACCTGCTTCACAATGGACCGCGTCCGCCTTCAGTGCAGGTCGTCTGCCTTTGGCGCAGATCCTCCGCCACGGGAACGAGACGTGTGGCCTGGTACCCATGCTGGGATGGGGCCCCTGCAAAGCCGCCATGTGCCAGCTCAGGGGAACAGGTCGTGGCCCTTCCCTTTAACTCCGGCCCCAGCTCCAGTGCCTCCCGTGAAGCCGCTTGAAGGGCCAGGGGTGGTTCCCCACCACGCTGTCCAGTGTACCCTGGTCCCTGACCCGGGGCTGGTCCCCACTGCAGCTGAGAAAATAAAGGCAGGGATGGGTCAGTAGGGAGGGGTCGGGACGGGGATAAACTGCCGCAGGAGTCGGCATCAGGTACGACGTAAATCCAGCCCTGAGGCTTTGGGCCACGTAACCCCTCAGCCCTACGTGCCAGGAAAGAGCTGGCCCTGTGGCTCACCCCCAGCGACCACGCACTCCGTCTCCCCCACTTCACTCAACACCTGCTCTGCATCTAGCACCATCGGGGCTGAGATGTCCCCAAGCCGCACCAGTAAACGAGTGCCCGGAACTTGCCACGCACAGTCAGAGCTCCGCGCCTCTGCTGCTGCGCTCCTGGGCTGGGCGTGTACCCCTACCCACCTGCACATGCCCAAATCCTACCGTCTCCTCAAGGCCGCAGCTCTCACCCCGTTTTCCCCAAGGCACGCCCCGTGATCCCCAAGCTTGCATTGCCCCCCCGCGCCGCGGCATATTCCCGTTACCATACGCTGTTCAGTAAGCCAGAACAGGGGTCCCAACGGAACTAAAGACACCACAAATGTTAGCTGTACAGAGAGGTCAGGATTGGCCATTTGAGATGATCAGTTAACAACTTTATTCTTTCTCATCTACAAAAGGGCTGGTGTTTTGTTCCAAAGTGAGAGTTGGTAGGGCTGAGACCCGTAGGGGACCTTTGGAGTCCCTGTTAATGACAGTAAAACACTGGATTCAGTCAGCCCCTGCTACCAGGTGCGGGCTTGGCGACCACCGATCCAGACCAACCTCCTGAGTGTCTGACGGCAGAGGCCAGGCCGGAGGCCACAGCTTCCAGAAGTAAAGTGGTCATGCTCTTAGGGGCGGAAGAGTTCAGGCAAAACAAGGTGCCGCCCTAGAGAAGTCCTGCGGAAACAGCCTCCACAGCACCTGCCATGGGGACGGGGAGCAGGGGGGGTGCTCCATGCCGGAGCCCTCCTCTCAGGAAGGCACCAGTGGGCAGCAGCCCCTGTAAGCAGAACCAGAGTCAAAAAGCAAGAGGGAAACAGCCCACAGAGGAACAGGCAGGGGCCAAAGGGCACGGGGCAGAGCAGCTGCCTGCGAAGGGCCGCGGCAGGAATGGACGTGCCTGCTGGCAGCACTGCTCTCTGCACTTGTTTCCTAACCAGAAAAACAGACACCGCCTCTTTCCTATGTAGTAGCTTCGAAACCAAAGGAGCGAGGGAGACATCCGGCCCAGCACAGCCACATCACAGAGACACGTCAACACCACATTTCTCCTTCGAGCCTGCCCCTCACCCTGTGGACTTGGGAGCTAGCGCAGCGGTGCGCGGCGCGGGGACCGTCCACTAGGCACCCCGCCCCTGCCCCGTGCCAGGCACATCAGAGCTTCACCATCCATTCTCTCACCGAATCCTCACACCCACCGCGACCCAGGTGTTTGTTTACCTCCTGCTCTAGATGAGAAAACTGAGGTTCAGAGAAGACTGGCAACTTGTCCCGTGTCACAGCCGGCAGAGGAGCCTGGGTTTTGAAGCTATGCACCCTGAGAGGAGAAGCTGGGCTCCCCTGACCCCGCCCTGCTCCACGGCTGGGGGCTCTAGGGAGGCGCGGCCAGCATTCCCCACGGGAGCACCTCCGCCTGGAGGGCCTGGGCAGGGAACATGACACCATCAACTTGGAACAAACCTTTATTTTTTGTGCTGGTCTGGTCAGTCCATGGCCATGGGTCAGTGGTAACTAGAAAGAGTTGGAGGGGAGGGGAGGGGACGGGAGGGGACGGAAGGGGAGGGGACCAGCAGTTCAGAAGCAAGAAGGATGGAGAGGGCTGCGGATGGGAAGAAGGCGAGGCTGAGGAAGGACCCAGCCAGCTGGGTGTCTGCCCTGGCTAGAAAGAGCGTATCTCTACCCACCAGTCCACCCTAAACCAAGGGCTTCTGTCCACAGCTCAGGCCAGGCTCGTTCGGGCCCCACAGTGCCATCTCTGGCCTGGATGACCCCAGGCAGTGAATCTTCCAGAGGGCTTAATGCTCTGTGCTGGGCCTGGGAGAATCTTTTTCACAACCCCCTACCTGACCACCCCACATCCCAGCAGGGGCCTCCAAAACCGGGGCTCAGACCTTTCCCCGTGGTGCTCCCGTAGCAGCCATGCCGAGGCAACCTGGCGGGGTTGTCGTAGGGAAGAGGAGTTCTAGTCCAGGCCCGGCTCAGAGGAACACATCCCCACCAGTAGGAGGTGCTAGTGAGCAGGACACAGAGCAAGCTGATCCCAGTCCAGGTGGGTTATCAGTGCCCCCAGGCCCAACAAGATTCAGAGTTGAAGTTCAAGGGCCAAAGCTGCAGCTCAGCAGAAATCAGCAGAGCAGGAGTTGCCCTGGCCTGGCCAGGAAAACGGGATTGTCTCCAAGGAGAAAGAAAACCCACCTGCGGTCTTTGGGTCAGTGGCAAGGGTCAGAGTTAGGGGCAGGGAGGGTCCCATGATCCAAGTGCCACTCCCCTCCACACAGCTACAGGCTGCAACTTAAGAGCTTTTGGCATAACCTGTTTTTCGGCTTAAGGGGTTAAAATGGAGAGAGAAAAAAGGAAGCCACCCCTCTCCATTCTGCTAAAATCCCCCTTGTCCCAGAAGGTAGGCTCCCTGCTCTGGCAGCAGCAGACACTGATGAAACCCCTGAGCCCTGAGTCCGGCTCTGTAGAGCGCCCCGGGCACAGAGCGGTGAGCACAGGGGAGGAGGGTGAGCACAGGGGAGGAGGGTGAGCACAGGGGAGGAGGGTGAGCACAGACGAGTAATGTGCTCTTCAGCTTCTGAAAGCCCCTAAAGGTTGTCACAGAAACACACAGACAGATGGACAGATGGGCAGGCAGCCAGCTCCTGGAGGCTGGTGGCCAGCCACAGAGGAAAAAGGAGAAAGACTGTCAGGGCCCTGACTGGCTACACTTCTGCACCACACACACACACACACACACACACACACACACACACACGCACGCACGCACACGCGCACACACTAGAGAGAGAGAGAATAAAAAGAATAAAAACTAAGGGCCCAGATATACAAAAAATGTGAGTAAGGAAGAAGGCAGGGAAGAAGGTGGATGATGGTCAGTTCTCCGTAAGTCTGGCCACCTTCCTCAGCTTATAAATTACAACCCCCCTGGAAAATGGGGGTGGGGGGAAGGACGAGGCTCCAGCTGCGGCCGGGGGGAGGACGGGTGGTGGTCAGAGCAGCTCTGGCCCATCTGGTGGCACAGTGACCAGAGTACAGGATCCCTTGGGTGGTGGGGGTGGGCCAGGGGAGATTCAGCAGCCGCTGGCAGGAGTCACGCAGGCCCCCTGGGACTTCACTTTGTGACGCTGGCCCCCCCGTCGCCGGCCCCCGCTGCTGGGCTTGGGCTGAAAGGGAGAAAGAAGGAGCTTGAGAAGCAGTGGCCCGCTGGGAGCAGGGCCAGGCAGACGAGGGGCGAGGCAGCGGGAAGAGGGGAGGGAGAAAAGCGAGCAGGCGGTATGGTCCCAGCCTAGCCTGAGCAGTCATCTACTGCATGACTCGGAGAACGGCACTTCCCTGTCAGACAGAGCCAGTACCCACCCTGCCTTCCCAGCAGGCGGGTGGCACTTGATGACAGCGTGAGAGGGAGCCATTCAGAGAAGCACAAGGAGAGCAGGAACCAACACCTGACCCCGCTGATACGGAAAGAGAAAGGCTCAGTGTGGGCCAGAGATCAGAAAGGACAGGTCCAGGGAGACGTTTCCTTCTCCAGAGTGGGGCCAGATGGAGAAGACACTGGAAGGAGCAATATGAGGGGGTGCCGAGACAGACCCAGGGACAAAGCTAACAGGAGATGCCGAGTGACAACCACACCGACACGGGGCCTAAGGCCACCTACCCAACCCCACCCCCGCCATGCAGGAGGACCCTCTAAGGTAGCGCCTTTCCAACCTTCTAAACTGCCACAGACATATCCCACTCCCCCCCCCGCCAACCATAGACCGCAAGCGCTCTCACTCGGAGAGGGAACTCCCGGCAATTTTCTACTCTGATTATGAACACCACATGCTAATCAGGACCAACTAAATGGGCTTTATATAGGACCCAACTCAAAGTTTGAAGAATACTGTCTTAAGGGACCAGGAGCGCACACTTAGCAGTCATGTGCCAAGAGCGGGGGGGGGGAGGGGGAAAGACACGTTCTGTGAGCTGTAGACACGGCAGCTGAGCACGGGCTGCCTGCAGCTCTTCTGTCACCTCCACCAGCTAGAGTAACAGCCACCCTCCCACACCCACTCCGAGGCGGTCAGGGGCCCAGCCCGGCCTGAGAAGCCCACTCACCTGTGCCTGGAGGCCACTGGACAAAGTGGGCTGCACAGTCCCTAGAGAGCAAGCTTCATCTCCAGGTGGGGGTGCCCCTACTGCTGGCCCCCCAGAGGGGCCTCCCTCTTCTCGTTTGGCCAGGGGGCCCTTTTTCGTTGACTGCATCTTAATCTGCTGGGGCTTCGAGTTCATCGGGGAGTTGTTGGTGGTCTGGAGGAGCTGCAGAAGCCAAGGAGTTGGGGATGAGGCCGGAGCTGCAGGCAGTGACATCGGCTCAGCTGCCCGTGCCCTGTGCCTCTGCCCCCAGGGACCTCCCGCCCCCTGGCCTGGTGGGTCCTGGGCGAGGTGGGCGGCAGGGGGGCCACGACAGGGGCAGCGGGATGAAGAGAGGTCTTCACTCCCGCTCAGTCTGGGGGCTGCTCCTACCCCAGCTGCTCTCCCCGCAGACCACCTGTGAATCTTGTCTACCTCCCACCCGGCCTCGCTCCTGGGCTGGAATCCAGCCTGCCCAGAGCCTTGTGAACCGAACCTGAGGCTCTCTTCCTTGCTAAGCTGGCTGAACTCCTCAGAGCATCATCCGAATCTCCTGCTGCCCCTGTGACAAGAATCTGGGGCAAGCTTTACCTTCAGGCCTCCCAAAGAAACCAAGGGAAGGTCTCGGCACCTGGAAACATTTGGAGTGTGGCTATTGTGGATCTTAAGAGCTACTACCCAGGAGGGACTGATTTAAACCCTTCCCTTGTGGTTCAAGTTCAATCTCAAAGCAGGGAGGAGGCCTGGCTGCACCCCCAAGGGCACTACGGCATGTGCTGGCAGCTTCTGCCACTCCCAGCCAGTCCCAGAGGCAAGTGGCCTTCAAAAACACAATCCCTGGACCTGCCTGCATGGGCCTGAGAAAGGCCGTCTGGAGGCAAGGCCAGCCTGAGGTGGATCCAAACATCTTACACAGGCTGTTTGGGGCAAGAATCAAACCACTCTATCAGGTGCCCCTACCCAAGGCCATGGGTGAAGTCTGCAGAGGGCATCAAGTGGGCTCCACGACACAGAAACAGCCCAAGCCCCGGGGAACTCAAACCCAGGCCCCCTAGCTGTCCAACATTCACCGTACCCCCACCCACTGCTGTAAGGGTACCCTCCCCCCCAACAAGCCAGGCCACTGGAGCCTGTGCCTGGCCCCTCGGAGGCCGACCATGGCTGGGACCAGACACTCTCCTACCACCATTTCCGAGGTAGGACAGCCAGGCCTCAAGCCCACCTCCTCTCCCCCACAGTCACCACCAAAGCCCAGGGAGGCAGAAGGCCCAGAGCTGCCTCTCAGGGGGAAGAGAGAACTCGGCTGAGGCCACACTTGAGCACGGTTCCAGCTCTGCCAAGGCGGGAACTAGTGCCCCTGTCCCCAGCGGGGTTAGCAGGGTTCTGCAGGGCTTCTCTCGCTGTGCTCACCGCCTAGGACTGGAATGGCCCCCAGTGCTTCCTGGGGCTGGGCAAAGAGGTCTGCCTGGCCATACCTTGGTGATGGTGCCCACAGCCTTGGTGCGGCCTTCCCGAAACACCAGCCGCTGGTCTATGTGCAGGTACTCAGGGGTCTTGATGAAGCGGAAGTGCACGGTGGCCTTGTCCCCGGTGCGCAGACAGTCCTTGTCCATGCTCAGAATGGTGGCGGTCTGCCTGATGCTCCCACAGTGAACTGTCAAAAGAGCCGAGAGGTCAGGATAGGACTGAGCTGCTCGGTGGCCTCCAGGCAGGAGAGAGAGCATGGAATACGCTTGAGCTGCGGCTGACTAAAGGCCTCGGGGGGCCACGTGTGGCCAAGTGAGCCGGAAGGCCGCTCTTGGGCCTGCTGCTGCCGCACACTTGGTCAGACCCCACCTGTCCCTGGACCCACAGTCTTGGTTCCCAAATACATGGCGCTCTGTTCGCACGTGTACCTTCTCTAGACTGTTGGCTTCTTGACAGCGGAGCCCTCGCCCACCTCTTTGTTCCTAGCACCTTGGCAACACTGCCTGGCACAGAGCGGCGTTCTGTAGACGTTTGCTGAAGGAGTGAGCGTGAGGCTCTCGAGGGCAAGTCTGGGTTTCCAGAGGCCGGCACCAAGCCAGCACTCAGCTAACGTATGCAAGAACTGAATAAACCCCGTAGCTTGTGGCCAGAACAGAAGGGGTGGCATCGCTAAACAGGATGGAGACCTGACTCTGGGGGTTGGGGAGCTGGAACACTCCGTTGAGGGAGTCAGAGCAGAGGGCCTCCTGGGCTGGCAGTGCCCTTAGACACCTACCCATGGCCTGGTAGCGTGGACTAATCGTGGTGGGGTGGTGGAGGACGAGGATCTCGGCCTCAAACTCCCAGGACGCTTGGGGGTTCAAGCGTGGGGAAACCATCACCATGCCCTTGCGGATGGACGAGCGCTTGATCTGAAAGAAAGATGGCATCCCAGATCTCAGGGACAATGATGCCCAGGGCTCTATCCCCTGGTCCAAGAGGACCAGGAGTCCCTTCTGGGAACGAAGACCAACCCAGCTCAGCCTTGCCCTTCTACTGCACTGGACCACAAGCCTTCTAGGGTGGACGATACAGGGCTGATTCAGTGCCCTATGGGAAGCCTAAGCACTGTTCTCGGGGGGCAGGAAAGGCTTTACATAGGAAGTGGCATTTCAGCCGGGCCCTGATGGACGGGTAAGAATTATGTGGAGGTGAGAGGGCACAGGCAGGCCAGTATGCGGGTGGCAGGGACGGGGGGGGGGGGGGCGTGATGACTGCTGGAGGGAGTAAGGAAATCCCATTCCGCTGGTTCATTTGACTGGCAGGGAAGGTAGGTGACCTTGCAGCTAGCACTCACCTCAAGCCCTGAGGGACAGAAGGCTGAATGGGAGGATGATCTGGCATGGACCCCAATGGCCCTACGCAGTGGGACCATATGCATAGGAGGGAAGTGTCTTTCTGACCTCACCACTGAGCTCGGGGCATCCTCCTCAGGTACTAGGAGGAGGAACAGAGCTTAGGAGGCAGGCAGGCCTGGGTTCAAGTCCTGGCTCTTGCACTTACTAGTTGTGTGTTCCCAGGTGGGTCACTTGGGCTCTCTGAGCCCGTTTGCTCACCTGTAACAGTGAGGTCAGTAAGCCCTGCCTTGCAGAGCAGCCAGGACAACTGGAGGCGGCCCAGAGCCCAGCCCAGCAGAGCCCAAGGGCGCCTTCTTTGTATTCTCGACACTCACCTTCTTCAGTGCAAACGAGGCCGTCTGGCCCCCCCGCACCTCCTTGACAGGCATGCGCTTGCGGTGGATTGATTTGACAGCAATGGACAGGAAGTTACCCAGAGGATCTGGGCCCAGCAGCAGTGTGTCATTCAGCTTGATCAGGCCTCTCAGCGTTGTCCCCGACACCACTGTCCCCACACCCTACAGAGAAGTCCAAGGCCCAGTAAGTCTGGGCCCACTTGGACCCTCCCCACCACAGACCCATCCTGATGCCCCCGGAGGACGTGCCCACCCAGGCCCCCACACTGCTCGGTCCACCAGAAGCCACTCACTGGGACAGAGTAAGTGTCGTCAATCTGGAACTCAGCAGGCTCCTCCTCTCGGTAGCTGGTGCGGGGGGACAGGAGGTTGAGGAACATCTTCAGCAGATCTAGGTTCTCACCTGTAACGTTGGAGATCTGGAATATTGGGCACATCCTAGAGTGGAGGGCGAAGAAAGACAAAGGAGCTCAGACGGCCAGCTCCTGGGTGACGGGGGTGGGGGGGTGGGGGGTGAGCCCGTGCTGCTCGCTAAGGGCCTCGCTGCCTCCCAGTGCTCTACGCCTCTGGCCACCTCTGCTGGCCAGACCTGCTCCAAGGCCTTCTCTCAGTTTTCTCTCTGAAATCTGTCCCCTCGTCCCTGTCCTTCCACCACTACTCTATTTTGGGCTCATATGACTGTCTCTTCTTCCTAAAGCACACCCATGCTTGTTTAAAATTCTTACCTGCCTTTCTGCTGCAGAGGAGACAGCCTGAATTCCCTCTTCCCAATCTCTCTGCAGGTTTATTTTTCCCCAATTCCTGTCCACCTGCCAGACTAGAGAACCTTTCCTTCTCCCAAAAGCCTAGCACGCTTTTGCTCCCCACGTCTATCTTCACTCTGATCCTCCTGCCTGAATTCCTTCCCTCCTACAGGTTTATTTTTCCCCAATTCCTGTCCACCTGCCAGACTAGAGAACCTTTCCTTCTCCCAAAAGCTTAGCACGCTTTTGCGCCCCATGTCTATCTTCACTCTGATCCTCCTGCCTGAATTCCTTCCCTCCTACAACTAACAAATCCTCTCATCCTTCAGAGCCCATCTCCAAGGCAGATTTTTCCAGGAAACCCTTCCCAGACGGGCACTCTGGACTCCCGCCAGCTCTTGGAAAACTTTTTGTTGTCTGTTGCATGTGACTACATCTCATTTTCCATCAGTCATTACAATAGCCTCTATGTCTCCTATCCAGGGATAATCAGAGTTTTCAAGATTAGGAATTGTATATTCCCCACAGCTTCTAGATAACACCTGCACAGAAGAGGCACTCAGGAGGAACTGAAATGGGGGCCAGCTGAAACATACGCCCTCTGCTGGCCGCCTGGCGGTACTGAAGACAGCATCAGGGCACAGCCACAGACCAAACCGCCAGGCTGCTCGGGGTCCTGAACTACAGACCAAGCCAGGAAGTTGGTGGGTCCTGAACAGCCTCACGACTCTGGGACAAGGAGCAAACTTAACCAAGTTCACTATTATCAAGAGAGTATCTCTCTGACCAAGGGGGGGACCACCCTGCGGACAAAGACGGTGCCTGAGTCAACTGTGAATCCTCAAGGCCCGGATGAAGAACCTGGCACAGAACAAACACCCAACAAATATTTATGGAATCAAAGGATACATTCATAAGTAAATGCCAACACTGAGCTGTGATTAGAGAGCTTCTGGGAAACAACAGTATAAAAAATTAGTAGTAAGTTAGAAAACTGGCTGCATTTGGAGGCACCTGGTGGCTCAGTCGGTTAAGTGTCTGACTTCGGCTCAGGTCATGATCTCACAGTTTGTGAGTTCGAGCCCCGCCTCGGGCTCTGTGCTGACAGCTCAGAGCCTGGAGCCTGCTTCCGATTCTGTGTCTCCCTCTCTCTCTGCCCCTTTCCTACTCATGATCTCTCAATAATAAAAACATTTAAAAAAATAAAAATAAATAATTAATTAAAAAAAGAAATGGCTGGTTTTGTAGTACAGCAGCCAGACACGGTGCTGAATGCTTTTCACACATCATCTCCAGCACCCCAGGGAGCCCTGTGGAGAAGAGAGTGTGATTCCCATTGCACAGGTAAGCAGACACTGAAGCCTCAGCTGGGATTCCAACCTGAGCAAGGCCAGCACCCCAGAATCTGGGTTGCCTGATAGAGCTCCTGGGAAACACTGCCAGACTGGGAGAACTTGTACTGAGATCAGAACCTTCTAGCCCATCCAATCTCTATGCCCGCCCGGAAGTGAGTGCTCACTACCCAATTACCTCTCGGAGCTGAAGTTGGAGGCTGTAACAATCACATCATCCTTGCTCTGTACCAACACAGGGATCTTCCGGCAGCCTGGCGACTTCAGCAGGCGCTGTAACAGCTTCAGGGTTTCTTAAAGGGTGAAATGGAACACAATTAGGGGGACACAGCTTTCCCTTTCGCCAGGCTTCCAGAGCAAGACTGGTCCACTCCTTACTGATAGAAGCGGGAGACAGATGGACAGACCAGTGTTAAATGCCACACCTGGAGAAGCAAAAGGAGGATCAAAACTTGGGGTGGGTAGGTGCTTGCTAGAGTTAGAGCACAGATAAGGTATCTCCGGTAAGGTTACAAGTCTGAAACCTGTCAGATTTCTCCAGATCTCTAAAAGACCCACATCCTGTAAGCAAGTGACTTGAGGGCCCATGACAAAGGCAATGTTCTCAGAATGTTCTGCTTCCTCAATAAAAATTCACCTGACAAAGGATCTCTAAGACATTTACACATCCACAGAAGCCCTTATGAGGCATTCCAATAGGACACCTGTCTACTTCTCATCTACCATCTGTAGTAGTGAGGAAGAAATGTGAGGCTATTCTGAAGCCTCTGGTGATAGAAGGCAATCAGACTCTCTGCCCAAATGTGTGTGTGTGTGTGTGTGTGTGTGTGTGTGTGTGTGTGTCTCATCCTGTTTAGATGCTAAAACCCAATGCCCTGGCCCTGGGGGCATCTGAAAAGAGGTGCCAGATCAGGGATTTCAAGAGTCCTCCTATATCTGGAACCAGAAGGAACAAAGAGCTGGGCATAATTCTAGGGTGTGCTCAGACCAAGAGCTAAACAAAGGAGGAAGCAGAAGATTCTGGGTTGATGGAAATTCAGACCAAGGTCTGAGCACAAGGGAAAAAAGCAAAAGATTCTGGGCTGAAGCCCTGCCAGCACCACCAGGGGGCCACAGTGGGCGACGGCCCCAAACAGGGGGACGGCTGCTAGCTACAGGCTTCACCTACCTTGCAGGATGTTGGCAGGACACATGTCGATCTTGGTGACCACCACAAAGACAGGCACATTGAGTGCCAATGCCAGGCCCAGATGCTCCTTGGTCATCCCCACGATGCCAGCATTGCTGCCCACCTACCCCAACACAGAAAGAGCGGTCAGGGCGAGGGAGATTGGAGGTTGCTGCCAGGTGGGCACAGGCACTTGAAGAAGGTTGGGGAGAGAGGCGGCTCCCATCTCTGAGCCTTCCCGCAGAACAGGACACAAGGGGCAGAGGTCTTAGGCCGGAAAGCAAAGAGCTGTAGACGGAAGCTGGGCAAGGCACAGATGGCTTTAACCCCTGATTTAACGATGTCAGCTATCCAAATCCGAGGAGACTTGGAAACAATAAGAAAGACAAACCCAGACAGTCTGGGAAACACACTGTCTAGAGCCATCAAAGCTAGATTCAGTTTCACGTCACCGGCCTCCAGTTTCTGGTCTATAAAATGGAGCCATAATAACATCCACTTTAGAGGGCCTGTTAAGGTTCAAGTGTCATGACATCTGTCAGAGATCCAGTACAAGTGTCATGACATCTGTCAGAGATCCAGTACAAGTGTCATGACATCTGTCAGAGATCCAGTACACAACTGGCACTAATGAGGTGTTCAGGCAATGGCTGCTGTTTACTGTTACTATTCCTTCCTGTAACAATAAATGTTTTAAAGTATCACCGTAAAGGCTGACCAAACAAATTAGGGCACACGTACCAGTGTGCCATAGAAAGTGTACCAAGCATGCTATAGAAAACATAGAAAACCTCTTATCTACTGATAGGGGCTAATTACTAAGACAGGTTTTTGAGAGAAAAAAAAAAAGACAAGGTGTATGTAGCATGCTACCGTTATAAGGGGGTCGAATGGATCGGGGTTTGAAAAAAGCAGCTGTAAGATATTTGGGGAACATCTGAGAGAATATAAACGCTCTGAGCCTAGATATTGGAGGATATTAGAGAACTCCTGTTCACCTTTCCAGCTACAGTAACAGTAGGAGACAGTTCTTACTTTCAGGAGCTGTGTGCTAAAGTATCTGGGGGTCAGGAGTCACAACGCCTATCACCTACTTTCAAATGGTTCAACCAAAACAACAACACACATATGCATCCATCACAAATACAGATGAACACAGCAAAATATGATTGTTGAATCCGAGCGGTGGGTTGCTGGTATTCCTTGTACTATTCTTTCAACTCTTCCGACTGTCTGAAATTGGAGGGAGAGAACACAGCCGCATTTGCTGGGATGATTACAAAGCATCTCTGGAGACTACCTAAGAAACTGGAAAATACTGGTTGCCCTGGAGAGGAAACCGAACGGAGGAGGAAGAGAGACATTTCACTATAAGCATTTCGGTATCTTTTTCTTTTTGTACCATAAGAACGCGTTACTTGCTAAAACAAAATTGAATTCAGGCTGTCATGACAGGGCATCTGGGTGGGTGTCTGTTAAGTGTCTGACTCGATTTCGGCTCATGTCATGATCTCACGGTTTGTGAGATGGAGCCCTATGTCAGGCTGTGTGCTGAAGGCGCAGAGTCTGCTTGGGATTCTCTCTCTCCCTCTCTCTGCCATTCCCCTGCTCATGCCCACATGCTCTCCCTCTCTCTCTCTAGGTAAGTATTATCATGACATATTTATATAGTGCTTAATACATTCCAGAATGGTTTCTTCCCCTTTTAAAAATGTTTTAAGTTTACTTATTTATTTTGAGAGAGAGAGAGAGCAAGCACAAGTGGGGCAGGGGCAGAGAGAGAGGGAGAGAGAATTCCAAGCAAGCTCCAAGCTGTCAGTGCTGAGCCCGACCACGGTGCTCAAACTCACTAACCCTGAGATCATGACCTGAGCTAAAATCAAGAGTTGGATGCTTAACCGACTGAGTCGCCCCAGGGGCCCCTTACTTTCCAGAATGGTTTCAAGCGATGCTTGAACTGATCCCAGTTCACAGGTGAGCCGCTATCTCACTGACACAGATGTCC
This sequence comes from Cryptoprocta ferox, assembly GCA_028646485.1. Taxonomy (NCBI): domain Eukaryota; kingdom Metazoa; phylum Chordata; class Mammalia; order Carnivora; family Eupleridae; genus Cryptoprocta; species Cryptoprocta ferox. The sequence goes on from CM053571.1 coordinate 9,087,404, forward strand.
TCTGCATGCTCCCTTCTGCTCCCACCAAGACACCTCCTCTCTCTTCCTTCTAATTCTTCCCATTTTTTCCCAACCACCCTTCCTATCAGACTTGTTTTCTTATCCCAACTGGGATAAGAGAATGCTCTATCACTCTGTTGTCTATATATTTTATAGTCTTTTTTTCATGGAAATTTATTACCTTGGAGCAGTAATGATTTCATTGTTTTCCACAGAAATTTCTAATAGTTGGATTATAGCCTAAAAGTATAATGTATAACATTTCATCTAGGGTAAAGGTATTTCCTTTAATTGCCCTTTCCACTATAGCTTAGTTAGAAAAATGCTTACTTTAGACTGCTTTCTACACCTTTCTTAATATAAACCCAACAACTCCCCCAAATATGCCCTATGGCTCTTCTTCTGAACCCCCTTCTTGTAGAACAGTTTTTCTTAGCCCAAAGTTGGTTGTGGCCCCTGAAACATTCAAGGAGATCCTGATTTAGTGAGATCCCAAGAACCTTGGGCAGAGAGCCGCCAAGAGCATGCACACATATGCTCTGCCTCTTTACTCTCCAGTGTGGGGAGAATTTGCCTGAGAACCTGTGTTTGTGGGGCAACTTGATCAATTATGCTCTCAGCAGATGCTTGTGTTTACTACACTTTTTAATACAAGCAGCTGGAGGGACCAGGAGATGGGGAAGGCCTTGGAGGAGCACTTGCCAAAGGAACGCTTGCTCGCCTGTGCTCTCTGTGGAAGCCGTGAAGCTGCGTGCAAGGCGGTGGGCCTCAGGGGCTCCCACTCTCCGTCCAGGGAAGCAGATCGGTGGGACCCGAATGGAAACTCTGCAACAGGATCCAACACAGAAGCCGCTGCTCCCTTTCCTTCTCCGTTGATTATATATATGAGCCGCTGAAAAATCTACTCCTTGGACTATAAGCTCTATGGGTGCCCGGGTGGCCCTGCCTGCTGCTGGGTCTTCAGGCCCCAGCACGGTGCCAGGCACACAGGGGCCTCTCCTCGCAGGCTTTGGAAGAGGTCACTTCTCAGGCCCCTCTTGATTGCCGTCTGTACTCTCCTCCATTTCTTCCCAAGTCTCCTCATCTCCGAGGGTGCCACCTAGCAACACCTCCACAAAGTGGCCTCACCCCAGGGGAAAACATTTCTGAAGGTGGTAAGGAAGCCCCAGGAGAAGCCCTCCTCTATGCCTCTCTGAGAGGTAACAGAGGTCTGCAACTGGCATCAGGGAGAGAGATCAAGGTACAAGACCACAGCACCCAGGGGACAAGGCATCCCTGTGAAACTGGGCACACCCTGTGAAACTGGCACTCACCCAGTGCCAAAGCCCCATGTCAACAGGCCTCTGTCACTGAACGGTCTCTAGCACTTGGGCATAACCACCTCCCAAGCACCCAGCTGAAGCCTCCCCTCCTCGGGAGCGCCTCCACTTACCATGAGCATGCAGAAGTCCGGCAAATGACCGGTCATGCCAAAGACAGTGGTCTTCAGGTATTTCTCATGGCCAGCCAAGTCGATGAAGGTAATGACCTTAGTGGATTTCTCACAAATCTTTGTCCATTCCAGGCTGCCGCCATGGCTGTCTGGCTTGTTTACCACATTGCCTTCGCTGTCAAAGCCCAAAATGTCGTTGCCCACACTGCTGGTGCGACCAGATTCGATCTCGTGTTTGTGGCGGAAGAGTTTCTGGCGGGCAAAGCCTCGGCCGTTGTCCAGCTCCCCGTGCGTCAGGACCCCCAGAAGCGTGCTTTTGCCGGCATCCACGTTGCCTACCACTGCTACCCTGCACATACACGAACCCAGGCGTCCTCGTGAGTTAGCGTGTGAGCAAAGTGAACCCGAGTACCTGGATCTCTACCGACAGACTTGCCCCTGAGCCTCTCCAGCCCCCTGCTCCTCCCGGTCATGGCTGAGCACATCGGGAATGTCCCTGGAAGTACAGCCTCCAGGGCAGAAAGAATTACTTAGGAGGAACTAGGCTCCCGTCATGATGGCTCTCTCTCTTAACATCCATTAGCTTCCTCAAGGCTGCGAGACAGGAGCCCCAAGCCAAGAGAGGCCCAAAATGCTCCCCTCCGACATCCTGGTTTGTAGCCTTACAAGTTAACAGATGAGAAAATGTAGCCTACGAGGGCACCTGGGTGGCTTGGCCGGTAAAGGAAATGCAGCCCACACAATGGCCACAAACGTACGGCTAGCCTCCACTCTTATCAAATGGAAATGCCTAGGGATGGGGAAGTATAGAAATAGAAAATGGAGCTATCCTATCTCTGGGCACCCTTTCCTTGCCTCAGAAAGGGAAGGAGTGAAGCGGACGTGCCAGGTCACAAAGGCTCAATCGCTATTCTCTGTGAAGCCCTAGGCCGCAGGGTCATGCTGTAAAGAGCCCCTCAACTGTTCTGAAGGCCTCCTCACCTGACCTCCAGGAAGTCATTGTCTCCTACTCGTTTCCGGACCAGGTAATCACGGACACGGCCCCCAGCTTCTTGACGTTCCCGCAGGAGGATGACATCGGCCTCTATCTGTTCCGCCATGCTCTTCACTGTGGCGTACGAGGCCTCCATGTCAGCTTCACTCAGTCCATACTCAGTTCCATCTGGTGACAAGAGCCCAGACATCAGCCTGCCAACATGTCAGCCATTCAACCACCCCTACCAAAGGCCCCACCCTGGGCCCTGGAGAAGAACATCCCTCTCTCTACCTGACAGTTTTCAAAAACTTGGGCACACGCAGAGTTAATAAATAATAGTGCCCCGGGCTTCCCCTTTAAGCAGGGTATTCATTAATTCATTCAACAGTAATCACTAAGGCTCTCTGAGGTTTAACGCCAAGTCTCATGCTGGGTACTGGGAGTACAGGTGCCCTTTGGCGCGCTCACAGCCCAGCAGGAGAGACAGAAGATTAATTAATTGCAATACAACTTGAGTGCTTTACTATAGAATTACACAAAGAGAATGTAAAGCGTGAGCAACTAGCATTGCCTATGGAAGCTGAGGACAGCTTTGCAGGATGCGGACTCCAAGCTGGGTCTCCAAGTAGGAAAAATGGGCCTACGGAGAAAGGAGTAAAAACATCCTAGGCAGAGGAGCAAAGCATGGAGCGTGGCAGATCATGGCACATTCAAAGACCAGTAAGCAGCTTGGTGTGTTGGGGAACAGGGTGTCAAGTGGTGAGGGACCCTACAAGAGGCGGGAGCCATTAAGAGCAGACAGACATCAGACAGCAGCAAAACACATGATGTACCAGGCAGTGGGAAGCCCTGGGAGTTTAGGCAGGCGTGTAACATGATCAGATCCACTGTCGGTTAGAAAGACATCTTCAGCAGCAATATAAGGCGTGCAATGGCAAGCGAGAGACCAGAAAGGGGGATCCCCATTAGGAAATAATTCTAATAATCCAAGCAAGAGATAATGAGGACAGGAGTCAAAGGAAAATTGGGAGAGCATTTAAGAATGATTTTAGGAATAGATTTTTAACTGAGGTGGCCCAGGTGACACATCCAGCAAGTAGCTGGAAAAAATGAGTCTGAGCTGAGAATGAGGAAGGGAGTCCAACAGAAAGACATGGGCCAATCAACCAATCCCTTGAGTGCTTACTGTAAGGTAATCCCTGCAAGGTGCTTTCAACTTAGTATCATTCAATTCCCACAGCAGCTCCCTCGGCTTTTCCTCCAGAGAGAGGGTCTCTGTGCCTTCCCGAGGCTAATCCCCCAGCATGTGCCCAACCTCTTCTCTTTTACTGCCTTGCGAAGACTTCACAGTACCTTTTCCCACCTTCTCTCCCCTCCCTCCATGTTCACCCTTACAAACAAGCTCAAGTCATCCTTCAACTACAAGAAGGAGGCCCAGCCCCTTCCCCTGTGCTCCTGAGTGCCTACCAAGCTGCCACCTCCCCTGCTCCTCCTTCTACCACCAAGTGTCTCCAAAGAGTGATCACACCTGCTGACTGTATTTCTGAGGACTCTAGAAGAAACTAATTTTCAAGTCATTAATGGCCTTCAACCACTCATCTAATGCCCTTTTCTTGACCCCTACCCCACTGGACTCTGCTGGCTACCCTACCTTTGCTTCTCGAAGCACTTCCCCCCCTCCCCCCTGCTGCTCGGCTGTTGCCTGAACCCTCCTGATTTACCTCTCTACCCTCTGTCTGGTTCCTCCTTCTCTCAGTGACCCTCTTCTCTAGCCTCTGAACATTTATTTCCCTTGGCCATCTCATTCTATGGCTCCAACTGTCACTCTGTAAATGACAAAAACACTCATTTCTAGCACTATCCTCTTCGAAGAGCTCCGGACTGGGTTTCCAATGGCATGGATGAGAACTCTTAGAAGACTGGCATCGAAACTCAACCACTCTACCCCCCTTTCTAAACCACAGCACAAAAACTAACACTGCTAGTAAAGTACTTCAGTCCTCCGTGCAATTCTATGGGGTAAGCATTACTGTTCCCATTTAGCAATGGGATAAACAGAACCCAGAGAGGTCTCAGAGCTGGTAGAGAACCAAGGGGCCGTGGGAGTTTGGCTTTTCTCATTCCAAATGTAGAGACTTTTCCTCTGCCAAGGGTTCCTCTTCGCGCCCGACCAGCTCCTCCCTAGCCTTCCCTACTTCTGATGACAACACTACCTTTCCAGTCGCCCAAGCTTAACACTCATCTCGCCAGTCCTCCTGATTCTAGCTTTAGGCCTCGCCCTTCTGTCCTTGTCCCTGCTCTCCTGTTGCCAACCCAGTGCCACCAGCCCAATTCAGGCCCTGTTCTACCTCAAACACTATAAGACCCCTAGCTGTATTAGCACATCCAGGCTCTATTCCCTGCAATCCATCCTGCATACACACAAGCTTAAGCTCCTAATCAGGCACAGTTCTGACATTGTTACTTCCAAGTCAAACCCTTGGAATGGCACCCCCAGTCCAGTAGCATCCGGTTCCAATTGCTTCAAGGTCTCCCCCATTTATCCCAGACTTCCTCCTTAGTTTCGTCCCAATGCAAATGGCCCAGTTACCATCCCTCCATGTTCCCTGCACTTCTTCAGATCTGTGTCTTTGCTTATGTACTTTCCATTCTAGAAAGCAGATCAGCACACCACACACTACCCCTCCTGGAATAGCGTTTTGAATGCATGTCTTCCCTCACTATATATATGGATCTTGAGGATAGGGTATCTCAAACATTCCCTGGATGCCTCATGAGGGTGATTTTCCTCCATCAAGTCCTCGAATTTGCAAACTGCAAACTGGAAAAAAAAAAAAAAAAAAGAACACAGAGGGAATAGTGGGCTGAGGAGTTTCCAAATGCATGGCCAACTGAGCTCTAGAAATCTTCTAGGCTAGAGAAGGGTTCTTTGAAAGTGTTCCTAAGAGAAAGCCTGCTAATCTTGCCATTCTTGCCAGACTCCTGAATTCTATCCAACCTTCCCTGCTTCTAGGACAATAAAATGCTTTTGAGTCCTGTTTCACACCAGAGGGCAATCAGGAATATCGCCTGGTCTATCCGGAGCTCCCAGAGAATGCCCCTAGTCACACTACCTTCTCTAGCATGCACTGCATTCCTCATTCTGTAGGAGTGGAGACAAAGGCCAAGGAGAAAAGCTGCAGAGGTCCAATTACTTAAGGCCACATATTCAGCCATGACCAAACCTAATCAGATTTCTGTCCTGCCAACTGGCTTACCTTTTCTGTATGCACTCTCCTGCTCAACGTGCTCTGAGGCTAGAAGTCTTAACTCTTTGATATGGCATTCAAAACCATCAACATGTGGACCCTGCTGATCGGTCTACCCTCCTGACACTCCCAACCTCACGTTCTATACTCCCCCTTCACAGCATCACTTTTGGTCCACCAAATATTCCACAATCACCAATGCCTCCGTGCCTCTGTGCATGTGGCTTTCTCTGCTCCCTCATTACTGCCTCTATTTACCTGGAAAACTCCTACTCACCCTTTAATATCAATTCAAGGGGCACCTCCTCTTTGAAGCCCTTCTTGACCACCCCCACCACCATCAAAGACCTAACACTCCTCCTATTTCCCTGAACTTTTAACAGAGTAGCTGGCTCTTAGAAAGCTATGACTTAATATGAAAAATGAACATGGTTCTTCTTGAAAAAAATCTCATGGTAAATCAACTCGAACCTTGAATTCTTAAAAAATTATTACTGCAGTCATTAATACTAGGTAACATTGATATAATACTTACTATAGTCAAGTGTTCATCTTCGCCATGACACCATGGGATAGATTCTATTATTAACCCTATTTTAGGGCAAGGAAAAGAGCCAGTAGGCAAATGCAGATCTACCAGGCTCCAGACCTTGAACTACCAGGCCAGACTGCCTCCTTTTAAAATCAGGAATGTATACTTAATGAACACATTACTCTGCCTAGAACTTTTTAATACCTAACTTATCCACACAAAATCTCTCTGAGGTAGGGTGGGGAAGTATGTCATTAACTCCATTTTATAGACGAAGGAAGTGATAAACAGAAGTAAAGCACAAAGCACACACAGGAAGTGGTAATAAAGCTGACCCCTTGGGGGCCGTGCATCTGGTTTAGTCCTCTGATGTTCAACTTGTTTAACTAGTTATGGTCTCTTTCTACCTCTAAAGAATCCCAGCAGGAAGGAGTCACTGAATCTAACAGCATCCCATTGGTGGATGCAAAGATAATGCTTGGGTGTGTAGGAGATGCAATAATGAACATTTCACATCTTATGCTTTGTCATTGGAGGGTTAATTAGTTGTGAGTTGCCAAGGCACGGTAATGAGGCGGGAAAGGGTAGGGTCCTAAGAATATAGAGCATCAAAGAACAGTCCCGACACTTGTCAAAATTGGTCTAGATATGGTTTCTTCAATTCTACAAGCATGAAGTGGCCTTAGAGTGGTTCATCCTAATACAGCAGGCCAGACGGGCACCTGAATGAAAGCTTTCAAAAGGCCACCAACAATCCCCTAGGCACCAAAGAGAATGGATTTTTCTGAACCTGACTCTCCTTGCTGTCTTTAGCACTTGACAATGCTGACCAACTCCCTCCCTTTCTTGACAGGCCGCCTCTCAGTGTGCCTCTCTCTCTGATCATACTTTCTTTAAAGTGATAAGGCCCGAAACTGGGAAGGTAGCAGCAAAGAGGGAATGGAAGGGTTGGACAGGAGAGACATTTCAAAGGAAAGCACAGCAGTCTTTGGAGATCAAACCCTTCTTCCATATGTCACTCTTGCAGCATTTCCAAATATTTTCTGCTCAGGTTATCCATGTATATGCTATCTTTCTTCCTGGGTCAGAGACTAGTTTGTAAGTATTCAAAAGTACTCTGTAACTGTATCAAGCCCTTAGAAGATACTTAATAGATCTTCTAGTCAAATAGTTAAAGAACGATTTTGAGATTTTTCTCCATCTCAGACTAAAAAGAATTATTACCTGCCTTTACAAAGCCTGCATTCAGCAAAGAACTGTTCCTTTAACAAGGCATCAAGGCCTACCAGGGCTTCCTACGGAAGATGACAGAGTCAAGTTCGGGTACGGGCTAAATTCCTAATTGTTAAAAAGCCCAGCTGCCATTTCAGCAAAAATAAAGTCTTAACGAAGTAAGAGTACGTAGGCCTTGTACTGAGGGTATATTTTTTAATACCTAACTTATCCACACAAAATACCTCCGAGGTAGGGTATCCCTAGGAATGACCAAAGTGGGGTGGAGGGTGGGAGTGGGGGTAAAGCCCAAGATAAAATCTGCAGTGAGGACTGCCTTCCTCTAAAACAGGGGGCCCCATTACAATGGAATAAGCGGGTTGGAGGACACTAATCAGCCCCTTCCAGAATGGTAACAAGGCTACATGTCTGACAGGATCTCATGGGGAGAAAAAGAGGACTTCGGTGATCACAACTATCCACCCTGAATGGTCAGTGTGGTCTGAGGCAAGGCAACCTTGCCAAAGAGAGGAATTCTGGGTGTCCTTTTCTTGAAGACGGCAAGAAGAATCACGAAGGCTCTCTGCAAAACAGGCAGTGAGTAGCAACGGGATCTGCAAACCGGGCTTAGAGAGGAAGGCCCAGAGCTGCCCAAGGAAGGCTTAACTGTAGACCTAACTGTGACTTGCTCTATTACCGGGGATTAGAAAGAAGTTTCCTTGCTTTGTGCTTTCCCTTTATGCAAACTGAGAGTACCAGAGACAGAAAAGAAGCACCTGTAAAACCGCCCGGACAGCGAATCTTTGACATCAAGCATATTATGATCACTAAAGTGGGAATTAGCATTACCGCTTTGTACTTTTACGTCCTCCCGAACAGTTGTGCAGACACAAAAGAATCACTGCAACCGAGACACATGAACAGGAAGTTGATAAAAGAGGGATAGTGCGCTCTAAATAATTTTTTAAAAATAAAGCGAAAGGAAAACTATGCTCACCTGATCCCTGCCCAATGACATATATGGTCTCTCCGCATCCCTCGTCCATCCTCTCCCACATCTGCCGAAGTAGGCTGTCATACTGCTCTGATGTAGGGCTCACTAGAACCAGCTAGAAGAGAAACCAACAGCCTTAAGACCACACTTACTAGAAGAGCACCGCAGCCAAGGCAGATCAACAGCCTGACCAAAGGCCCTGATTGAACCCCACAGCACCTTGATCTAAAATAGCTACGCAGCCCCCTTGTGCCCTCTCTGCCTCTCTTGAAATAGCCTTTGAGCCGAAGCCTTTTAAGGAATTGAGTTATGTGATGTACTAAAATGAGTATGTCTGAACCACAACCCACAGAAGAGAGGGTGTGAGCGGCCTGCTTCCTGCCGCTTGACAGGAGGGACAGGACCCACGACGCCTGAGGGTCTGGCACCGAGCGCAGAAATTCATGAGCAGTGCTTCGTTACCTACACGCCAGGCTTCCACCTGCAGCTCGCAGTTCACAGGACAGAGATCTCCTACGCTGCCATACCAGCCACCCAAGGCCAATGGTTCTCAGAGTAACGAAAGAATCCTGTCCCATCTTGCCTTGGCTATCTTGATTATTTAGAAGCAGCAATAAAAACTGCTGCAAGACTCATCTTCAACAACAAAACACCCGTTACCATTAAGGTGGGTAGCAGCACCACCACTCTGCAAATTTCTGTCAATGACGTTATTTGGGGAGGCCATTTACCAATAGGCAAGTCAGATTCCGTGCTCTGACCACTTGTGTGTGACCTTGGACAAAGAACTTAACCTCTCTGAGTCTCAGTTTTTCAATCCACAAATAGAGATTATACTACCTGAATGCTAAGGCCACTAGAAAGACCAAGGAAGATAACATGTAAAACATCTAGTCCACAGCTCAGTAAAGTGGTAATTAGTTTCCTTCGCCCGATCATTCCTAGAAGAACCTCCTGAGATGAGACTAGCCACTACAGTCCGCTAATCCTTTCTCCCTTTGCAAGCTCTCAGAACTTTCCCCGTCTCCACGGTTAAATTGTAGCAAGCGTATCCACTTATAGTTTCTAGTCTTTTCGTCAGGAATCAAACTATTCAACACATCCCTTCTCCCTCTCCGTGTTGTCAGTTTTTTCCCCTCTCCGTGTTGTCAGTTTTTCTTCCCAGTATCATCGAAATTTATACACATACGGCTTCTCAACTTCAAAACAGTGAGAAGGACTTCCCCAGCACTGCAATGAAGTAACCCTTCCCTATCCTGGAACACTAAATAAACTGGTCAGGAAACGAAGGTCCTACTCTCTTTGCAACTCTGCCTTGCACTTTCCCACTGTGTTTCCAGGACTCTTTGGCACCTCGACCATGAACTGACATCCAACTCATCTGCTGAAGCAAGTGCATTTCTTACAACTTCCTGAGTTGACTCATTAGGGCTTGTACTTGTGACCTGGGTGCTGCCTGGGTCTTCTGCATCAAGTCCATTGCCTCACACATTTCCTCCGATCATCCCTCTCTCTGAGCTTGGCTATTCTCAATACGGCAGTGGAGACATCAGACAAGAAAACGGTTAAATAAGCCAGACAGCTGGTTTTTAAGTAGGCAGCGGAGACCAGAGGGAGACAGAAAGAGTTGAAACGTGGTCGCTTAGGTTGCAAGGGAACTTCTCTCCGGTTTGGGTCAAGTTTCACGCAGTTTTGCCACCACAGACTTTGACAAGGCACAAAGGTTTTCAAGGCTCCACAAACATCTTTTATTGTAACTGTCCAGCAACAGGTAGGAGGAGGTGGCACTGATGCTCTATCTTCCATCCGCTGCTATTTCATCTGCATGGGGAATTACCAGTCATTCAGTTCACTTCAAACGTTTACTGAGTGGTAAGTATCGGGCACTATACTAGGTGTCTGCTAAAAAAACACAAAATTCGATCAAGTAACTTGAAAGATCTAACTGGCTTTATTCTAAATTCATGCATCAGGCGGCATCCTATCCAGCGAGGGGCAAGGAGCTCCGTGCAGCTGTACGGAAAGGAAAGATTTTATGGGCAGAAATGAGGTGAGACAAGGTTATTAGCGAAAGAAAAGAAAGGCTCCGTCTCAGGCAAGGGTACCTTCCCTTCGGGAAACGCAGGGGATCTTATCAGGCGGATCACCTCACTAGTACTGACCGAGAAATTTCACTCGTGGCAGAGGCTGAGCTGCAACTCAGTTCTGCCATCCTGGGGGCAAGTGACTCCAACCTGGGCCTGTTTTTTTTTTTTTTTTTTTAACACGTCGCATACATTTCTCATTTTTACAACGTATCTGTACTTCTAAATGATGGAGCTGGAGAACCGAGAGGTTAAGAAACTTTCCCAAGGTCACAGAGCCTCTTTAAGTGGCAGGGCAGGAAAGGGAACCCAGCCCTGACCCCCAGACTGGCGTTCCTTCCTTTATTGATGTGTAAGCGCCTTCAGAACACCAGCCGCGTCTTACACTTACTTCAGCCTCACAATGGCCAAGCCGAAGCCGAGCCCTTCGTGCCTGCCTCCCTTCTCACGAGCCCAGGAGCCCCGATGTCCAAGGTCTGTCATTATTCCCTTCACACGAGAGGAGGTTCCGCTCCCAGGACGGCGAGATGATGGGTCCTGCCCATCTTTCGGTTTTGGTTCGTCAAGCGGGGATTCCTCGGACCACCCTCTCCCCGGCTGAGCAACTACTTTCGGTCTCCTTTCCCGACACCAGGAAGAGCCCGGCTGCCTTCCTGCTCCCGGGGGGCGGGGGGCTACCCGATCGTCCCGCGCCTCCGCTCCCCCGGCCCCGGCCCCCCCGGACTCTCGGCTGCTGTCTCGGGGGAGGCGGCACTGCTCGGGGACCGCAACCGCGCGGGGCGCGGCGGGCGCCCCCGTTCCACGTGGCGGAGCCGAGGGGCTGTGATCTCGGCGGGAGACCGACGGCGGGAGGCCGGTGAGGCGCCGCCGGGGGAGGACGGCGGTGCGCGGCCCTCGGTGGCCACCCCTGCCCTCGCCCGGGAGCTCCCGAGCGTCCCGCACCGGCAGGTGGGCGGGCTCGGCCCGGACCCTCCCGCCCCCCTCCCCCGGCCGGCGCCATCGCCGTTGTCCCGGAGACGGCTCGGCCCACCGACCGGTCCCCTCAGCGCCCGCCCGGTCCCCTCAGCGCCGCCGCCGCCGGCGCCCAGGCCTACCTTGCTGGTGAGGTCCAGCTCCGGCTCGCCGTTGAGCGCCTCGCCGTCCTCGCTGCAGTCCGAGTCGAAGCCGCCGTGGAGCCGGGCGGCAGCCGCCGCGGCCCTGGCCGCCCCCGGGGAGCTGGGCTCGGGGGCGAACATAGAGGCCGGGACCGGCGAGTCCATCGGGGAGCGACTCCGCTCCGCCGCCATCTTTAATAACTTAGGCTAATTCGTAGCCGGCCTCCCCTCCCTCCTCGGCGCATTTGCCTAATCTATGCGTTGCCCCGCCCCGCCCCTCATTGGATAATTTATGCGAAACTTCTCCAGCCGCGTAGAGAGTGACACGTATCTCTAGCTAAGAAACAATCGACCGGGGCTCTCAGCCACCAATCACTGCAGCCCTTTCAAGTACCTAATGAATAATTAATGAGGCCCAAACCCCAACAACAAATGTCTGAGACGTCACGAGCCTGGATCGCAGCTCGGGAGGGGGCAGCACCGCGTCCACGCTACCTGCCTCGAGCCTTCCAGCCAACGGGAGTGGGCAGAGTGTGACTGACACAGCAGCCATCCAATGAATGGGGAAACACACACACAACGTTCACCCTCACCGCCCCTCACTTCCCTCTTTCCCATAGGCGGTGCTCAGTTTCCAAATCTTACTGCAAAACAGTCGGCGCGCTGAGGCTTTCGATGATGAGCAGGGGCAAGGCCCAATCTAGTCACCGGATAGGTCCCGCGCCTCGGGCCGCCGCCCACCGAGATAGTAAACTGCACAAGGCGCCTCCCTCCTCTCCACTCAATGACTCGGGGCAGTGCCTGCAAGATCGAGATCCGACGTGCTGGCAATCTCCAGGCAATTTAAATAGTAAGATCGATGCCTGGAATACTATAGCAGCAGAGCGAGGCAATTAATTAAACGCTGACCTTAGGGAGAATTCTCCATTCACTGCCTCTGCGGAGAGAGCAATTACAGGACCAAAAAGAGGCAACCAGCTAAAATACAAGCCCAAACCGCCTCACCATATTTGTGAGCTGCGAGGCCAAGATCAAGGGTCTGTGAGGGTAGTTTCCAATGGATGATTAGTCCAGAGTAGAATCGGATGTGGAAAGCCCCTGTGCAAAATACTATCGGCACAAGTTTTAGGTGTCTTTCCCGGTTTCAAACGTTTGAAACGCTCGATAAAATTAGAGATTACCCAAAACTCGCCTATCTGGCCTTGGCCACTCGTCCCAGGCAGCAATCAAGAAAGAGCAGCCACTAAGACAGTAACATAGCCAAGATCTAGGGTTTGGAACACAGGATTCAGTAAGAGCCAGGGTTTAAATGGCCTTCAGTTTTAGGGATCCACCTGATAAAAAAGAGGCAACTTGCACTTGCTCCTGTTTTCAACTAAAATCGCCTTAAAATTTTTTTTAACGTTTATTTTTGAGAGACAGAGTGTGAGAGGGGGAGGGACAGAGAGAGAGGGAGACACAGAATCGGAAGCAGGCTCCAGGCTCCAAGCCGTCTCAGCACAGTGCCGACACAGGGCTTGAACTCACGGACCCAGGGCTGATCTTGAGATCATGACCAGAGCTGAAGTTGGACGCTTAACCAACTGAGCCACCCAGGCACCCCGCCCCCCTTTCTTTCTTTCTTTATTTTCTTTTTCTTTTTTTTTTTTTTTTTTTACAATCAAGTCTTATGTGCACAAACACAGCTGGGAATCTAGGACCAGAAGTCATTCAACTCCAAAGGTCTTGATAACAGTTCTCCGAATGCGTTTTTTCTTTTCTTATTCTGGCTACATTGCTCACAGCTATCCTATTACTCTATGAGGTAGTTAAAAACATTAAAATCTTGATTTGGCAGGAAAGCCAAATATCAAGCATTAGCAATCTAGAATAATAATTGATATTTAGCATCTTACCAACTGGCTCTTCCAGAAAGGGTTCAAGTTCAGAATGTGCTGACATCTACTGGTAGACTACAACACATGTCCTTCTCACTATAGGGCTTGCCCAGAAAAAATATTCTCAAGAGTAGGTGCTTCTTGACTTGAATAGAGAAATCTAAAATTACACTTGGGGAAGGGAATTCCCTACCCATTTTTACATCCTCTTTTTGAAGACCGGTTAGAGCCTAGGTTCAAATCCTAGGTCCACTACTTAGCTGTGTGACTTCCAAGTAACCTCTCTGAGCCTGAGTTGTCTCCTCTTAAAAAAAAAAAAAATTGGCGCCTGGGTGGCTCAGTCGGTTAAGTGTCCCTCAGGTTATGATCCCGAGGTTGGTGGGTTCAAGCCGCACATCGGGCTCTGTGAACTCTTGCTCAGAGCCTGGAGGCTGCTTCGATTCTGTGTCTCCTTCTCTCTCTCTGCCCCTCCCCCGCTCATACTCTGTCTCTGTCTCTTAAAAGTAAATGTAAAAAATTGTTTTTAAATAAGCAAATAAAGCAGCTACCTCAAGGCACAGTTAGCAGAAAATAAATGAACATATGTGAAGCACTTAGGACAGTGCCTGCAAGCCTCCATTAACTAATCTTACGAAAACAGAACTGCAACTCATAGGTGGTTTACAAATTACAAAAATTTGAGATAATTTAAACGTTGTCTGGATTAGGGTAGGGCTCCCAACCACGTGGTAAGCACGCAAGCTTGTTTTAAAAAGTGGTAACTCCATGGTGTAATGGCGTTAGGAGAGTCCTGTTGTTACAGGGCTAAAGAAATAAACAAATTGGGGTGCCCGGGTGGCTCAGTTGGTTAAGTGTCCCCACTTTGGCTCACGGTTCGGGAGTTCGAGCCCTATATCTGGCTTTGCACTGAGAGCAAGGAGCCTGCTTGTGATTCTCTCTCTCTTCCCCTGCCCCACTCTCTCAAAATAAATAAACTTTAAAATAAACATTTAAAAATCTTTTTAAAAATGAAATGAGTTGCATGATCTTCTTTTTTAATTGCTTTTCCAATTCCCAAACAAAAATCCCAAAGAAGGGCAACGAGGGTGGATGATGCCTCCTTCCCCATGACCTAGAGGTAGGTGAAGGGTGGAAAAATTCACGCGGGACTGGGAGTTTACCTTCCTGACACACCGAACACCTTGGTAAAACCCAGAGAGGATTCTGTGTCAGCCCCGGTGAGCTCAGGGCGGGGAGGACAGCGAGAGGACAGTGGTCTCAGTGTATTGCACCGAAATTCGACACCCAGGCACTGAAATCAGACTCCAGTCCACCAGAAATGCGACTCCGGGCGAGGCACTTACCCTCAGCGCTCCCAAGGAAGTGCGGGGCGGCGGGCCCACTAACCAAGACAATTTACGCCCGACCGCATCAGTAAGGTTCTTTGAAATCAGCTGGTGAACAGCGCGCTAAGACAAACATAAAACGGTCAACGCAGGAGTCGCTAGTCCAGGTTCTCGAAAGCACTCCGCTCGAGAAGCCCGGCCCAGAGAGGGGGGAAAGGGCGGGGAGAGCTGCGAAGTGCAGCCGCAGGCCGGGTCGCCGCCCCGGAATGTCGCCGACGCCAGGGGAGGGGTGGGGAGCGACGGGCGTCGAGGCGAGACTCCGGCAGGCCGCCCAGCCCGGGAGCCAGGAGCCGGGGCACCGGCTCCAGCGGCGGCGACCGCCGCGCCCCGCGGCCCTACGGCCCCCAGGCCGCCCGGCGGTGCCCACACCCACTCAACGGACCCGTGGCAGCCGGGGCCTTAAAGCCGGCGCCGCCTGACGACAGGCTGACGTCAGAGGTGACGCCGCGGCGGGCGGGAGCGGGGACGGCGCGGGAGGGCGTTTCCGGAGCACGCGCCCGGCGAGGGCCGCTGACGTCGGGCTCAGGTGCGCGCGCTTGCCCGCCCGCCCGAGCGCGGCCCAGGTGGCGGCCCGCAGCGCCAGGTGGCGGCCGGTAGCGGTGAGGGGGCGACGGGCGGCGCGAGGAGGGGCCGCGGCGGGAGGGCGTGTCGGCTTGCACTCACGTGACGGGCGGGGAGGTTGGGGTGTGGGCGGCGAGCCGGGTGGGCCCGACCCCACCCCTCGCGGGCCGGCGGGTCGCTGCGCAGGACCTTCCCCCGGGCTGGGGCCGGACCCGCCCCGCCACTGAGCCCGCCAGCCCGGGTCCCCGCGGCTGCGCGCCCGGCCGCCGGAGCTGACCGGGCTTGTCTCCTCCGCAGGGCCGCGGCGACAGCGGGAGAGTCCGCGGCTCGGGAGGGCGCCGCCCCCGCCTCGGCCCGCGCCCTGCGGGGCCCCGCCGCCCCCGAGGGGATGGAGAGCCGCCCCCGAGGCCCCCGCACCGCCCGCGACCGCACGCTGGCCGGCCCTCGCTAGCTGCTCGAATTTTGCGTTTTACCCACCACCCGGGCCTTGTCTCTTGAGTCAGTGGCGCTGCGGTTCGAAAGACATGGAAGAAAAGGAGCGATGTGACCGATTCCGCGCGGCCCTCCTGCCTTGAGGCCTGGGTTGGCAATTCAGAGAGGAAAATACAGCAAGAAAATCGTCGGGGGGGGGGGAGGGTTTTGGAGGGGAGGGTGGGAGAAAGGCAACGAGGTCTTGGGTTTTCTATGATTTTTTTTTAAAACATTCTGCACTTTGACAGCGGTGGCGAAATACACGAATCCAAAAGTGATCTTTCTGTTGAAAGGAGGTGGATTTTCTTTTTCCTTTTGATTCCCACCTGGTCTCCCCGTGACAAAGCATAAATCATGGACCTCAGAAAATAAGGTTGGACCTCAGGGATCCTGGAAAGACTGAGAAGCTTACTTACATTCTTCCTCTGGAGGGAAGAGTGGGGTGTTTTCAGCCCTCTCTGGAACCTAAAACGAAAACATGAGTTGCGTGCCATGGAAAGGAGACAAGGCCAAGTCGGAATCCTTGGAGCCGCCCCAGGCAGCACCCCCACAAATCTACCATGAGAAACAGCGCAGGGAGCTTTGTGCCCTGCATGCCCTCAATAACGTCTTCCAGGACAGCAATGCCTTCACCCGGGAAACCCTGCAAGAGATTTTCCAGAGGTAGGGGACTCCTCCTCGCCATTTTTACACTTTCGGCTATTTCTGCATTTCTGTGGGTGGGGCAGTGTCTCCGCTAGGTGCACCTACAAACCAACAGGTATCAATTAGCTGGGTGCTGTTTAGCAGATATGACGGACCCAGAAACGGGAAACATAGCAATCACTACCATTTGTTGAGCACTCACTGTAGGTTGGGCATAGTGCTGGGACCCCCTGTTGTGTCTTCTCGTGTGATCTTCCTCAACGATGCCGTGGAATTTGTGTTATTTCCATTTTATGGATGCGGACGGGGCTCAGAGATGTTCAGTAATGTGCCTTAGGTAACAACTGATGGGGCCAAGTTTGAATTCAGGTTAATGTCTGTGCTGTTGACCGCTGTGCTATAATGCCTCTCAAAGGCCTGCCCTAAGAGTTTACAGTCTGGAAAGGGGACAAGACCTATACGCACTCAGTCACCTGCCATCAGAGGTGGCATGTTGTGGATTTCATAAGGAGGGTGCTCAGCTAGCTTTACGCAGTGCTCCGTTTTCCCATGAGGCCATGTGCTGGCCTCGGTGCTTTTTGTACATTGCTTTGTACAGCCCGCCCTCCCCAGCAGTCATTTTCCTGTCTCTATTTTACTGATAGAGAAGCAGGCAGAAAGGTCAGGTTATGTGTCCAGACAGCTTCCAAGTAGCAAAGCTGTGATTTGAAACAGACTCCAGATCTCTTCCCCTTTCTACTTCATGCTAGATGGCCTTTTTTTTTTTTTAACCCACTTTGCTAAATGCTCCCTGACAGGGTGATAGAAATTCAGCTTTTCTTCTCTCTCTACTTTGACGTTCCAAAATTCTTTTTATCCCAGGGTTTGAGAATTAGTTCTGCAGGGTCCGGGTGGACACCACAGGACGTCTGCCCTGCTGCTTCCCGAGTCCTGGAAAGGCATGTCTGAGTAGTTCTAGCATCAGTTTCCATTCACCCTGCGAGCATGCTGGGCCTGGACCCAAAGATACGGACTATGATTATAAGTGGTTTGTGGATAATCGCAGGACTCTTTCAGTTGTGTTTTCCCTGAATGCAAGAATGCTAAATATTTGCTCAATACTCAAGATGGAACTAGAGTTCTGTTCCTGGCTATTATTAAAGCTCTTGCAAATGTGTACCACCCTCCCCAGTTCCCTATCAGCGCAATGTAAAGATCCATCTCAAAATAACCGCGAACCAGTACATAAGAAAATACGCTCTGTTCCCACTCCAGAGGTGGAATTCTGGGTGTTTTATATGGAAAGAGTCAGTGTAGAGAAATAGAAACAAAGTGTGAAAGGGGCCAGAGGAAGGGGAGAAGAGATGAGGGAGAGAAGATGGGATTTTATAAATAAGCAAGTGCGTCCCAGAGCTATCCGTTGACCAGGCCTTGCGAACAGACTCAAATGAAGTTAGAACCTCAGGATTTAGAGCCGTTTAAACTGGGGCGGGGCAGGGGGGATGATCTGCTGGGGTCTTGGGGTCTTAATGGAAACAGTAGTAACGTTGGCAGGTTTAACTAGATCATTTGAAATTCCCAGATGCAAAGTTATGTGCTTGTTTGAAGACGTGGCTGATGAAGGGGAGAAATGGGAGACAAATTGTGATGAATGCTGTGTGTTGAGAGGGAGTTCATCCGAGCAGTTCACTCTCAGCCAGATAAAAAAGAAATACAAAAGCAGGGTGGAGTTTCAATACAGTTATGAACTTGAGATGACTCATGTTTGGAATCAAAATAAGTAGGGACTTAGAACTAAGGCTGGTGGCTCAGCAGCAACCTGGGGACGGGGAAGAGAGGAGTCGAGGTGGCAAGAGTCTCTGTCCAGGATTTGAAGATCGTGGTAACGGCCGCAGTGATGGGCAAAGAGGTCACTGGTTTGAAAAGGATCAGTTTTCAACATGCGGAGTTGGAGAAAAGCTCAGAACCTGGGCAGGCGACGTGGGTGCCCATATACAGGTGTGGACGTCTGATCCCGAGCATCTCACCGTATGTGTTCCTCTGCTTGGGAAAAGGAAAGACCGAGAAGTCAAATGATAGAGCAGAGCTATTTGGGAAATCCTCAGGCCTCAAACCATCTTCACGAGACGCCCCTCAAGTTTTCCAGTGATTAAATGTTCTCGCAACTAGGTATGCATCCCTTCCCCGGGCGAAGTAGCTGTTAAAAAATGAAATAGACGGAAACCAGGTTGGTTACTGCTCGAAAAATCTAACGCGAGCTGGAAGGGACAAAGAGATTCTAGATATTGGTGAACAGACAGCATCTTCTACCCCAAGGAAACCCAACCTTCACCATTAAAACGTCCCCGAGCAGGTGGAAGGAGCCACATTTAAAGGTGTGGTGGTGGTAAATTCAGAAATGGCATTGAGTGTTAGCCTCTAGAGATTGAAATTATCTTGTCTAAGGGCCAGGTGGACACATCAGCATCGCCAGCGCCTACAGAGGGCACATCCGTGTGCCCGGCCCTGTCGTCTGTGCTGTACGAATTTCATAATTTTTTTAAACATTTTTAAAATTTATTATTGGGAGACAGAGCATGAGCATGGGAGGGGCAGAGAGAGGGGGAGACACAGAATCTGAAGGAGGCTCCCGGCTCTGAGCTGTCAGCACAGAGCCCGACGCGGGGCTCGAACTCAAACTGTGAGATCATGACCTCAGCTGAAGTCAGACGCTTAACCGACTGAGCCCCCCCGCCAAGGTACCCCTATATTTCATAACTTAAAGACACATCATGAAGGTCTGAGCCCTATCTTTTAATGGCACATTTCTTCAGATCCGACCAAAAGAAAGCAATAATTAGGAGAGAAAAGGCAGGCATCTTGATGAATGTTTCCACATCTTCTTTTTGTTAAAATCTGAAATCACCACCATAGCCAGACACAGGGGTAACCGCAAGGGAAGACCAGGAACTCACCTGAGGGCCTAGGCATTGGTGAGACGTGGCAAGAGCCCATCTTGTCACTTGGAGATCACGTCAAGTCTCATGGCTCTAACCTGTGGCTGTGACGACAGGAGGGAGAGGCTTGCTTCATAGTCCAGAACTTCTGTCCAAGCCATTAAGACCGTCCTGAAAAGGAGTTTGCCAAGGAGAATCAAGAAGACAATGAGAGAACAGGATGCCAGGGAGATCGGTGGGACCAGCGTGTTGAATTGTCCAGGACACTGTCGAGCCTAGTGTCAGGGGGGTAGGGGTTGACTCTTGGCCGTACCAGTCCCCAGCTGTTTGTATGACTGCCGGTCACTGTAACCACACTGCACCTCAGCTTCCTTGTTTACACTGTGAGATTACCCTCTGTCTCAGGACTGTTGGAAGGATTACGAGATAAACCTCCTCAGAGTAGCTGACACAGTGGGCATTTGATTATTGGGAAAGTAAAAACAAATGCTAGTGTAATGAGCACACTGGATGGACCCCCACTTACTCAAGTGACCACCCGAGGGATGAGATGGAAGGCATTCTCCGCATTTCCTATATTGATGGTTTGAGCAACGCATGTTTATTCAGTTGCCACTGCTTAGCCCTAGAAGAACATCCCCTTTGCTTCAGGCATTTGCTGTTTGGTTGGACACACAGAAGATAATGGAATTCTTGACCGGTCTTGTAAGCTGGGAATTGTTCCCTTTGTTAACACATAAGCCAGCAGGCACAGAGATTAAATCTCACCATTAGTGCTGGTGCTGGTTGCTAGGTTAACATGTAGTCCTCCCCATCTCCCTGTATTTTCTGCTATCCAGGAGCCAGGAAAGATTCCATGGAAAAGGGAGGATGTGAGGTTGACCTTGAAGAAGCTTTAGGATTTGGCTTGGAACAGGAAATACGATGGAAGAATAGAGGCCACGTGGCCGTGGTGTTTGAAGCGCACTAAAAAACCCAAAGAGGGAGAAACAGCAGGCCCAGGAGGGCCCGGAGGGTTGGAGTTAGCCAGTGGGCAGTTGTTCCCTGAACGTGAAATGATAACCTTGGTGAGCGTGGCAGGAACGTATAAGTGACTTGGTGGAAGGCGAGTTTTGGAAGTGAGATCAATTTAGGAACCTGTTTCAAAAGCCCGGATACGGAGCCAGGAGCCTCCAGTTCAGGGAGAGACGATGTGAATAGACAGGAGAGGGTTGGAATCGGAGGAGGAAGGGTGTGGGACAAGGAGAAGAGACGCTAGGAACACTCCTGTCAGGTGCACCTCAGAAAAAAATGGTCAGATACGTCTGGGGACTGAAATGCACCCTGTCTCCTCAAGACTCAAGGTGAATGTTAGCATATTAGGGGCTCTAAGAATTCCTGCAGGAAACCTGTTTACTTGATTCATTCAGCTGTAATTGTATTGAACACCTTCTGTGATCCTCCGGGAACACACGTGGGAAAGTGTGGCTCTACGTTTCGGTAGGGAGGAAAATGGTGAGCGAGGTAGAAGACCCAGAAGTTTCTTTGTTGGAGCCTTCATGCATCTCCTGGTGAGAGACTTCACTGAAAGTAAGGAGAAACTACTGGAAAATTGGTGAAGGGGAAGGAACTTGATATACCTCGAGCTAGGCTCGCTTCCATGTGCTTTCTTACAATACAAGAGCCTGCTGAGGGCCTTTGTCCGTTTAAGCTGCATTTTAGGCCCAGGCCCCAGGGAGTCTGCTGGCCTTTCTTCTTAGCAACCGGCTTACCACCACCCACTCTGGTTCTTGGGTCCTCCACATAAGACAGCAAGCCCATTGGAGTCTGACAAACCCAAGCATGAATCCTAGTGCTGTCACTTGTAAGATGAGCGCTCACAGGCAAGTCGTTTTAAATCACTAAACCT
>CM053571.1:9108817-9343223 GCA_028646485.1 Cryptoprocta ferox
GTCGGGCTTCGGCTCAGGTCATGATCTCGCAGTTTGTGGGTTCGAGCCCCGCGTCAGGCTCTGTGCTGACCGCTAGCTCAGAGCCTGGAGCCTGTCTTCAGATTCTGTCTCCTTCTCTCTCTGACCCTCCCCTGCTCACGCTGTCCCTCTCTCTCTCTGTGTCACAAAAATAAATAAAACATTAAAAAAAAAAACCATTTAAATCACCAAACCTATAAAACGAAAATAACTTCTAGCCTCATGGGTTTATTGTGAAAATTAAGTGAGATACATATGAAAGCATCTAGCATTGGAGAGCATGGCACGGAATTTTTCAGTACATAGTAGTCATTATGACAGTAAGATGCAATTTGGTTGCAAAGTGAAGGGTAGTGTCCTCCGATCGCCTTCTTGCTAGCTCTGGAGAACAAGCACACAAGCTCTTTTGAAGGGCCTGCTACTAAGGTCAAAAGAGATATAAGGCAACAAAATAAACACAGTGAACATTTCACTAACCATTCCTTGAGCACCTGTTATGTGCCAGGCACTCTTTGGGTCCTGGCGGGGTAGCCCTGACGGGATGGGGAAGCCTGTCGTTCTAGTGTGGAAAACCAGACGTGTCTGGTAGTAATGAGGGCTGTGATTAAAGTAGGTGGGGTAAGAGCTGGTGCCTGGAAAGAAACCGAAGGTTGGGTGGTCCGAAAAGGCCTCTAAGGCACTAAACGCTTGAGACCCAAATAGTAGGGAGCAAACCCAGTGCAGATCTAGGGGAAGAGCATTCCAGCGGGCAGAAGTGGTTAAGTGTGGCAGCGTGCAATGACCCTCAGGTGAGAAGGTGGCGTGTGTGTGCTTAAGTAGCAGAGAGGAGGTCTTTGTGCCCAGAGGTAGGGATGAGGTCAGCAGTATCTTGAGGGCCTTGCCTGGAAGGCAAATCATTTAGATGGTACTTAAGTGCTTAGGGAACCATTGGAGGGTTTAAGCCGTGGAAGGAATGTTTTATGTCTGACAAATAGCCTTGTGGTCACCGTGTACAGAGAAGTTTAAAAAAAACAACACAACACTTTTTGTAAGAGTTGCTGAGTGTTGAGAGTGGTCCCAGGTCCTGATTCTCCCCCGGAGCTGGCCCTCAGCAGCCTCCCGGACACTGGCCTCCGAGTTCATTCCCGAGAAGCTCACACTTCCCTTCACACCCAGGCGAAAGGAATCCAGCCCTTCCTTCGAGAAGGCCTTTCCTCGGGTCCTGGCCCGACGAGCCTGTGAAAGCCAAATAATAGGACTGGAAATGCCTTCAGCTGACCTTGCTGGAGACAAAGGAGTAAGCTAATGTGAGGCCGAGCCAAAAATGGCCCAAAGCAGGGTGGGCACACGGACCATAGCTGAGTTTTGTTTGGCACAGACATTGTTTTCAGTTGATTCTTTGTGTTTCAGTTTTTAAAAAGATTTCATATTCAAGGAGTGCCTGGGCGGCTCTGTCCGTTAAGCTTCCGGCTCTTGATCCCAGCGCAGGTCAGAATCTCAGAGTTGGTGAGATCCAGCCTGCGTGTTGGGCTCTACACTGACTGCTCAGCGCCTGCTTGAAATTCTCTCTCTCCCTCTCTGTCTCTGCCCCTCCCCTGCTCATGTGCTCTCTCTCAAAATAAATAAACTTAAAAGAAAAATTGTCATTCAAGTACTTACACACACATACACACACGTATATTTGAAATGCTTTCAGTGGCTCAGGTGTGCCAGTTTAGTACAGGAGGTACTAGTTCTTAGTGCTTTACAGGTCGCCCCAGTTCATACATTCCTGTTTCTGCCTGGGCCCCTGTAGCCCTTGGGGTATTTAAGGATTAATGATTACCAAGTGTGCAAGCCTTAAATAGAAAGCATTTACACTGTAAAAAAAAAAAAAAAAACAAGAATAGCAACAAATACTACCGATGCAAATGAAAATATCAAGTGCTATTTTCTAAAGTTTAGAAAAAATGGCTGTATTAAGGCAGGAAGGTCCCCCGTGAAGAAGGCCGCAGACAGGGATGGGGGGGGTTCACAAATGAGACTGTCGCAGAGCGTGGTCTGTGTCCAGTGACTTTTCTGGATGACAGCGAGGCCCCACCGCCACTGAGTTCATGTCTTGCATAAGAAGAGCGGCGACGCCTAGTGCAGCAGGGGCCCCAACCGTCAAATTACGGGGTGGCCTTGTACTGAGGGCGGGGGGGGAACGGGACAGGTGGGCGGGGCAGGAGGTCGGGCGGCCCCGCCCACACGCCCCAGCCCGCCTCCTGGCACGTGTGCAGGTTGTCTCCGAACACCATGGTGACGCCCCACAAGAAGAGCATGCTGGGCAACGGGAACTACGACGTGAACGTCATTATGGCAGCACTTCAAACCAAAGGCTACGAAGCCGTCTGGTGGGACAAGCGCAGGTAACCCGACCCAGCGCTGGCGCAGGGGCGCGCGTGGGGAGGTGCCCCTGACCGGGGAGGGGAGGAGAGGGGAGGGGGCCGCCCCGGAGCCCGACGCCGCTCTTCCTCCGCAGGGATGTCAGTGCCATTGCTCTCACTAACGTCATGGGCTTCATCATGAACCTGCCGTCCAGCCTGTGCTGGGGTCCGCTGAAGCTGCCTCTCAAAAGGCAGCACTGGATCTGCGTTCGAGAGGTGGGAGGTGCCTACTACAACCTCGACTCCAAACTGAAGATGCCCGAGTGGATTGGAGGCGAGAGCGAGCTCAGGTACCTGTTGGGAAGGTGCCGGGCCCCCTCCGTGGGTGCGCCGGGGAAGTTGAGCCCGTCGTTTTTGTACTTGATGAAGGAGGTGAAATTCCCAGCCCCTGGGATCCCCGCCTTGCCTAGAATCCCAGGGTCTCGGGCTCGAAAGACCTAAATCTTTGATGGCCCCTGCGGACGGGAAGTCCCTTTGGTGGAGAAGCGCCAGGCCGCTGCCAGCTGGCCCTCTGGTCTGGCAGGGCTGGCACCGTAGCAGTCTCTGCACTCAGACACCTGACGGCTATAGCTGTCAGTTCAGAAGGAGGAAGACAGACATTCAGGCCAGAGAAGGCTAAGTTTCCCGGAGACCAAAGAAGAAAGTTTCTTTTTGACGCACTGAGAAGCCCCTCGCTGTCAGTGCTTTGGTCCTGGCTCCATTCCTCACAGGACTGGGTGATGTTAGCAGTTCTAGATGAGGATGAGTGAAAATTCCATGGAAATCACAGCCAGATTGAGGGGTAGCCAGTTGCAGAAGCTGCAAGAACAGAACCCAAACCGAGAGTTTGGGGACTGCCCAGGGTATCGCCAGGAGGTCACTGGTGAGCACACGCCCCCCCACCCCCCCACCCCCCGCCGAGACTGGGATTTGCGGTTTAGCAGCCAGTTCCTTTTCTCCTTCATCTGCCCTTTGTTCCCACAGGAAATTTCTAAAACATCACTTGCGAGGAAAGAACTGTGAACTCCTGCTGGTGGTACCGGAAGAGGTGGAGGCCCATCAGAGTTGGAGGGCTGATGTGTAACGCCCTTCTACCCACCCTTGCCTCAGCTCAGCCCCGGAATCGTCTGTAATGTGCGGTGGCCTGCACAGTGGGCGTGCCCCTGCCACCTCCCCACACATCTCACTGGGGTTCTCCCTCGGATTGGACAGTGCGATAGGACAGACGTGTGGACTGGCACAGGAACCAAAGGAAGGTAGGAGCTCTGCGTGCTTAGGGCAAGCCACGGAAGACCGTCGTTTTATTTAAGAGAGGAGAAAGAAAGGTGGGTCCTGGCTAATTTTCCCCATCCCCGTGAGAACGTGACAGAGGCCCTGCTGGAGTTCACTGCTGCTGTGACTCACCTGGAGATGCTGCCTCCCCTTCCCCTTTCCTGGCAACCAGTGGGTCTGAAGACATAGTGGGCACAAAGCCCAGGTGACAGGCCTGACGGACCCAGCGCAGAAGGGCCTCTCAGGAAACCATCTCCAGAACGCCAGCAGTGGTACAGCTTGCCATCTCCAACTCCTCGTGTCACCCATCGCCCCCATTTTTAAGGGTGGTTTATGGCCACCCTTGGAGTTGTATAATGAAAAGTTCTCTAGTGTTCTGCGCCGGGTGGTTGAATCCTGCAATATTCTAGTGTGACAGGGTGAGCTAGATACCTAAGAGGACGTGGCGGAAGCCAGACCGGGGCAGGCCTGGGTGGCCTGGCCGCCTCACTCCAGCGTCATCCCTGCCGCTTCACTACATAGATTCGGGGGGCTCTGGGCACAAGGCGGGCAGAGGGGCAGTCTTCCCGGTTGACACGCTGTGGCAAAGTCAGGAAACGGTGAGTCTGCTTTTGATAGCACATTCCACTGGTTTGAGATACAGTTGGGTGAGGGAAGTATCGTGAAGACGAGCTTCTCAGAGATGAAGAGCAGCTAGAATTGGTAGAAGTCCTAGGCTCAGAGTCCCCAAAGTGACAAGAATCACAGCCCTCGAGTTGGGTGTTTATGTGCATCATGTGATAGGACCTGGATCTGTCACGTCTTTAGTCTCCTTTACAAATCAACTGAAAATCGACCTACCCCCTACCTCTTTAAATAGTTGTAGGCCACTTTTCTCCTGTAACTTTGGAAAACAGAAGAGGAGGAGGGGAAGTGTACTACACAGCCTGTCACCGATGTGGTCGTAGTCGCCTCGAGGCGGGGGTGGCCCGTCTGCCGCGCTTACATACCGCCCAGGTCTCGGCAAGTCTGAGAGCCGCCCCGCTGGCCAGCCGCCTCCAGCAGCAAAGCCAGCCCGGGCTTGCACGTCAAGCCTGAGCACGCTTGACAGGATGGAGCTGAGGCTTTCTCCCCACTGTGACTGGAGTGCATGTTTACACCAGCACTTTTTCTGCACATGTATCTTCAATCCAACAAGGCCGTTTTTAATGCTGAGTACCAGAGGCCACCAAGCGGCTACTGCATTACACCCTCTCGGCCACTGGCCGCAGTCTCTTCTGCACCACTTTCCACACCAGACCTGCTTGGCACCACGGGAGCCCCTTACCCCTGCACAATGACATTCCAACCACCACCAGCCAGAAGTTACAGCCGACCTGATTGTCACAAGCAGGACCTTGGGTCCATGGGCACTGTCAGTGATAGTAAGCCATTTCCTGGGAGGAGGGGGCGACTCCTCTCCCCCACTCTGCTTGGGCCTGTGCGAGTGGCACTTCAAAGGAGTCCCCGGGCACTTGGGAGTCCATGAGCCAATGGGATATGCAAAGACGCTTACACATTTCAGGGCTGGTTTCTCTGTTCATATCTGATTCTGGTGCTTAGGAACAGGGACCCATGCTGATGCCCAAGGGCAAAAAGCCCCGTGTCCTTGAAGGAAAGGGGCAGGCCTGACCCTGACGCCCAGTTAAGGGGCAACCCTAGGCTTTTTGTTTTTCTTGCTTTTATTCCTGTTTTTTGTTGGCCTTGTGCTGGGTTTGTTTACAAAAGATGTATTTTGTTTAACCAAATATTAAAAATGGAAAACTCCGTACGTCTTCTATGTCTGCCTGAATTCTGTAATTACGTACGTAAAGGAATAAAAGGAAACATTAGTGTGATGAGGCTTCAGAAGAAACTCCCTACCATCCTAGGCCACCTTTTAGAGCTGTATTGTGCTTTGGTCCAACCTCTCGCCTCAAAAATCCAGACAAAATATTCACTAAGCAGGATGTGGTTCAAGAGCCTCAGGCATTTTTCAGTTTACAAAAACCAGGCTCAACAATCCGAGGAATCCGAATCTAAGTACAAGTTTTCTTTACCAGCCCTGACAAGTGACTGGTGTTTTTCTCTGGTTAACAAGGTCACAATCACATAGCAGAGGGCCCGCCAGATTTGAATTCAGATCCAGCACTTCCTATGCGGTCTGGTACAGATTTAACCTGTGATGGTTTCCTCCTCTGTAAAACAGAAATGCTGTTACCGTACCCTAAATTGTAGTGTCATTCTGGTAAATACACACAAAAGGCTCAGTATTGTTAGTAACACACTGCTAACAAAAATGTACGTTGAATGGTAAAACTGCAACGTTCAAGGGCAGGACCACAGTTGGAATTCATAATCAGCTCATCTCAGCAATTATTTTTAAAAGAACAAACCAAAAAAGTTCTGTTTGCCACCATTCCAGAAGTTACTACTAGGTCATTCCCTACAAACCCTTGATCACCGTGTATCACTGTAGGCTGCACGAGGACGTGGACCCAATCCTTTGTTGGTGGAGCTGAATAGGACTGCCTGAATTCAGGGCAAAGATTACTGTTAAGAGGTTTCTGGGGTACCTGGCTGGCTCAGTCAGAAGAGCAAGTGACTCTTAATCTCGGGGTTAAGTTCAAGCCCCTGCGTTGGGTGTCGAGATTCCATTAAAAAAAAAAAAAAAGTTCCTAGCCCAAACTGAATTCTATTTTCCTCTGTTGGGCCTAAGGGGTCACCCAGTGTTAAACAGTGATGTTGGCTTAGGAAGAGAGGAAGCGCGAGGGGCAGTCTGAGCGAGTGATTTCGAGGCGTGGATCTCAAGTACATGGACGACACTTTCCGTTGGAATCATTTTTAATATTTAAATACAAAAAGTGAGCACTTTTTTCCTGTTTCGGACACACACACTCAGGTCTCTAAGAGCCAAAACGGGCAGAGGAACCGAGCTCCCGCTCTGTCCTCCACAGTCCCCATCCTGCGGTTGAAGCTGCCCTCCCTCCTTTCCAACACAGAAATTCACAGTGGCTGCTTTACGCTGCAGCTGCAACGCGTTACGGATTTCATACTGTGTGCGTGTCCCTTCCCAACATCTCCATGCTTAAAAACAAAAATGGCCAGGGGTACATCCTTCCCAGTGGCATCAGTTCCTAGGCCGCGATCGGACAGTTGAGGAGATCTTCCGGTCACGAGTTATTTAGTGAAAGGGGTGGGATGGCCAGAGCTCAAGTAACCGTCTGCATTGTTGCACTCTGCTATCAGAGTGAGGACAGAAGAAACGGGACAGCGTGGAGGGCACGGCTGCAAGTTGGGAGTCTCCGTGACACACTGGGGAGAATTCTCTCCGCCAGGTTTAGATAAATCAATGTGCCGAAGTTAAAAACAGAAAAGGAAGAGAAAAGAAAGAAGAATCCAAGTCATCAGCAGTTCAAACACTATTGAATTTTCAAACTCGTCCCACAAGACAAGTCATATAGCAGTAACATTCTAGATCTTTCCAGGAAGTGAAGGTAGAGCCCCTGGCATTCCTCCTGAGAGCCCTGTGTTAGGCCCTAGAAGTATCTGGAAAAGAAAAGGAGAGGTGTAAGGCATTGCCCGAGCTCACGGATCGCATTTTCACGAGGTGTATAAAAACTGCTGAGCACGTGGGTACCTGAAAGAGCGTGGGCTGGATCCCAAGCTCTACCCACACGTTAACTGCTGGTCTACCCAGGGGTGGGGAAAACCACCAACTTGCATCTGCACCGCAGGCAAAAGGCCCAGGGTCTGGGCTTACCTGCCGTTGCTGCAGTTGTTGCTGCTGCTCCATTTGCAACTTCTCGGTTTCGAAGACAACGGGAAGGACCAGGATCATGAAGGAAGTGGTCCCGATCCACAAGGCTGCCCTGGAAAACCTGCAGAGGGAGCGTGAGCACGACAGCGAGACACAAAAACAGATGTGCCCTTCTTCGCCCAGAACGACCCGGCAACCAAACCTCTCCCGCTCCAACGTTTTTGAAAGCACGTTCTACCAACCCTTGCGCATACTCCTACCAGTTCTGGGGGCTGTTTATTTAGCGACAGCAGTTCTAACGTTCTCTGGAGTTCTTACAAATCTACTTCTACAACACGTTAATTACCCCACATAACGTGAAACGATCCTCACAACGACCCTGCCCCACAGGCATCGCCACTTTAAGGAAGAGTTGACTGAGATCAAGAAAGGTTAGGAGGCCAGTCCAAGGTCACTCAGTGATCTAGGTGGCAGGCTGGCCTCCACCCCCGCCGGGCTACTTCCAAAGCCCATGTTCACTCACAGCACTTCAGTCGCCCCAGGCACACCCCAACGTCTGTGCCCTCCGACCTTACCTGTACATTTTCTGGGCCACAAAGACGGAGAGATCAAAAGTGGCTCCAGCCGCGGACCGGACCCTCTCTGGGAACATCTCCGTCAGACCCCACAGTCTCTCCGACAGGGTCTCATCTAGCTGTGGTGGAGGCGGCGCGGATCTTGATCGAAGCAACGGCAACCCCCCCCCCCCCAACCTCCGGAGCTAGGGCATCCCGCTCCGGCCCAGTAGGGGCCCTAACCCCGCCTCCCGGAGAACACACCTCCCCTCCGACCTCTCCGGGCTCCGAGACGCGCCTTCGCCCGGATCCCGCAGCACGCGGAGCTCACACCCCCGTGCGGGCCCCTCCCGGCCCGTAACCTTGCACTCGGCCTCGCGCCGCAGGGCCCCAGTACCTCCTCGTCGTCTTCCTCCTCCAGTTCCTCCTCAGTCTTCTCGGCATCGCCTTTCGGAAGCAATTCGTCCGGGGACAGGGGCGCCCCAGGACCGCCAGCGGCAGCGGCGGCGGCCATGGCTGCAGGGGGACACCGGAAGCGGAAGAGAGGAGGCGAGTGCAGCACCCCTGGCGGACAGAGCTGCCCTTCCGGGAGCCGGAGGCTTAAGTGCTGGGGAAGAGCGACACCGTCTGGCCGGCGGACCTCACCGCCTTTCAGCCGGGTCGTAGGGCGGCCGAGACTTCCTGAGAAATACCTGGGAAACTGGTTCAAGGACAGAGTGACGGTGCTTCCGTGATGATTCTCTTCAGTGTAGGGTGGGCCCAGACACCTGCACTTCAGTAAGCTCCCAGGGCTCACACTGAGACAGACAAAAAAATCCAGTTTCGTTTCCCGATGGGGTATGTTACTTGTTAGGTAGGAGTTAGATACTTGAAGGTTTATTGGTCTTTTGTGAAAAGGTCAAGTGCACGGTACCAATGTACTAAGACAAAGGCAAGAGTTACCACTTAAATACTTGAGTACCAGGCATTGTGTGTGAGTGTGTGAGTGTGTGTGTGCCCGCGCGCCCATTTATCGGGCACAACAATCCACTGAGCTCTGTACTGTCATCCCTGTTTTAGAAACAAGGAAGTTGAGGCACAGTACAGAATTGCTGCAAGTCTTTCTTGAGGAGAGATTTCTAGGAGGAAGTTTGCCGGCCAAAAAGTATGAACATGTAGCATTTTGCTAGGTATTAGAGAACTGCCCTCAAAATTAGATCATATACTTACATAATTGTGAATGGAAGTGTCCTTTTCCCCACAATGTCCCCAGCGTTAGGTAGTATCCATATTTTAATTTTTTTGCCTTTATGATGGATTAAATGCTTCTTTTTATAATGTGCTGCACCTTAAATACAAGGGTAGTAATTTGATACACACTTTAGCCAGCTGACCATGGAATCAGAGAATCTCAGGTCCAAATCTCTGTCTGATGCATGACGTTGTCCTTTCTCCTGTGCTTACATGAGGGGCAGGTAGGTTTGCACTTCCTCCGGGAACAGGCCTTGGTCCTTTTCATCTTTGAACAAGGGCAGCACTGACTACAAAAAGTTTTCATGTCTCAAAAGGGTGCTTACTGGATTACTTTTTTACATAAAGTTCAAAAACAGAACCAATCTATGGTGAGGATTAGTGATTCCCTTTGATTAGCTGGGGGGTGGATATTTGGTAAGGGGCAGGAGCGTGGCTTCTGGGGTGCTGGTAAAGTTCCATTTCTTTTTTTTTTTTTTAATTTTTTAATGTTTATTTATTTTTGAGAGACAAAGAGCGTGAGAGGGGGAGGGGCAGAGAGAGAGAGGGAGACACAGAATCTGAAGCAGCCTCCAGGTTCCGAGCTGTCAGCATAGCAGACATGGTGCTTGAACCCACAAACTGAGAGATCATGATCTGAGCTGAAGTCGGAAGCTTAACCGACTGAGCCACCCAGGCGCCCCTAAAGTTCCATTTCTTGATCGGGGTGGTGTTTACATGGGTATTTTCATTTGTATAATCTACACTTAAGAATAATGTTTTGCATTGGTTAAAATTATTTTAAGTTGGCTGACACTATATAAATGCAAGGGCAGCTTAAGAGCTCAGCACCAACCGCTTTTGATTCTCCTGGGGGCTCTTTTAAGAAATGCTGGTAGACCAATGCTCTTGAATGCAGACAAGGCATTCTTTTTTTTTTTTTTTAAAGTAGGCTCCACACCCAACCTGGGGCTTGAACTCATGACCCTGAGATCAAGAGTTGCATGCTCTACCAACTGAGCTCACCAGGCACCCCTAGAGAAGGCAATCTTGTGTGTAATGTACAGGCATCAATGCCTGCAAGAGGAAAGTCAATGCTCATGTGGAGAAGTTTTAGGAAAACCTTAACCAACTAATTTTGTTTATATTCACAAGAGCAATACATGATTAAAAAAAAAAAACGACCTATGTGGAGCATCTGGGGGGCTCAGTCAGTTGAGCTTCCGACTCTTGATTTCGGCTCAGGTCATGATCTCACAGTTCTTGAGTTTGAGCTCCACGTTGTGCTCTGTGCTGACAGTGTGGATGGAGCCTGCTTGATCTCTCTCTCACTCTCTCTCTCCCTGTCTCCCTCTCTCTGCCCATGCACTCGCTCACTCTACCTCTCTCACAATAAATAAACTTTAAAAAAAATTTAAAAACATCTATGTTTAAGAATAAAAAAAAACTTGGGACTAATTTTATCTCTGCAAAGGGATAAGAAAAAAGGGAAGCATGCAGGGCAGAGTATTCAAAGCCCTGGGCATAGATGAGATGGTCTAGGAAACGCAGAGTGAGAAGGGAAAACAAAGGCCAGGATCCTGTGGAATCAGGCATTTAAAGGTACAGCGAAATCACAGACAGTAGCCGGGGCGGGGAGGGAGTTGCCAGGGGCTGGGGGAGGGGAAACAGAATCCTGTAACCAAAGAGTTAACAGGGCAGCAAAGGCAACTGCAGTTTCTCTCCAGACCTGCTTGGGGGTGCTTAGAATGCTGGCTGCCCCCTTGTGTCGGTGCGATAATATTCAGGCCACATGATATTCGGGCCATGATAACCGAGTGTTAATTTCGTTGTTTGGCAGGAACTCAGGGTGTCAAGAAGCCAGCTGGAACCAGTCAGGACACTGACCTCCCCTTCCCGAGCGGCAAAATGAAATTAACCCTCCCCTACTTCCTAACTGCCTTTATCTGACTTTGAGTCCCAAAGCGCCTCTCCCCTCACCCAGACCCTTTCCCGCTTGCCTTTAAAAATCCCTGGCCCTCGGCTGCCTCGGGAATAAACTCTCGCCTTGCTGCCCACTCGAGCTCGAGCTCGGTGATCAGCTCTGCTGCACGTGGGGGGGGCACGAATTTGGGTTCAGTTACAAAACGGAGAGTTACTGCCTGACGGGTACAGAGTTTCAGCTTTACAGAACGAAGCGTCTGCAATGGACGGTGGCGATGGTCGCACGTTATGGGTGTATTCAGCGCTGCTGAACTGTAGAATTAAAAATGGTTAAGACGGTAACTTTTATGGGGTGTGTGTTTTGCCACAAGAGAAAAAAAATGTAAATTAAAAACAAACAGAAAATCAGAACTATCAGGAAAAAAACAAAGGTGGGGGGGAAGGGGAAACTTCTTCCTCCACCTCAAGAGATTCAAGGAGGAGCTACTGGAGAGGAAGGAAGGTCGGAGAAGGATGGCTTCACGGGAGGGTTCGAGGAAGAATGCTCAGAGGTGGCAAAGAAGACAAGGTGAGGATGATGCCAGGCCAGGGGTCACCATGAGGAGTAAGGGACAAGGAAAGGTGTAACGAGTGAGTGTGGATGCCCCACGCAGGCACAAGGGGACTCTGCCACTGGGATGGAGATGGGGTGTTCTAGAACCCTGCCCCCCGGGGTCCTCTCCTATCCCATCCCTCAAGTCCATGATTTCCGGCTTTCCTGTGTCCGTCCCATCCAAATTTGAAACCAGTAAGTTTTTGAAGTGGGTCAATGGGCAGGCACAGATGCCTTTGAGAATCTTAGATGGGCTATAAGCCCCGCCCATAAAAAATACACATTAGCGCGTATCTGCGCGACAGTGCAGGGGTCCCCTTGAGAGGCCTCGGACTGAACAGCTTCCTCTGATTGCCCCTCGTCCTGCACCTGCTCCCTCACGCCCCCCAGAGCTTTCTCGAAGCTCGTTGGTAACAGCTCCCCCTAGCCGTACATGCAGCACAGAAAGTCACACAAGTTGTGTCACAAGGGACACGGTCAAATAGATAGCACTGTTTATCTGGGTGTCCCCTGAGAGCAGAGGTGGTTCATAAAGGCTTTGAAGGAGGAAGAATTTTAACCAGAACCTGAGGGATGTATCTGACTCGGGAGGTAAGAACTTGAAGGGGCCCCTGGCTCGCTCAGTCGGTGCAGAGTGCAACTCTTGAGCTCGGGGCTGTGAGTTCAAGCCCCATATTGGGTGTAGAGATTATTTAAAAATAAAATCTTAAAAAAAAAAAAAAAGGTAGGAACTTGAAAGAATATAGCATCTCAGCGAGGAAGAACACCAAACACTGGTAGGCGCCACCTTCAATTCAGTCCAGAATCTGACCGCTTCACCTTCTCTCCCGCCACCTGTCTTGTCCCTCAGCCTGGCCCCCTTCAGTCTCTTCTCTCCACACAGAAGGCTGAGGATCAGGCCAGAGGATTAAAAAAAAAAATTGATCATAACACTCCTCTGCATAACCCACCAGTGGCTTACTTGCCTGATCACTCAAAATAAAAGTCCTTCCTGGGATGCCTGGGTGGCTCAGTTGGTTAAGCGTCCGACTTTGACTCAGACCATGGTATCACAGTTCGTGGGTTCAAGCCCCACGTCGGGCTCCGGGCTGACGACTCAGAGCCTGGAGCCTGCTTCAGATTCTGTCTCCCTCTCTCTCTGACCTTCACCCACTTGCGCTCTTTCTCTCAAAAATAAATAAACATTAAAAAAATTAAAATAGAAGCCCTTCTTCACTGCAGAACTCTCCCGCATAGTGGCTTCAGCCCCTTCTGGTGCCAGTGGTCGTGCAGAGGGGGCCCCACAATCACTGTGAGACCCAAACCTGCCCCTCATGGTTCCCAAGGTTTCGGTCTGGGCTCTGTCCCTTCTAAATGTTGTCACCTTGCCGGGCTCGTTTCTTCATCTAACAGCAGGGGGTGATAGCAAACTTGAACTCTGAGAATTAGCAATAGGTGTCTGGTATCAAGGGCACCCAATAAATGGTTGCTAACGATGCCGGTCTAGGAACAGCCAACTCCCAACTGCTCCCATTCCCTGCACCTGGAGATTTACATCCTGCCCGTATGTAACCTCCTCTAATTTTTTTTTCGGAGTTACTCTCTCCTGTATCGGAAAGTGAGGCATATGGGCTGGAGCCTCTATCCATCTCCCCTAAAGCTGTCCCTACGGGTGGGCTGTGGACAGCAGCCCCCAACAGAAGCTGTCCCCAGCCCAGGAGCCAGGAGTCCACAGCCTCCCACATGTGTGCTCTGAGATCCTGGACCAGTTTCTGATCCTCCCAGAGTCTGGCTCCTTACCTGTAAGGACACGTGCTGACGGTCCCTGCTCCGCAGAGCTGAGCCGAGGGGGAAATGAGTGGGGGCACGGTGCTGAGGCCTGTCCCCGGCATGTCCCAGGCTTTCAGAAGCTACTGACCATGGTGGCCATCCCCAGTCGAAAGCCCTGGGCTCTCTGTCCCCATCTTAGCACCCTCCCCCTTAACTGTGGAGCTGGGCTCCCTCTCACTGGCTCCCTCCTCCAGCCAGAGGAGCTCGGCTCACACCGACTTGGGTGCAAATCCCCACTCTAGGAATGCAGCCTCCCACCCCGACTGCTCGGTCTCTGCAAGGTCCCGGGCTGCTCCCAAGTCTCTGAAGGGCTGCAGCAGAATTTGGGCAGTTTCTGTTCCAGGTCAGTCTCTGCCGACACCCGGGGAGCTGGAGCGCCTCTCCTGCCGCAGTGCCGGTCCCCCCAATTCAGAACCCCGGTCTCTGGATGGCCAAACAGAAGCTTCGGCTCCAGGTTCTATCTATGTACTTCTGCAGCAACTGCTGCGTTCAGTTTTCAGTCACTCTGGCCACACACAGATTACACACCAGCGTTTACTTTTCAGAAAGTCGTGTAAACAGGAAACTAGCACAAAAATACAGTGTTGCCGTGGAAAGCTGGTGCTTGCCACTGAGAAGCTGAAGCCAGAAGGGGCTGTGGATCTGGGGACCGAATATTCTTTAAAGGACAGAGAGAGTAGCCCTGGGTGGGGGGCAGAGGACCAGGGGAGCTGCTCATCCAGGGGGGCCCGTGAGGCAGGGCTCTTTAGAACTGGGGCCACACCCCGGACACCAGTGGGAGGGGGGAAACCGTGAACTCCAGCTGCTTTAGCCACAGCATCAGTCTGGTGAGGGCGAACCTGGGAAGGCACATTCGCGCGTGGGATGCCTGGATGGCACCCCAGGGCTCGTTCCTACTGATTGCCCTGGCCTGGAGTCCTGGCTGCCACCAGTATGTGCCCGCTGCCAAACCCAGGGGGCTGGTGCCTTTTGGCCCCACTATATGACACTCTCCCCCAGGACCCAGTCCACTAGTTGGGATAGAACACCCCCCCCCCCGCCCAGCTGCAGCCACCTCCTCTGGTGGGTGGGTTTCTCCCTTTCCTCTTAACCAATGTCGTCAGGGTCTTCATTTCCTCCTGCGGCTGACGCTCTTCAGTTCCTCCAATTCTTTCTCCATTAAGTGGGACTCGGCGGTGGTCTCAGAGAGCTAAAGGTGAAGCAGCAGACTGGTAACAAAGAAGGACCTTTCTGGATTGTTCCAGGTTCGCGAGGGCAGTTCCGAGCGCTGGGGAGAGGGCCCCCCCTCCCCCCGCCCTCTCACACACCACCGATGGCCCCCAGGAGGGGAACCCTTTGCACCCGGGGAGAATGCAGCCCCCTGACAACCCAGGGCCTCCGGCACTGAAAGAACGATCACGATCCACCCTCTCAACATTCTGGTCACCTAGCATCGCACCAAGTTCTCCACCTTGAAGTTAGGAGGAGGCCTCGGGGGATGAAAAAGGCACACAACGGGCCATTCTAAGGCTAAGGAAATGGAGTCTGAGTAGCTTCTGCCCTGTGGCTCCCATAATGGTGATTAGGGGGAAACAAATGCTTGAGAAAACAATGCCACTTTTCTGGTTAGGGTCTTTCGGGGACGTTAGAGCAGAAGGTGGAAGATATTCAAGATGGGGACAGAAACTGTAACTCTCCAAAGTAGGGGGGCAGCTCACTGTGAAAGAAGAGCTCCCCTCCTGAGCAAGACACGCTGGCAGGTGCTCTAACTGTATCATTCACTCGGCATGAGGCAGATGCGATGACTGTGCCTAGCTGACTGATGCCAGCTTGGTATGGGACACCTCCAGGCCGTGAGCAGACTGTCCTTCTTCCCGGAATGCCCTCCTCTCTCCCTTCTCTCCCTCCGTCCCTCCCTGTGACACCCTCCTGACGAGACAGAATTGCTCTCTCTCTCTCACATGCGGACGCCGGGCCCGAGGCAGACTCCCAACTGTTACTCTTGCCACGAGGCACTGTCTCTTTGTGTCTTGTTCATCTCCCTGCTAGACCAGTAGGTAGTCCCTAGTCTCTCCCTGCTGAGAGTAGGGACTCCGTTTCCTCTGTATCTTTGGATCCAAAGCAACTTAGCCAGGCAAACTGGCACTCCAAAGGTACCCGCTGGATGGCATGAGTCTCGGGGGAGCCTCACCAACAGGAAAGCCCCGGCGCCCCTTCCCAACGCCCTCCTCACCATGTCCAGCAGGATGTCCACCTTCAGCCGCAAGAGATTGTTCTCTTCCTCCAACTGCTGGTTCCGCCTGCGCAGGCGCTGAGCCTCCCTCCTGTCCACACCTCCGCTGATCCCCGTGTCTGGCGGGAGGACAGAACCAGCAGTGACGCGGGGGCTTCCCTTCCGCAATCCCGTTGGACGGAACGGCAGGAAGTCAGCCCACCTGCTATCCACTGGCCATTTTCAAACTTCAGGCTTTGCCCTGCCAGGTTCATAGTGGGGGTTCCGTAGTCAAGGCCCAGCTCCACCTCGCGGGTTGACCGATCCAGCTGTGGACGAGACCCTGCATGAAGGCCTCAGGAGCCAGAGGGACCCCGGCCCCAGTGCCTCTCCTGCTCCACCGCATGACCCCAGCAAGTCATTTCTTTTTTCTCCTTACTTGGCACACTTCATAACTTTTTGTTAAAAGTCAGAAAATCAGATAAGGCACAACAAAAACTTGCCTTTATCTTTTTAATAAATTTTTTAATTTTTTTTTTTAAGAAAAGAGGATGTAAGTGGGGGAGGGACAGAGAGAGGGGGACAGAGTATCCAAAGGCGGCTCTGCGTGGACAGGCTGACAGCAGCGAGTCCGACGTGGGGCTCGAACTCACGAACCACGAGATCACGACCTGAACTAAAGTCGGACGCTCAACTGACTGAGCCACCCAGGAGCTCCTATTTTTTTTATGTTTATTTATTATTTTTGAGAGAGAGAGAGACAGAGACACACAGAGAGAAAGTTGCGTGAGCGGGGGAGGGACAGAGAGAGAGAGGGAGACAGAAGATTGCAACCAGGTTCCCCACTGACAGCACAGAGCCCTATGTGGGGCTCGAACTCATGAACCCGTGAGATCATGACCTGAGCCGAAGTCGGACACTTAACCGAACGAGCCATCAAGAGGCCCCGCAACAAAAACTTTTAAACTCTAAGAGGGAGGAAACGTCCCGCTTTATTATAAAATACATGCTTTCCAGGAAAACTACATATACCTAAATTTGAATTATTTGACATCTCAGCACTTAACAGTTTAAGAAATCCTACTATAAATGTTTAATAAAGTAGAAAATCCTTTTTAAAGGCAATAAGCTCCGAGGTGATCACTTGCTTACATTGGGGCTCCACAGGTCACAGAAATGGCATGAAACGCTAACACCCAATCAGCTGGTCCGTAATGTGGTTTTCAAAGTTCCCACAACTCCCTCAGCAGCCATGCGCGCCAGGACTAGGCCGAGGGACTCCAAGATGAATGCCACCATCCCTGCCCTTGAGGAGCTGGGTCTAGAGCTTCAACCCAGCCTTGAATGCCGTGAACAGGGGCAAAACAACATCCTTTGAGAATGAATTTGATTCTCAGACACAATTAAAACTCATTCTTGGCTAAGTCTTGGGAGTAAACTGAAGGCAAGCTGGATAGTGTCATTGGAGCCAAAAATCATGATGAGATTAACCATCTTCCTAGATTCTTGAACATGCTGTGACAATGATTTCCAAACAGGAGTTAAAAATGTTTTTGTTCTTGCTTTTGGTTTTCAATTTTTTTAAATGTTTATTTATTTTTGAGGGAAACCGAGCACAAGTGGAGGAGGGGCAGAGAGAGAGAAAGAGACACAGAATCCGAAGCAGGCTCCAGGCTCTGAGCTGCCAGCACAGAGCCCGACGTGGGGCTCACTCACAAACCACGAGATGATGATCTCAGCCGAAGTTGGACACTTAACCTAAGACTCAACCACCCAGGCGCCCCGGCTTTAGTTTCGTTTTAAAGTTTATTTATTTGGGATGCTTGGGTGGCTCAGTTGGTTGACCATCTGACTCTTGATTTGGGCTGGGGTCATGATCCTGGGGTCATGGGATCGAGCACCTCCTTGGGCTCCACACTGAGCACGGAGTTGGCTTGGGATTCTCTCTCTTCTCTCCCTCTGCCCCTCTCTCCTGCTTGTACTCCTCTCTCTAAAATTAAAACAACAACAACAAAAGTTTATTTCTTTAAGGAATCTATACATCCAACATGGGGCTCAAACTCACGACCCCAAGATCAAGAGTCACATGCTCTTCCGACTGAGCCAGCCAGGAGCCTCAAGAGTTAATAATGATTTTGGCAATAGCAAGAGTATGAATTAGAAGGATGTCCTCCTTACAAGGATGCCTCTGGGGAATGATACTTTCCGTCAGACACCAGGCTTGACGTGTCAGCCACACTGCACACTGGGACGGGCCCGGTAGTGATACTCACGTTATGCAGGTTGGAGAGAGAAGCAGATTTCCGAGGGGGCGTCTTCTTGGGACTGAACGTATTTCCAAAGAGAGGCATCTTTGCCCTGATGAAGGGAAGGTCAACACTCCCCTCTCCTAGGGTCAGGAAAAGTCACGGGTACAAACAGAGGCGTCAATGACCGTATGCCACTGTGGAGCCCGACGCGGGGCTCTATCCCACGACCCTGGGATCATGACCTGAACCCCAATCGACAGTCGGATGCTCAACGCTTTGAGCCACACAGGCACCCATACTTTTCATTTTCTCTAGGTGGAAACAGATGATGCTATAATTTTTTCCGTTAGGCAAAACCTAGGAAAAAATTTTTTTTAGGGTTTATTTATTTATTCTCTGTGTGTGTGTGTGTGTGTGTGTGTGTGTGAGAGAGAGAGAGAGAGAGAGAGAGAGAGAGAGAGAGAGAATGCACACACAAGCAAGGTAGGGGCAGAGAGGAAGAGAGAATCCCAAGCAGGCTCCATCCTCAGCACAGAGCCCAACATGGGGCTCAATCTCACAACTGTGAGATCATGACCTGAGCCGAAATCAAGACTCAGACGCTTAACCCATTGAGCCACCCAGGGGCTCCAACCCAACAAAATTTCAAATGTGTACGCTCTTTGGCCAGCCAATCTACTTCTAAAAATTAATCCTCCAGAAACAATTGGACATGTACACATAAATGTTCCCTACTGTTGGGGCTCCTGGGTGGCTCAGTCGGTTAAGCATCTGACTCTTGATTTCAGCTCAGGTCATGGTCTCATGGTTTGCCGGCAGCCCAGAGCCTGCTGGGAATTCTCTCTCCCTCTCTGCCCCTCTCCCACACACTCTCTCTCAAAATAAGTTAAAAGAAAGAAACAACCCAAAATGTCTAGCAACGGTTTGTATAGCCAAATACGCTGTGGCATTCTTATGATGGAATGCTACAGGGCAAGTAAAACAAGGAGGCAGCGGTATATGGACTGACCCGGAATGAATCCAACACACTCTAACATTAAGAAAGCAAGCTGCAGGGGCGCCTGGGTGGTTCAGTAGGTTGAGCATACAGCTTTGGCTCAGGTCATGGTCTCATGGTTTGTGGGTTCGAGCCCCACATCGGGCTCTGTGCTGTCAGCGGAGAGCCCGATTCAGATCCTCTATCTCCCTCTCTTTGTCCCTCCCCTGCTTGCCACTCTCTCTTTCAAAAATAAACATTAAAAAAAAAAAAGCTACAGAACAATGTGTATACTATAATGGTGTAAGAGAAGACAGAAATAAAAAAAAAAAAAAGGCGGGCACCTGGGTGGCTCAGTCGGTTGAGCGTCCGACTTCAGGTCAGGTCATGAACTCATGGTTTGTGAGTTCAAGCCCCACGTTGGGCTCTGTGCTGACAGCTGGGAACCTGGAGCCTGCTTCGAATTCTGTGACTCCCTCTTTCTCTGTCCCTCCCCTGCTCACGTGCTCTCTCTCAAAAATAAACAAACATTAAAAAATTAAAAAAAAAAAAGAAATTTAAAAAAAGGCTAGAATGTAGGTGTGCACATTAAAAAATAGAAGGCAACTCGGAGACCTGGGTGGTTCACTCGGTTAAGTGCCCAACTCTTGATTTCAGCTCAGGTCATGATGTCAGGGCCATGAGATCAAGCCCCATGTGTGGCTTTGCACTGGGCATGGAGCCTGCTTAAAATTCTCTGTCTCCCTCCCCCCCCCCCCTTGCTTGTGCACTTTCTCTCTCTCTAAAAAAATAAATAAAATAAAATAAAATAAAATAATCTGGAAAGACACACCAAACTGCTTACTAGGCTTAATGTGGGAAGGGGAATAGGATGGTTGGCTTAAGTGACGTTGTAATTTTATAGGTAAAAAATGGTCAAGTGGTGGCAATTCCATGTTATAATATCAAAGGAATATACCTCTGGATTTAATAAATTACTATGATAATATATTCATGTGTTAATTATGAAAAAAAAATGAACAAAAAACAGCTAAAAAGCAGCGCCTGCCCTTCCAAGCATCTGGAGACATCTGACGAAGGAAAAGAACTTAGCCAAGTTGTTCTTGTAAAGCCTCCAATCATGCTAAGAATGTATCACTTGGACACGACTGAGTTCCAGGTCTGGCTCTGTCCCTCAGTTGCCTGCTATAACTTAGCCAAGTGACTTTATTTCTCAGGGTGTTTTTATTTTTTTTTAATGTTTATTCATTTTTCAGAGACAGAGTGTGAGCAGGGGTGGGGCTGGGGGAGACAAGAATCCGAAGCAGGCTCCAGGCTCTGAACTAACTGTCAGCACAGAGCCCGATGTGGGGCTCAAACTCACAAACCGTGAGATCATGACCTGAGCCCAAGTCGGATGCTTCACCGACTGAGCCACCCAGGCGCCCCTATTTCCCAGGGTTTTAACAGGAGCACATCCCTCGTGACCTCATCAATTCTCATAACCCGTAAGCAGAGAACGATCATCAATATATTACAGATGAGGAAAAGGAAGGGTCTGGACGAACTGCCTTTTAAGTCAGTACCCATAATCCACAACTTTGGCTGAGTCCCTAGGCTCCTGGAACATCCGTGTGGACCCAGAAGCCCCAGCTGACCCCCTTGGCCCAAGGCAGCGGTCTCTCTAGTGAAGGTCTCTCTAGGGAAACTCCCTGGGGGAGAGAGGGCCCAGCTCTAAGGAAGTGAAGGGGGAGCATCTGGCATGGCTCTGCCACGCAGCCCCCACGGGGCCCCAGAACTGATCTTCTCTGGGCCTCTGCCTTCTGTATTTGTAACCAGGGATAACAACAGTACCCACTTACAGGCTGTCATACTGCGCCGGTGTTTCTAAAAAGCTGTGGCATCTGATGCTCAGGACAACCCTGAGAAACAGATGAAGTTAAGTAACGTCCCAGTGTACAGATCAGAAAACGGAGGCTTAGAGAAGTAACTCGTCCCCAATCACACGGTGGGAAGGCGGTGGGACTGGGTTTCAAATAAGGTCTGCTCCTCTGCGCTGATGAGAATAATCGCCTCATCCCTGGGCAATGCTTTACGGTTTGCAACGGACCACAACATACGTTACCCTATTTTAACCTAACAAGAAGGCGAGGGAGCAGTTTTTGACTTTCATTGGATTCTCAGAGATACGCGTCCCTCAAAGATTTCAGAGCCGGCCAACCACGCGCCGCGCAGATACTCCGCCACCCGGGGCTGCTGGACTCCGCTAACCGTAGAGCACAAACGTTCACACGCACGGCTTCATCTAATCCTCTTCACAGCCGATTTCCGGGGAGGAACTACCACCCCGGTTTCTAATCCAGGAAACCCACTTCGAGCTGGGATGAACCCAGCCTCCGCCCCCTGTCCCGCGTCCTAGGGCCGCTCCAGCGGCGGGGAAGCCCTGCGTCCCCTGCGGTCTGCCCGGGCGTCCCACCCCCTCCTCGGGCCCTGAGGCGACGCCGGACTCAGAACGGCCGCGTCCCAGGAACCAGGGACGCACCGCAGCCAGATACCTGCCGGAAACCGCCTGCAGAGGTTCGCGTCACCCACCGCGACCGCGGCTCCCGGGTTGCTCCGCCCCCCCCCGCACGCGCGCGCACGCGCAGCCCCGCCCCGGCCTCTACCACCGCGGGAGGTGGGGGTGCCCGGCGCGGCGGGCTGTCCAACGGGAGCCTCTGCGGAGCACCAGAAACACTTGAGGACTGCCCTCCTTATGGTAAGGACACTCCACGGGGGCAATGTCTCCTGGAGTCGTTTCCATTCCCCATGCTGTAGGCCGGGACGAGGCACTACACTCTACCCCCCCACGAGCCCATTGGTCTGGTCTCCCCAACCACCTGGGCCCGTCACCGTGGTAACGGCGTCTCGCGGACGCAGCGGTGGCGCACCGCTGTGCTATTGTTGTGGGAAGAGCGGCGGTGGTGGCTGCGCCTGGCGTTGCCTGGGGAACGCCAGGACTCACAGTAGCAAAATGGGCCCCTCCCCGACGCCCCTCTTCCTCTGCCTCCTCCCCGACCACAAAGCAAAGGGCACCCCTTCCTGGTGGATGTCGGGTGTCCCATCCAGAACTTTGCGGGGTCCCCTGAGGAACCCGTGGCGGAACCGCCCCCAAGTTCGGATTCCGCAGATGTCTTCAGGTAAGACGTACAGAAGGGCGATGACCCGCCCTGCCCGCTTCCGCAGACTGCCGCCTCCCCACACCCGACTCTCATCAGCGTTTGCAAGCAAGGGTTTGCTTGCAAAGTTTGAGGTCCAGGGACCACTTCAAGGTGGCACAGTGAGCAAGGGCAGACAACTACTCGAGAGTCAACTCCAGATTTCCT
Source organism: Cryptoprocta ferox (assembly GCA_028646485.1). Taxonomy (NCBI): domain Eukaryota; kingdom Metazoa; phylum Chordata; class Mammalia; order Carnivora; family Eupleridae; genus Cryptoprocta; species Cryptoprocta ferox. The sequence continues at coordinate 9,131,078 of CM053571.1, forward strand.
GAAGGCCTAGCAGCGTGTATTGTTGGTTCCATTTGAAAAATAAAGACACCCAGAACCATTCAAGGGATGTTTATTGGCTGCCTCGTGAGTGCACCAGCTTATCCATCCAATGAGGGCCAGAACCCATGGGTCTGTGGCTCCAAGTGCAATTTTCTTCCGACTACACCTCAGTGTACTAGAAAGGGGAGCGTTCCATGTCCTAGAACCAAGACCTGCACAGTCTCACCCAGCACTATCCAATGAAAACAGAACGTGCGCCACACATGTAATTTAGAATTTTCTAGTAGCCATATTTTAACGATTTTTAAAAATCGGGTTATATTAATTCGAATATTTTATTTAACTCATATATCCCAAATATTATCATTTCAACATATAAAGAAATGCTTTTACATTTATACTGCTTCAGCTTTTAAGTTTTAATTAATTAAAATTAAAATTTCAGTTCTCCAGTCACACTAACCAGCTGTCAAGGGCTCCGTTGTCACATGTGGCTAGTGGCTCCTGTGATGCCCAGGTCTCACCTTTTCTTACCCTTGGACACTTGCTCCCCTCTGCTTGGATGGTATTTCCCCATCCCCTTTATCTAGTTAACTCCTGCTCTTCCTTCAAGCCTTGGCTACAATCCATACGAAGTATCAGCTCATCTCACAGCACTGCGTGTGCCACAGTTATAATTCACAATTACTTATATAATTGTTTGATCACTGCGTGTCTCTGCTAGCAGACATAAGTCCATTAGAGCAGGGAACGAGTCGGGTTAGGTCACCACCCTTGTCTCCAGTAAGAGTACACTGCGGGCTGTGTGTGACACTCAGTAACTAGTATTGCTGAAGGCAAAACTGAACAAAAGTCAGATTCCAAAGTCAGCATTGCTTTAATGTATTTAACATGCTTAAAATCGTTAACATGTGAACTTTAAAAAAATTTTCTTAATGTTTATTTATTTTTGAGAAACAGAGAGGAGTGAGGGAGGGGCAGCGGGGGAGGGGGAGGGAGAGGGAGAGGAAGACCCAGAACTCTAAACAAGCTCCAGGCTCTGAGCTGTCAGCACAGAGCCTGACGCTGAGCTCGAACCTGTGAACTGCGAGATGGTGCCCTGAACTGAAGTTGGGCACTCAACCAACTGAGCCACCCAGGTGCCCCTAACATGTTAACTTTAAACGGAGGACATTCACATTTTGGCTGCGAGGATATGTGCTGCATGAGAGCAGAATGTTTGCCGATTCTCCCGCTCATCCTGTCCCCAATGTCGCACAGTGTGGGACGCGGGGTAGGTAGTCAGTGAAGTTCCTTTTGTCTCCCATCCTTTTTTCCTCCCCAAATAAGGAAGGTAAAAACGTGTCACATTTCAGAGAATACCTAGAAGGGTATGATGAAAAATTCAGAAGAGAATGGCGTGTGTGTCTTAAACATTTCTTTTAAGGAGCATATTAATAGTCAATTCTTCCATTAGGCATGAGTAAGAATGTTAAGCTAACGCAAGAGGCTTCTTGACAGGGTTGCCCTAAAAGCCTGCTTTTCAGAGAACATTCTATAGTTTCCCAGTCATGCTGAGGAGTGAGTAGGAGGAAAGTGAGAGGCCCTGCGGTGCGCCTGCCTCCCCCTTACCCTCTCCCCCCTGCCTACAGGGCTAAAGGCTAGGAGCAGGAAGGAGGAAAGAGAATTGACCTGGCCCTGGGACAGCCTTTCCTGCAATCCACCTGGCTTAGGACAGCCCCAAGCCCTAATGGATAGCTTCTCTGGACTAGAAAGAAGCATGGTGAAGGAGTCTAAAATGGAATCAATTATTGAGTGTCCCTAATCCCTAGGGAGTAACAAAGCAGGCCTATGTCACCAGGCTCTGGACATAGAAGACCCACAAATGGTAGCATGAACTCCTGGTTCATAAGCAAGGACCCAGGAGAGCAGTCCAGCCGGAGTGTTCCGAAACCAGGGGGAAGAGTAGTGATGGGGCCGGTATACTGGGAGGGAGCAGAAAACCTCGGGTAGGTCAGGAGCCCCGAGCTGAGGAGATGGTCCCAGTATCAGAGAATCAAGGCAGCTGAGAGCTGAAAAGGGTCTTAGGAATCGAGTCCAAATCTCTGACTTTGCAGATGAGTCTCAGAGAGACAGGAAGTTGGTTTCCTTTCTAATATGGAGACTGGTTTGCCGGGTGGTCTGGAGCCCTGGCCTTTGCAGCACCCTAGTCTCCTTATTGTAAAAACTAGAACAGCTTTCTCGGAAGACAGGGGGAGCATCAGCAGACAAGAAAAAGTTTGCCTGTCTGAGACCCTCTGTCTGGAAGGGCTTGTCAGGTGAAGGCCTTTGTTCCCCATGATGCATGCAGCATGGGCCTTGCCATCAGCCCTGAGTACCAGACGGGCGTGGTTGTGCTTTCTAAGACGGTTCTATGCTATTTGTGACTTCCAGGAGGCTGGTTGCACAGACAACAAGATCGGAGTGGGCAATGAGAGATTCTTAAGTGGAAACGTACTGTTTGTCCGTTTGCAAGAAACTGGACCATGCAAGAAACTGGAACCATCCTGGTTCCTGATTTCAGGAACATGGATATCGTCAATGTCACGGCCTTGCCAATGGTACTAGTGGACGAGCACCTGACAGTCTCCCTCGTTGCACAGAATGCGGTGAAGAATGCCGTGTGGCAGAGTCTGAAGGACAATCCACCCCGTATCCTTTTATGGTGCTATCTACGGTCCAGACCAAAGACACCTGCCATGGACCTGTAACCAGGGCTTGCGTCTGTGACCCGCGTTATTAGCTCCTTTCCTTATGTGCTCATTAATTTTTTTTTCAACGAGTTAAGCCCTACCTATCCTCTAAAAGAATTCGAGACTGCGAAAGATTGTTTGGTTTGAATTTATTTTACTAGGATAATCGGAAAGAGCCCCAAAGGAAGAAGTACTAGAAATATTTGTTGAAAGAATGGGAAAGAAGAGAAAAAAAGGTTCATTTTTTTTCAGTGTCTTGTTCTTTCTCCTCTGTCTTCCAAAGAATTATAGGTAGCAAATAGGAAGTCATGGTGAAGCCCTCTGCCCCTCAGATAAGCAAGCTTGAGACCCAACTTTGTCGGAGCGCCTGGGTGGCTCAGTCAGTTAAGCGTCCAACTTTGGTTCAGGTCACAGTCTCACGGTTCATGAGTTTGAGCCCCTCGTTAGGCTCTGTGGGGACAGCTCAGAGCCTGGAGACTGCTTTGAATTCTGTGTCTCCCTCTCTCTCTGCCCTTCCCCAGCTCTCTCCCTCCCTCTCTCTCTCTCTCTCTCTCTCTCTCTCTCTCTTTCAAAAATAAAGAAACATAAAGAAAAAAAGGCCCAACCTCGTTGTTCTCACTCCAGTTGACCTCACTTCTTCTCACCTTGCACACCTCCTACCTGGGCTCAGAGTTTGCCTTCTCTGGCATCACCCAGACTCTTCCAGCATCTTACTTCTCTAGCCCTGCCTTCATTGATTCGCATTCACTTATGACTCTGAACTTTATGCCAGGGACCCGCAGAATCCCATCTTCCCATCTCTGGAGGACCTTAGAGCTCACCTGGCAAATAACCCTCTCAGGTTATAAATACCCCCAGGTTGTCACATCTCATAAAGAGCCCATTGACCTTTAAGTCCCACTGCTGCCAGCCAAACTGCATGTGTCCCTCTGCATCCCCTCGCCTTCTACACCTCTCAGAAACCCTTCTCAGGATGAGCACAAGTGATCCCATCAAGGGCTGCTTCAGGGACTCACTTTCCTGGCCCTTTTTCTAATGTCCCCTCTACCTCCTTAATCCCACACTCCTCTCAACTTAACTAACCCATTTCACTTCCTATGATTTGTCATGTCCCTCCTTGGCATCTTCATTGGTCAAGTATCCTCCGGTTTATAAGAACTCTTGAGGGTAATGGAAGTAAGAGCGAACCCTGCTTTTTGTGAAGGCAGTGAGGAGTGATGGGATTACAGGGCTTCTGCAAAGGATATATCCTAGATCGATTGAGGCTAAGATGGAAAAAAATGCAAACCTAGAGAGGGTAACGAGAGGGCCCACGGCACTGAACAGAGGTTTCAACAGTGACAAACAAGGTTGAGATACCCTCTGACCCAGCCATGCCTCCCTTGAAAATCTCTCTTAAAGGAGTAATCCAAAATATAGAAACAGCTCGCTATGTGCATCAGAGCATTACTTATAATTGCAAAAAATGATGAGCCACTTAAGTAGTCAATAGCCATGAAACAATTGAGTGTATTGAGGTACATTCTCTAAATGGATTCACACAATGGCCTTTAAAATATTATGAAGATTGTTTGGCTCTACGGAAAATGATCATGATAATGAGTGGAAGTCAGAGTCCTGAAATAGGACTTCCCTGAGATTACAATTATGTAAAAAGGTATGTGTATAAAAAATACTGGAAGGAAATCTCCCCAAATCCTAACAGAAGTTGTTAGGGTTGTAGCAGAATGGATGATTCTTTTTATGTTTTTCCAAGGTGTCTTGGATATGGTTAGTTTTCACTTAGGATTTATAAAGCCACTCATTTAAAATGAAAAAAAAAAAAAAAGAAGAAGTGTGAATGTTTGCAAAGAAAGTAGCTGAGTGGAGACACCGCACAGAAAGGGAGCGAGCGGCTGTCCTTGCCGGCCTAGCCCCACCCTGTTCCTGCGTGATCAGCACCCAGAAAATGTCCTTAGCAGACTCACCTCCCAGCCTGCCTCATTGGCTCCGTCCACCAGGTGAACGAAACAATTGGGGAGCTAGATCTGAGTCTCAATCCGTTGGCCAACAACCTGGTGAGTTAATGGGTGCTGAGGTAAGGCTTCTGGGCAGGAAGGGCCCTGGGAGCTCCCGCCCTTTATTTGAAGGCACATTTGCACAATAGAGGTCTCAGAGGTATATTCTATTAATTAGCAAACTTCCTTTTGGGGAGCAGTTTTAGGTTCACAGCAAAACTGAGCTGCAAGTACAGAGTTCCCACATACCCCTGTCCCCATGCATGGGCAAGCTCCCCATCCCCACAGTGGTACCTCTGTTACAAGCGATGAGCCCTCATTGACGCATCGTTATCAGGCCAGTTCATTGTTCACATCAGTGCTCTCTGTGCTGTACGTTCTGTGAGTTTGGACAAATGTGTAATGACCTATATCCACCTTTGTAGTGTCCTGCAGAATAGTCTCACTGCCCTGAAAATCCTCTGTGCTGCTCCTATTCACCGCGCCCCCATCTCCTGGCAAGCCCTGAACTTTCGGCGGTCTCCATAGTTTTGCCTTTTCCAGAATGATAGAGTCAGAACCACACAGTATGCAGCCTTTTCAGATTGGTTTCTGTCACTTACTCATAGGCACGTAAGGTTCCTCCATGTCTTTTGATGGCTCGGCAGCTCGTCTCTTTTTGGGGGCTGAATAATATTCCTTTGTCTGGATGCGCCCCAGTTCATTTATCTGTTCAACTACGGAAGACCCCTCGGTGTGGCTTCCAAATGTTGGCAATTCTGCCTAAGGCTTCTGTGAACATCTATGTGCAGGGTTTTGTGTGGACACGCATTTTCGGTTCATTTGGGTAAATAGTGAGGAGCGTGATTCCTGGACCATCTGGTAAGAGTATGTTTCGTTTTGTAAGAAACTGCCAGACGGTCTTGCAAAGTGGCTGTACCCTTTTGCATTTGCAGCAGCCATGAATGAGAGCTCCTGTTGCTCCACAGCGTCACCAGCATTGGGTGTTATCACTGTTCTGGGTTTCAGCCATTTCTAATCAGGCTATAGCGATATCTCCTTGTCGTTGGAAGTTGCGATTCTCTAATGACATTGAACATCTTTCCATATGCCTACTCGCCATCTGTCCCTCTTCTTAAGTGGGGTGTCTGTTGAAGTCTTTACCCCATTTTTTGATTGAGCTGTTTGTTCTCTTACTGTTGGGTTTTAAGAATTCTTTGTGTATTTTGGATAACAGTCCTTTACCAGCTGTGTGTTTTGCAAATATTTTCTGCCACTTCACTCCAACTAAATCTCTTAACCCCATCACTCCTGGCATCTTGCTTTCCACCAAGTTCCTCTGTCCCCGGGGCCTTGACCTGGTGAATGCCTCTGCAGGTTTTAGCCTCACCCTTACCCCAACTTTGCTGGTACTGACATTTGGGGGGTCAGTTCATCTCTTGAGTCAGTCTTTTTGACTTCTTTTTTAAAATGTAGGGGTGCCTGGGTGGCTCAATGTGTTAAGCATCTGACTCTTGACTTCAGTCCAGGTCATGATCTCACAGTCAGTCATGAGATCGAGCCCCACGTCAGGCTGTCCAGAGCCTGCTTGGGATTCTCTCTCCATCTCTCTGCCCCTGCCCAAAATAAACAAATAAACATTAAAATAAAAAAAAAAAGCTAAATGCCAAGGCAACGCATCCTTATTCTAAAATATTCAGACCATCTACAGGTATAGAAGTAAACTGTGAAAGTTGTTTCACTCCCAGCCCCTTATTTCCTCCTGAGAAGTAACCATTGCTAATTGTTTTGTATCATTCCAGACTTTAAAAAAAAATATTTGATTTTTTAAGTACTCTCTACATGGGGCTTGAACTCACGACCCTGAGATCAAGAGTTGCATGCTCCACCGACTGAGGCAGCCAGGTGCCCCAGAACTTTTTCTGTACATTTAGAAATATAGAACACACATATTTAGGGTTACTGTTTTCCATTTTTAATGTGACTAGGCTCATACCATAAATACTGTTTTTGTAACCTGCTTTTGCTTTTTTTTTTCTTATTCATTCATTTATTTATTTTTAGCATAAATAACTCTTGCAGATTCTTCAAAGTCACTGTTGACTTGTCCTGGTCTTTTCACGACTGCACAATATCCTATATGTTGGATGTGGCATAATTAATTTAACTGTTCCCTACTGATAAATATTTCAGTGGTGTGTTCATCATAGTGAACATGTGACTATCTCTGTATTTGTATCTTGGGGCTCATTTGCAAGTATTTCTGCAGGCTAGAGCCCTAGAGGTGAAATCTGAAATTTTGGTAAATACAGTTGAATTGCCTTTCCACGCCATTTTTTACTCATGCAGGAACAAGACCAATAGTTTCAGCTGCCCCTGCCTACCCCACCACTGAGTAGAGCTTAGAATTAAATTGTGAATAAAGGCACACACACACACACACACACACACACACAACTTGGAGTGATTCCATGTAAGTTACGAAACCTTGTCTCTATGTGAGTGCCTGTGTAGGCAGGAGAGGGAAAGCACTAGAGACACAGACTCCGGAATAAGACAGTTTGGGTTTAAATTGCTGCCTCCACCATTTTCTCACGTTGTGAAATTATGAATCTCTGTCTTCTGGAAAAAGGTGATAACAAGAATAATGTAGCTACCTCATAGGGTTGTTGCAAGAATTAGAGGAGTTGAAACTCACGAAGACCCTTAAATGAGGCCGAGAAGCGAAGCATGTCTGGCTCTTCAATATGTATAAACGTGTAGGAGAAAAGTCTGGAAGGATACACACCAAACAGCCAATGGGGTCATTTCTAGAATGGGGGTGGGATGGAAGGTGGGTCAACATTTTTACTCTATAAACTTCTGTACTGTTTACAAAAGGAATGTATGTGCATGTCAGCTCTGTGATTTTTGTATGATAATTTTAAAACCAAGAGGAAGCATGTTTTGCTTCCAGACACAGGATCTGGTGGCTTTTCAAGATTGCCCAGCATTGGGGCGCTTTGGTGGCTTAGTCAGTTACGCGTCCAGTCTTGATTTTGGCTCAGGTCATGATCTCACAATTTGTGGAATAGAGTCCCACGTCGAGCTCTGTGCTCATAGCGCGGAACCTGCTTGGGATTCTCTCTCTCCCCCTCTCTCTGCCCCCCACCCCCCACTCATTCTCATTCTCTCGCTCTCTCCCTCTCAAAATAAGTAAACATTAAAAAAAACAAAGAAAAAAGATTGCCTAGCATTGGCATATCTCCCAGGTGCTCTTCATGGCCAGTCAGAACCAGGATGGGGTTGGTGGGAGCAACCCTGGGTCCCCATATGACCTGGAGGAAGGGCCCCCTTTCCTGTCCTTCCTGTCCTCTGCCCAAGCAGCGGGTCAGATATGTCAGATGCTGACTGCCTACGGCCGCCAGAGCCCATCCCTCGGCTACCCTGCCCACCCTCTGCTGGCGGTGGGTTGCCCTGCCCTGTGTCCACCGGGCCTTGACTGCGTGGCCAAGTCTCCTATGTAAGGACCATATCCAGACTGGTCTCTCCAGCCTCCATACTGCCCTGCCGGCTGGCACCTAGCGCAGTGCCTGGTGCATAAGAGGTGCTTCCTCAATGTGTACTAATGAACGAGTGAGCCCCAGATCCTCCTCCCCACATCCCACATCACCATGTCCTATTTCTGTTCCTTCTTCCATGCCCGAAGTGTGGGCTTCCCTCCCCTCTCTCTGGCCACGAACCTTGCTTAGCTCTTCTTCATCTTTTATTAAGTTTATTTATTTATTGAGAAAGAGAGCGAGAGCGAGAGAGAGAGCGTGCATCAGAGAGAGAGAGAGAATCAGAGAGAGAGCATGGGAGAGGGGCAAAGAGAAAGAGAGAGAGAGAATCCCAAGCTGGCTTTGCACTGAGTGCAGAGCCTGATGCGGGGCTCGAACTCACGAACCGTGAGATCATGACTTCAGCCGAAATAAAGAGTCAGACGCTAAACCTACGGAGCCACCGGGGCACCCCTTGCTTGGCTCTTCTTTCCAGCCTCCCTCCCCTCAAGAGCTCTGCTCACACCACAGCTTCGCCACTCACCCAGCGGCAGGCACGGTCCTTCCGCTCTCCACCTGAACGGCCTCACTCTGGAAAGGACTTCTCTGCATCCTGCACCCCAAGACTAGTGGAGGTACCCCTTCTGGGTACGTTTCTGGCATCCTGTGCCTCCCCGCTGCACCACTGATCACCTCAAAGTCACTGGCTTCTCCCCACGAATCTCTGACCCCTCAGAAGGCAGGGATGGGGTTCCCTGCTCCCTGCTGCATCCCCGACGTGGGCACAGCATTGGCCTCGAGCGGGCGCTCAGGAAATACTTGTGGAATGAATGAGATGGTTGCAAATCCTAGCCTCTCTCCTGTGTTTCAGCCTCATATTCCCAGCTACCCAGAGCAGAGCGACACCTAAACCTGAGGGGTCCTCAGACTCTCCTGGGAGGTTTTTGAGAAAACTAAAAGTGAAAAGAGCATCGTGCGGGACCGTGTGTTCTGTGTGCTCTCATCTGAACAGACTATGCAAGAAATTAAGGGTATTGAGCAGAGGGAGGCAGGAGGGAGACTTTTTTTTTTAATTTTTAATGTTTTATTTATTTATTTTTAATTTTTTTTAATGTTTATTTATTTTCGAGACAGAGAGAGACAGAGTGCGAACAAGGGAGGGGCAGAGAGAGAGGGAGACACAGAATCCGAAGCAGGCTCCAGGCTCTGAGCTGTCAGCACAGAGCCCGACGCAGGGCTCAAACCCACGAACCGTGAGATCATGACCTGTGCTGAAGCTGGCCGCTTAATTGACTGAACCACCCAGGTACCCCAGGAGGGAGACTTTTTACCCTACTACTGATTTTGTACCTTGTAAATTATTTACTGGTTTTAAATTTTAAGTAGAGAACTACTCAGGAGCCACAGTAAATAAGCAATTCATGAACCGAGGTAGACGCAAGGAACGAACTTCTCTTTTTTTAAAAAAAAATTTTAACGTTTTTATTTATTATTGAGAGACAGAGAGAGGCAGATCATGAGCATGGGAGGGGCAGAGAGAGGGGGAGACACAGAATCTGAAGGAGGCTCCAGGCTCCGAGCTGTCAGCATAGAGCCCGACGCGGGGCTCGAACCCACAAACTGCGAGCCCATGACCTGAGCTGAAGTCGGACACTTAACCGACTGAGCCATTCAGGTGCCCCAGGAGTGAGCTTCTCCAATGAGTTGGGATATCTGAAAAACTCCCCAAGTTGGGGGACAGCCCCACATGGAGGCACCGCTGTCACCTCAGATGCGCTCGGCCCAGTGCTGGTCTCATCGCTGACCCCTAAAACTTGCTTTTCTCCCAGTGCGCACCTATCCATTCTGCTCTCTCCGTGTCCAAATCTCATCTGTCCTTCCAAGGCCCTCACAATATTGGCTACAGTGGCATCTTGGTAAGGATCAGAGACACCGCTGTTCTGCCACATTGGCTCATACCCCTCCCGTTCATTCATCATGCCTTATCTTGGCCTGCGTTTTTGGAGCGAGCGTGTTGATACATAGACCTACCCATGTGAGCCCTTTCCCCATCTACACACACCTGCACACGTGCTGACAAAGGTGGTGGAAGACTGGAGCGGGCGTTTCACAGTGTCTCACGCACGACAGATGCCTCATCATTTCCCCCAGCGCTCATGCGCGGCCTTCTGTGACTCCTCCAGCTTACACTACTCCCAGCTGCTTCACCCCCAAATGTAGCCATTTAGGACTTCACTGGCCCATGTGTGCTGATGTTAACTGTCCGAACAGATTGCAAATCCCCAAGGGCAAGAGCACAGACTCCTAATTCTTCATTGACTTTGTCGTCCAAGAGCAGTGCCAGGCTCATGGCTCATGGCTGATCAGTACAACTTGTTGGGTCACTGGCGTCCACTTTTCTTTCCTTTCGTTTCCTCAGGAGGGGGTGTAGGGATGGGGGAGGAGGAGTCAGAGATCAAGAAGAAATCTCTTGTCAAGGGTATGGTGATTAATAATGATAATAATTATCCTTTATTGAGCAGCTCCTATCTGATAGTAGCCTCCCCACTAGTGGTTTTAAGATGCACTCGATACTGTATATCCGATCCTTACAAGGGCCCTAGGAGGTGGGTATCATTGACCCCCCACAGAGAGTTTAAACAATAGCTTTTAGTCCATGGAGCTTGCTTGGAGCCCCATTCCACATCCTGTACCCCCTCGGAGGTATAGACAAGAGGAGGCATAGCCAGGAGGAGGGGCAGCGTGGGAGAAGGCGAGGTGGGGTGACGTATTGGTGGTGACACTTGGTGGGGGAGGGGGTGGGGCGGGAATGAGATCTATGACACCAGTGGCCACTGAGGCCCTAGCACCTACGGGGAAGACAGGGAGGCACTGCCACAAACTTTGCTCCAGGCCTTTTGGGGCACCAACTCGAAAAATGGCCTGATCTCCGACCCTCATCCCACACCGAGATCTGCACGAATCCCTAATGCCCCATTTCTTTTTGGTTTTTGAAGGCAATTGAGAGATTTGAGTTGGAGAAGAAGGCTTTGAGAGAGACAAGTCGTGGCGGCCTGGGAGACAGAGGCAAAAATCCTTTCTTCTAGCTTTGATGGTGTTTCCGTCGGGTTTGGGGTTTGGCTTTTGTTAGTACCTCCAAGGCAGTCAAGCAGGAATCCAGCGTTTCAGCTGAGGATAGTTTTGCCCTCTTCCGAAGGAACTTCACGTCCGACGTGCTGGCATTGGGCAAGTTAGGCGGGAAGGACGGCACACTTAGAGACGGTCTGCTATGTGGCACACTGCACCACTGCTTTCGTGCAGATTCACCTGTTAAATCTTCGTAATGCCCCCTACTGCGGGGTAGGTGCCACTGAACATAGTTTACAGATGAGGGAACAGGCTCGGGGCAAGGGGACAGCTTGTCTGCAGTGGGTCCTGGATGCAGCTCCCAGCCTGCCTTCGCAGCCCGTGCTCCGTCCGCTCCTCCTGGCCGCTTCTCCGGGGCAAGCGGTCTAACCGATCAGGAGGGGTATCTTAGCGAGCCGGCAACTCAAGCGGGGGCCAGTGAGACTCTCAGTGTGACTGTCCTCTGGCAGCTCAGGCTGTGAACAATCACAGCTCTAATTACTGCGCAGCGATGGACAGACCTCGTGGTTGCTCACATCCCGTTTCTCTTCTTCCATTCTTCTGCAGACAAGAGTCAAAGAAAATCACAGCATATTTGCAGAGACTCGGAATCTAGGAATGTCAAATCTTCCGTTAATAAGAGGGTAAGGGATCTATTGCAGGGTCTCTTTCTGACTGGTTTCTGCCGGGCATGGAATAGATTTTAGTCCTGGGGAGGGGACGCCTGGCACCGGGATGACGATTGTGCAGGAAATCCGCTGAGTGCCCTTTTTCGAGGACCTTAAAGTAGTTCGCTCTCTCTGTCTCTGTCTCAAAATAAATAAATAATAAAGACACTTAAAAAAAAAAGTAATTCAGTCCCTCAAAATGTTTCCAGCAGGTGCCTTGGGTGATGGTAATTGGTTTTCTCTTTCCACTTTTCTGTATTTTCACTTTTTTTTTTAGAGTTGTTATATTGCCTCTTTCAGAAATTCGTAATAAATACATAAGCCCAAGGGGGAAACTATATGCTCCAAATTATTAATGACCGTAATATTAATTGGAGGTAATCCGTGAGTGGTTAATTAAATGATAGCCCATCTTCATAACAGCATCTATATATTATCTGAAATGATAAATTTGAAGACAATGAAGCAATGTGGAAAATCTAAGGTGAAGAAAGCAAGACGTACAACTGTGTGTGTGTGTGTGTGTGTGTGTGTGTTTATGTATTGTAAGGTGAGTGAAGTTACATGTGCATATTTGTGCGCATGTGCTCAGAGCCTGGCAGGGAAAATAGAAGTAATGTAAACAGTTTGGTAAGAGGTGCTGGGGTCATGAATGCGCCCCCATTTTGTCCAGTTTCTCTAAGCTTGTTACACTATCTTCATAATAAAAAGGGGAAGATATCCTAGTTTTTAGTTTTAAACTGTCATTTTAACAGACCTCATTTTCATATTCTGCTTTTGTTTCAGAAAACAACAGATAAAAATCTGCTAGTGGAGCTGTACCAGCACCCACAGAAATTTAACAGCGCTGTGCCGAACAGGCTTCCAAATGGGGTGAACTTTTGTGACATGGTGGGCAATGTGGTCCGGGCTGAGAGAAACCACCTCAGTGGCAAGGTAAGGAACAGTCTGGAAACGAGTGCTGGGGTAGAGCTGGGCCCACAGCAGGGGCCTCACACGGCTGGCACCCCAGCTTTGCAGCAGCCCGTGTGGCAGGCAGACCCAGCTGTTTTATACCCCGAGAAACCGAGTCAGGGTCACTAAGTAGGTCACCCACGGCCAGACAGTTTGCAAGTAACTGAGTTGAGATTCGAACCCAGGCCCGTGTTCCCTCCAAAACCTAGATTCTTCCTCCCTGAGCACTCGTTTCCAGACTGTTTTTTTTTAAATTTAATTTTTAATTAGAAACATTTTTTTAATGTTTATTTTTGAGAGAGAGATAGAGCAAGCAGGGGAGGGGCAGAGAGAGAGGGAGACACAGAATCCGAAGCAGGCTCCAGGCTCCGAGCTGTCAGCACAGAGCCTGACGCGGGGCTCGAACCCACAAACCACGAGATCATGACCTGAACTGAAGTCGGACGCTTAACCGACTGAGCCACCCGGGCACCCCCAGACTGTGTTGATCCTGTATCTTATCAGCAAAAAATGTTGAGCTTGCAGCCTCATGACGTATGTTTCTTTATAGATACACGTCTGTTGTCAACAGCTATATTGTATATTAGGAATCTTAATTTCCTGTTTTTCTTAATTAGACATTAGTTAGAATATTTCCCTCCCATGCCCCTTGGTGCCCCTTGGGGAGAACAACCACTTGGAGAGCGGTGCATTGGGGCGCGCTGGGTTCCTTGGGAAGCTGGGGCTGGCGGGGGGTTCCAAGGCCTAGAATGTGTGTGAGACCGCTCAGGAGGTAGGGATGAGTGCAAAGAGGTATGGGGAGGGGAGGAGGCCCAGGAAATGGTCTCTGTGCCTCATCGCCCTTCATGGTGTCCCCAAAGCACCTCCAATCATCGTTGCCTCCCGGGACTAAGACAGCTTCTTAGTCTGGTCTACCCACGCACCCCACTGCTGCCTCAAACCACTTACTCCCCCATCACTCTCCCTTTTCTCCTCCTCGCTCTGTCCCTCTGTCTCTCTCTCCCTCTCTCCGTCTCTCTCCCTCTGCCCACCCCGCTTCCTTCACTCCCTCCTCTCTTCATGAGTCCTCCCTGCTGCCTTCTCCCCGGCCATGTCTTTACATCAGCTCCACCTGTCTCTTTCCTCTGTGTCTTGCGTTCAGACTTCCTAAGAGTCGTGCTCTCTTTGGGCCAGTCACGGCCCAGCATGACAGTGGTATTTCTTTGCTAGAGTTCCAGTGCCCGATTCCAGCACAGACTGCAGTCGGCAAGTGAACAGCTGCCTTGGCCTGGTGGGGGCTGGGCGGGCGGGGTGCTCTGGGCTCGGGCACCCTGTCCCCTGCTGTCCTCGGCAGCGGCAGCGGCAGCGAGGTGGAGGGGCGGCAGGCACTCACAGCATCACATTCCCTCCAGGGCAGTGTAAGATGTTCCCCACATGGTTATTTGGGAAAGCAAGGAACCGGAAGGAAGATAGTACGTCTTGGTGGCTAAATAGCTCTCTGGGCTCTAGTTTCTTCTGTAAAATAAAGATAAAAGCAGTCTCTACGTGGAGGTGTTATTGTAAAATTAAAAAAGATAAGCATCTTATTTAAGTATAAAAAGCATTTAGCACAGTGCTTAGTAAGTCAGAGGTTCTCAAAAAAGGGTAGTTTTTATTATCAGTGTTATGGCTTAATGACGAATAATAGAAGACTGGTACAGTCATTTGGGGTGTGTGCAGCATGGATACAATGAATGTTTTTATAAAGAGTGTGTTTCGCCATGCTGTGGTGTCAAATGAAAGGTATCAGTGTATAAAACTCCACAATATGATGTTGTATAAACACACACAGGAAAATCTGGGGATGAAACCATAGGAGATTTCACCGATGTTCACTGAGTGAAAAGGTTATAGTTTTTTTCTTCCTCCTTTGCCTATTCTTCAAAAACAAGAAAGGGGCACCTGGCTGGCTCAGTCAGAAGAGCACGTGACTCTTGATCTCGGGGTCATGAGTTCAAATCCCACATGGGGTGTAGCAATTACTTAAATAATAAAAAAAAAAACCTTAATTATTTTTCATGTCTATTTTATTTTTTAGGGAGAGAGAGAGACAGAGCATGAGGGGGGGAGGGGCAGCGAGAGAGGAAGACACAAAATCCAAAGCGGGCTCTAGGCTCCCAGCTGTCAGCACAGAGCCCGATGTGGGGCACGAACCCACAAGCAGTGAGATCATGACCTGAACCGAAGTTGGATGTTTCACCGACTGAGCCACCCAGGTGCCCCTAAAAAAAACTTTAAGGATAGATGATAGGTAGATAGACAGATAGACAGAAAGATAGATAGACAGACAGACAGACAGATAGGAGAAAGACTAGAGAACAAACAGATTGTATGTATATTGTGGGTCTGCTGTCCCTGTGTGACCTTCCAGCCCATGACCTTGCTTGCCCTGCACAGGCCCCCTGGCGCAGCCCCACGTATTCATGTCTGTTTGCTGTGTGGGTATCCCCGAGGACAATGACTGCTGTTACTTAATGTCCCATTTTTGAGGTCCCATGGGGAATGTTCTCCTCAGGCCTTAATCCCCAGAAAAACTGCCCATCTCCTGGCATGATTTTAGTCTTATAACTAATGCTTTCCTTTGGCTGCCAGGAAACTCAAGGCAAATTCGTGTCTTAGCTTTATTTTAATTTTATTTTTTTTTTAATATTTTATGGAGGCCCCTGGGTGGCTCAGTCTTTAAGCATCTGACTTCAGCTCAGATCATGATCTCACAGTTGGTGAGTTTGAGCCCTATATTGGGCTCTGTGCTGTCAGCGCAGAGCCTGGTTCAGATCCTCTGTCTCCCTTTCTCTCTGGACTTCCCCCTCCTGATCCCCCCAAATAAATAAATATTAAATTTTAATTAAAAAATAAAAGTTAAAATATTTTATTTATTTAAGTAATCTCTACACCCAATGTGGGGCTTGAACTCACAACCCTGAGATCAAGAGTTATACACTCCACTGACCAAGCCAGCCAGGCACCCCTATGTCTTACCTTTACTTTTATTTATTTAAAAAATTAAAAAAAATTTTTGTTAGCATTTATTTTTGAGAGACAGAGAGAGACAGAGCATGAGCAGGGGTGGGGCAGAGAGAGGGAGACATAGAATCAAAGCAGGCTCCAGGCTCTGAGCTGTCAGCACAGAGCCCAATGTGGGGCTCAAACTCATGAACCACGAGATTGTGACCCGAGCCAAAGTTGGACGCTTAACCGACTGAGCCATCCAGGCCCCCCTAAAAATTTTTTTAAACATTTATTCATTTTTGAGAGGCAGAGAAAGACAGAGTACAAGTGGTGGGGCAGAGAGAGAGGGAGACACAGAATCCGAAGCAGGCTCCAGGCTCCGAGCTGTCAGCACAGAGCCCAATGTGGGGCTCGAACTCACAAACCAGGAGATCATGACCTGAGTTGAAGTTGGATGCTGAACTGATTGAGCCACCCAGGCGCCCCATTACCTTTATTTTTTTTAAGTTTATTTATTTATTTTGAGAGAGACAGAGCGAGCACAAGTGGGGGAGGAGCAGAGAGGGAGAGAGAGAATCCCAAACAAGCCCCGAGCTGTCCGCACAGAGCCAGATGGGGATTTGAACCCATGAAACTGGGAGATCATGAGCTGAGCTGAAATCAGGAGTCTGAGGCTTAACCCACTGAGCCACCCAGGCGTCTCCCTGTGTCTCACCTTTCAAAGGACCCTGTTCTAGCCTGTTCGGGGTGGGGGTGGGGTCCTCGCAAACTCTTCCTTGCCTCCTCGAACCCTCTCCTCTGTCACCGCCCCTTCCCTCTTGGCAGCGACGTTGCCTCTGCTCCAGAGAATCTGGAGGCCATCGCTAGACCGCGGGCTGCATGAGGATGGAGGGCCCGTCGCCCTCGGTCGTTGGTGGCCCAGCCCAGCCAGAGCCTCGCCTGGGACGCCAAATGCTGCCCACGTTTGCTGCCCTCACACTCTCACTGTCCTCTCCTCAGTGCTGCGGCAACCCGCCCCCATTCCCGTCCCTGAAAGTGGCCGTGTCTGCCCACCCTTGGCTCTCAGAAGGCCAAGTCCACAGGATGTGTTTCTGTTGTTCCGTCAGACGACCTCTCTGCAGAAATGGCCCAGAGGGCGACTCCCTGCGCTCGGCACTTCTGTCCTTCCTTGGTCTCTGGGGCAGCTTCTCCGTCTACGCAGGCAGCACGCTTTGGCCTTCCAAGCCCACGTTCTTCAGGACCCCTGCCTCTGCTCCGTCTTCTCCCTCTGCACAGACTCGTGGGGTGGGGACCGCAGACTTCCAGCCAAGCATCAGCCAGTCTCCTCCCTGGCCCTCACCCCTGCATCCGAGCAGTCACTGAGATTCAACTGCTGTCATTCCTGTATCTCCTCCTCCTTCCTGTTGCCGCTGCCAAGTTCAGGCCCCACACCTTCCTGTCTAGATCACCGCACCTGCCGCTCGGCATGCCGTCTGCCTTGCCGTCTCGTCTCAGTCCCCTCTGATGTGCCTTCTCCCTTCTTCCTCCAGTCTTTTTTTTTTTTAATGTTGATTTATTTTTGAGAGAGAGAGAGAGAGCATGAGCAGGGGAGAGGCAGAGAGAGGGGGGACAGAGGATCTGAAGCAGGCTCCTTGCTGATAGGAGTGAACCCAATATGGGGCTCGAACTCCTGAACTGCAAGACCATGACCTGAGCTGAAGTCAGATGCTCAACTGACGGAGCCACCCAGGCACGCCTGTCCGGTCATTTTGACTCTCCCTGGTACCCCAGGCACGGGTTAGCTGCCCCTTTGGGCTCCATAGCCCCTCCCTATGCTCCTGGGATTCCTTCTCACAAGGCCCCCATCTCATAGTACGTTATAAATGTCTGCTTACCTGTGAACGTCTCTGGGGCAGGGACTCTCCATCACTATCCAAGCACCTAGTAGGTGCTCAGTAAATAGCCGTTGAAGGGGTTGAAATGAACTTTTTGAAAGGAAGCAAGAGCATGGATAAATAAATACGTAAGAGCTAGCACACCTTTAGTGAGTGTCTCCTAAATGCCTGGCCCTGTTCTAAGCACTTTGCAGTTAACGGTCACAGCCAGACCTCGAGGTGGGGTCGATCGCTGTCCTCTCCATTCTCCGTGATGCCAGCAGGCTGGCTCCAAGGGTCCCTGGTGACACGCAGGATAGAAATCAAACACAGGCCAGCAGGAGGTAAAAACAGAGGTTATTAAAGTATAGATACAGAGAGTGGAGGTAGAGACAGTGTCTGGGAGACCCAGAAAGGAAAGAGGTATGAATCTCGTTCAGAGTCTGGGGTTTTTCCTGAAGACGGCGTTCTGGGGGATGTGTCCTCTCACCAGGAATGGTTAGAACAAAGACAAAGGCCCGGGTGTTATTCCTTGGAGCCAGGAGGTCTTGGCATCAAGATGTTTAGCACCTGTGGTCCGGAATATGCATATGATGGCTTGTCCGGTCATTCTCACCCAGTCCTCCCTTAGATGTTGTCTATTCTAGAGAAGTCATCAGCTCCTTCTCCTTTACAAGGAGGGCAGGCACTGTTTGCATTATGAGGCTTGTGTACAGTGGGGCGTGCAGGTCCTAGCAAGAATAGAAGCGGGAAAAGGAGCAAAAAGCAGGTTTAAATAAAAAAGTTTGTTTATTTTGAGAGAGAGAGAGAGAGAGAGAGAGAGAGAGAGAGAGCATTAGCTGCAGAGGGGCAGAGAGAGAGAATCCCAAGCAGGCTCGAACCCACAAACCGCAAGCTCATGACCTGAGCCAAAATCCAGGGTCGGACGCTTAACCGACCGAGCCCCCTGGGCGCCCCGCAAAAAAACAGATTCTTTTTTTTTTTAATTTTTAATGTTTTATTTATTTTTGAGAGAGAGACAGCGTGAGCAGGGGAGGGTCAGAGAGAGAGAGGGAGACATAGAATCTGAAGACAGGCTCCAGGCTCTGAGCTAGCTGTCAGCACAGAGCCCGACACGGGGCTCGAACCCACGAACCGTGAGATCATGACCTGAGCTGAAGTCGGACGCTCAACCGACTGAGCCACCCAGCCGCCCCAAAAAGCAGACTCTTAAGGAGTCCTTCCGTTTCCCTCTGTCACCTGGATGAGGAAGCTGAGCACATGCAGGGTCAATAACGTTGCTCAAGGTCAACGCAGTGTATTAGCGCTAAGAGCCGGATTTGAATCCAGGACGTCTGATACCAAAGTCTGGGCTCCCAACTGCTTCGACCGGGCTTTTTCTCTAAGGAAAACGCGAGGAATGGTGAAAAAGACAAAGCAGAGAGCTGGGCTCAGAGACCCTGCCGATGACGGAGGCTTATCCCCGTACCACGCCCTCGGCCAAGGAGTTTCTCCCTTTGCATCCAACAGGGGGCAGGAGTGGGATCTCTTTGCTCTTCATCCTGCTAAGAGGCAGCCTGTGCGGTGTCCCTGGGCCGTGTGAGCTTAGGCAAGAATCCTAAGCCTTGGGATCCCCACTTTCCTCTTCTCTAAACTGGGGTTCCCTGTCATAGCTACCACCTAGCTTGCGACAAACGAAATGAGATAAGGAGTGAAGGGCACAGCCCGGTGCAGATGGTAAGCGTTCAACAAACATTACATATTATCAAAGTATTAAGAGGGTAGCTCTGGAATCAGAGTCAGGTTACCGGTTACCGTGTTGCTTTACGACGAATTCTGAATTTCCCGCCCCTCCGCGTTCCCTGATAATCCTAATTTTTGGAGTTACGTGTGCTCACCACAGACCAGTCCAGTGACTTGCAGCTGTATTTTATGTGTTTGGTGATCACGGGGCAGCTGCCTACAGTCACGGGTTTCCGTGCTCGCTTGGCCACTGGCCCGCTCTATCACTTTGGGCGAGAGACTCTAGCTCTTTGATCCTCAGTTTGCCCGTCTGTAAACTGGAGAGAGTAGTAACACCCGTCTTGAGTGATTATCGTAGTGGTTAAATGAGAATGTGTAGAAGAAGAGGCAAAAAGCCGGAGCTCACTAGAAAGGGTAAGTGGTTTGTTTGTTTGTTTTTTTAAATTGACTTCAAAGATGCCATAAGTTGACCTCAAAGATGCCGGGCGGGAAGATGGTGTGATTAGTAACAGTAACAAGCTGTGGAACGAGGAGGCAAGGCAGGTTTTGAACGGAGAGGATTGTGAATCTGGCTGTGGCTCTACAGCCGCAGTGAAACAACGAAAAGTTGTTTTTTCAAAATCAACAGCAATAATCATGTGGATTTTGTTGTGTTTTTTTTTTCCAAGTCTTTCTGTTCAGATAGAGAGTTAAAGAAGTTTTTCTCTTCTCCTTCTCCAAGAGCCATGTGGCTGGATAGCTTCTGGTGGATTTTTCATGAGAGGTACCAGGTAAATGCAAATCTGCCTGCTTCTCTCCCTTGCTTAAGTTATTTTTCTAATGGAATAAACCCCAACCTCTCTGGCGTGGGCTGCGAGCCTCTCTGATTCTAGGGAGCACCCCTGCAGCCCCGTCTGCCACCCTTTCCCCTCCCCACCCGTGCCTCGCCCATCCACACTGTCCCTTAGCCACTGCACAATGTCCCGTACGTATTCCCTTGAGCATCAGGAACCGGTCCCTGACATGGGGCTGGTCAAGCACAGGGCCAGGGGCAGAGTCGGGACCTCCCACCCCAGAGTTTGGGTGCTTTCTTCAACAAGCTGCCCCAAGGTATACATCTATTTTATAAATCCTATAAAAATCAGTGTACTATTTCATAAATGACAGGAGGTTAAACATCTTGAGAATAAGATTCCTAAACATACGAGGAGTACGTATTTGAGAATCTTAGCCCTTGGCCGTTTCATCAAGAGGGTCTAGTAATTCCTTCTCCACTCTTATTCTCGGTAGCCAAACCAGGAGATCCAGAATAAGCTGTTTGATCGGATATCCCAACACTACGCCTCTCTCTTGTTGCGGGAATCCAAGTCCCACTATGAAGAGGCTCTCTTAAAAGTGAGCATCAACCACTGTTCGGAGAAAAAAAAAATCACGCTAGATACCGCCTCACTTCTAATGCCAATAGAATGTCCTTAACGTTCTTTCCATGAGGGAGTAATTAGTAAGTGGTGCTATATTCATACACAGACTTGTAATGCCGCAGTTACAAAAAAATAAGGTAGATCTATATATGGTGTATTTTAAGTGGAAAGCAAAGAAATTTATAGAACTCTGTATTTAAACATGTACATGTATATATGTATGTGTGCCTATGAATAGAAAAAAAAATCTGGAAAAATACTTATCCAGTTCTTAGCAATGATTATCTCTGGGGAATGAGGTTGTAAGAGACTTCCTTTTCTACTTTAAATATTCCTGTAGTATTTAAATAAGCATGTGTATTTTAAAATTAAAAAGTATGAATATACATATATTCACAAAGACTGATTTAACTCCATAAATAAATTACCACAGTCAAAGTTAAAAGGCAAATGAGAAACTGCAGAAATCATGGAGCATATATGTCCCACGATGTAAAGCGCTCTTATAAATCGGGACGCCTGGCTGGATCAGTTGGAGGAGCATTCTACTCTTGATCTCGGGGTCATGAGTTCGAGCCCCGCATTGGGTGTAGAGATTACTTAAATACATAAAAACTTAAAAAAAAAAGAACTCTTAAAAATTGATAAGAAAAAAATGAAACCCCCATAGACCAGTGGACAAAAGTACATAAACCAGAAATTCATCAGGGAAGAAACACAAACGGGAAAAAGAGTTCACCCTTAACAATCATCAAACATACAAATTAAAACAAAAACCATCTGATGCCCCCTTTTACCTGCTGGATTGCGCGGATTAAAAAGAATAATTCCCAGGGCTGTGAACGATCTAGGGAAATGACACTCCGACAGTCTGAGGGAGAAGTGAACTGATACATTTTTGCTACATGGCGCTTACACTAATTAAGTGTCCGCCTAACCGGTCACTTAGGTTTTCTGTGCCCAAGTTTCATCATCCATAAATGGGGATGGTAACACCTCGCTCACTGCTTCCACTCATGCATTCAACAAAGTTTTGACTGCCTGCTATGTGCCAGACACAGACAATATCCACCGATGGGGGGGTTGTTGAAGTAAATTTTGATATGCCTACTCAGCACAGTATTATGAAGTTCACTCGTGGGAGAAAAGAAATCCCAAAGAGTTTATAACAACCTGAGGAAGCGCTTATACTATACTGGTAAACGAACAAAGCCAGATAGAAATGTATAATTTGAACTCAACCGTAGTGAAGAAGGAACAACAGTTCCACACATGCGGAGGGGAAAAAAAAGAACCATAGTAGTACTTCCTGTAATCTCCGATGGGCGGGTGAAATGTATCTTGTCGTCTGGGCTACTCTTGGGAGGTGGCAGAAGGGACTGAGCCACAGACCACGTGCAGAGGGGATGCGAGAGGGGGAGGTTGCTGGCCTGAGCATAGCCTGATGTCTGAGGTGGGGTCCCCAGGTAGGGTAAGGAGTCCGCCAAGATGTGGGCCAATGACAGATGGAAACGGCTCCCCCACCCCATGAACGGAAGGCAGCACGGTGTCAGAGAGTTTTATCACAGATCCTTTCCTCGGTCAGGGGCTCTATTCTGGGTGTGGAAATGTCCAGAACGTGGCCTGAGCTCTGCTTCCCCTCCCCCGCACTCCCCAGAGGTTGCCATCACTTCTGAGCAAAGCCCTGTACACCAGCTTCTGCTGCTGCTTCCCGCAGTCCTGGTTCAACACGCACGAATTCAAGTCGGACATCTGCAACACGATGAGCCTGTGGATTACAGGTAGGGGGAGGCTGCTGCGTCCCGGGGAACGTGAGCCCGGAAACACTTGGCTGCCCCGAGCCTAGGTCACGCAGCCTTCACGGAGGCGGCCGTCCTTTCCTCTCGTTGCCATGAGAGAAGGTAAGGTGTGCGGTTAGAGCCCCAAGGAGCTTCCGCGGGACAGTCCTGGGACGTTCCTAGGCCCGCCTTTTTGTGCCCGGTGCATCAGGCTGCGGCCGAGCCCCATTAGGTGGCCTTGTGCTGGGGGCTGACGGAAGCCACCCCAAAGCGTACGCTAGTTGGACGATCCCATCCTTCCTCCCCTCTGTGACTCCATGTGGCCCAACTGTAGTCCCCTTGTCCCTGCTGCACACGCAGTGCCCAGGCTGATGTTTGCTTTTAACGCCTTCTTACTCCCCTTCCCTACTCCCCTCTTCTCAACCTAGATGTTTTCTAAGGTCATTAAAATCTCCTACTTGTTTGGGCCCCTGGGTGGCTCAGTGAGCGTCCCGCTTCGGCTCAGGTCATGATCTCACGGTTCGTGGGCTCGAGCCCCGCGTGGGGCTCTGTGCTGACAGCTAGCTCAGAGCCTGGAGCCTGCTTTGGATTCTGTGTCTCCCTCTCTCTCTGACCCTCCCCTGCTCGCGCTGTCTTTCTCTGTCTCTCAAAAATACATAAAAAAACATAAAAAATTTAAAAAAAATCTCCTATCTATTGACAAGATCCTGTGTCCTAAGTACTGTGCTAAGTAAGCACCCTTTTACATTTCCTATTGTCTTGGGGGTCTCCAAGTTCATTCCCGCATCAGGGTATTTGCCAGGAGAACTCACCATTCTCAGCATGCAGGTGTATTGACAGCCAAGATTATGGCAGTGTAATGAGGATACACAGTCAGGGAATATTCTTTTTTATTTTTTTAATGTTTATTCTTAAGAGAAAGAGAGCAGGAGCAGGAGAGGGGCAGAGAGAGAGGGAGACATAGAATCCGAAGACAGGCTCCAGGCTCTGAGCTGTCAGCACAGAGCCTGTCACAGGGCTCGAACTCACAGACCGCGAGATCATGACCTGAGCTGAAGTCGGATGCTCAACCGATGGAGCCACCCAGGCGCCCCCAGCCAGGGAATATTCCTAAGGGAAAAGACAGGCAGGGGCTGGAGGAATTCCTGTGCGAGCTTCCTCGTGCTCTCTCCCTTGCGCGAGGAGTTAGGACGCTGTCGCTCTCATCCTTCTGCAACAAACATGCGGCAACTGTGTGTGATGCTTCTGCCCCGCCCAGTAGAGACCCAGCACCCAAGCTTTATACCAGGGGCTGGCCACGTGCACACCCGTGTCTATCAGGTACCAAAATTCAGGTGTCCTGCGGAAGCCGCGTTGCTTTACAGGCAGGCCAGGCACAGGGAGCCACGCTTACCAGTTAGGGAACAAAAATCCCCGCCCCCCCCCCAAGCCTTATTGGTATAATTGTTGCATTACATTGTGTATGTTTAAGATGCACAAAGGGATGACTTGATGCGTGTATATGTTGGGAAATGTTCCCATAATAAGGTTAGCAAACACATCCTTCATCACACGTCATTACCATTCTGTTGTTGTTACGGCGAGAACACTTACAAGCTACCCTCATGGCAAGGCTCAAATATACAACACGGTATTGTTAACTGTAGCCATCAGTGTGGTAGATCCCTGGGGCTCGGTCCTCCTCTGGCTGGAACTTCACCCCCTCTGAGCAACATCTCTTCATTTCCTCCATCCCCAGCCCCTGGCAACCACCATTCCACTCTCTGCTTCTGTGAGTTTGGCTTTTTAGCTTCCTCTGATAAGTGAGATCATATAAGAGTGTTTGTCTCTCTCTGTCTGCCTAATTTCACTTAGCATAATGCTCTCAAGGTCCATCCATGTTGTTGCAATGTCTGGTTTTCCTTCTTTTTATGGCTGAGTGTGTATATATATATATATGGTGTAGGTATATGCCACATTTTCTTTATCCATCCATGGACACTCAGACTGTTTCCGTGTCTTGGCTATTGTGAATAATGCTGGAGGGAACACAGGAGCGCAGGTATCTCTTTGAGACTGATTTCATTTCCATTGGAGGAGGATTCCTGAATCATAGAGTCGGTCTATTTTTAATTGTTTGAGGAACTTCCATACTGTTTTCCATAGTGACAGTGCCAATTTACATTCCTTCCAACAGTGCACAGGCTTTCTTTTTTTCTACATCCTTAGCAGCGTTTGTTACCTCTGGTCTTTCTGATCATAGCCACCCTAGTAGGTGTGAGGTGATGTCTCACTGTGGTTCTGATTTACATTTCCCTGTTGTTTAGTGATGTTGAGAGCCTTTTCACATACTTGTTGGCCAGATCTTAGAAAAATACCTGTTCAGGTCCTTCCCCCCCCCCTTTTTTTAAATTTTTATTATTTTACATTTATTTATTTTTGAGAGACGGAGAGAGACAGAGCATGAACAGGGGAGGGGCAGAGAGAGAAAGAGACACAGAATCTGAAGCAGGCTCCAGGCTCCGAGTTGTCAGCACAGAGCCTGACGCGGGGCTTGAACCCTCGAACCGTGAGATCATGACCTGAGCCGAAGTCAGACGCTCAACAGACTGAGCCACCCAGGCGCCCCCCTTTGCCCATTTTTAATCAGATTATTATTATTATTATTATTATTATTATTGCTATTGAGTCTATGAGTTCCTTATATGCTTTGGTTATTTAACCTCTTATCAAATATATGGTTTGCAAATATTTTCTTCTATTCCATATGTTGCTTTTTCATGTTACTGTTTCTTCTGCTGCACAGAAGCCTTTTAGCTGCATGTCGTCCCATTTGTTGATAGCTAAAAAGTCATGGCCAAGACGACTGTCAGAGAGCTTTTCCCCTATATTTTCTCCCAGGAGTTTTATGGTTTCAGATTGAACATTTAAGTCCTTAATCCATTTCAAGTTAATTTTTGTAGGTGGTTTAAGATTAGGGGGTTCAGTTTCATTCATTTGCATGGGGCTGTCCAGTTTTCCCTGCACCATGTATTGAAGAGACTCTTTTTCCCCCCATTGTATATTCTTGGCTCCCTTATCAAATGTTAGTTGACCATATATGTGTAGGTTTATTTCTGGGTTCTCAGTTCTGTTTCATTGATCCATGTGTCTGTTTTTATGCCAGTACCATACTATTTTGATTTCTTACCTCTGTAATAGAGTTTAAAATCAGAGAGTGTGATGTCTCCAGCTTTGTTCTTTTTCAAGATTGCTGTGGCCATTCAAGGTCTTTCATGAATCCACACAAATTTCAGGATGGTTTTCTCTACTTCTGTGAAAAATACCATTGGAATTTTGATAGAGATTGCATTGAATCTGTAGATGGCTTTGGTTGGGTAGCATGAATGTTTTCATAATATTAATTCGTTTGATCCATGAACACAGCATATCTTTCCATTGATGTGTCTTCTTCAATTTCTTTCATCGGTGTCTTACTGTTTTCAGTGTATAGATTTTTTCACTTCCTTGGTTACATTTATTCCTAAGCATTTCATTGTTTTTGATGTTATTGTGAGTGGGGTTGTTTTCTTTATTTTTTTTTCCACCTAGGTCATTGTCAATGTATAGAAACCCAACTGACTTTCATATGTTGATTTTGTATCCTGAAAATGTACCGAATTTATTAATTCTAACAGTTTTTTTGGTAGACTCTAGATTTTTCTATATACAAGATCATGTCATCAGCAAACAGAAACGATTTTACTTCTTCCATTCTGATTCGGATGCCTTTTTTTCTAATCGTTCTGGCTAGGACTTCCAGTACTATGTTGAATAGGAGTAGTGAGAGTGGGCCACCCTTGTCTCCTTCCTGGTCTTAGAGGAAAAGCTTTTCTTCACCACTGAGTATGATGTTAGCTACAGGTTTGTCATATGGGGCCTTTATTACACTGAGGTGTGTTCCTTCTGTGCCCACTTTGTTGAGTGTCTTTATCACAGAAGGATGTTGAATTGTGACAAATGCTTTTCCTGCATCAATTGAGATGATCATATGATTTTTATCTTTCCTTCAGTGAACATGACGTATTACATCGATTGATTGATTCGTGGCTATTGAACCATCTTTGCATTCCAGAGGTCAATCTCACTTGATGGTGGTGTCTGATCCTCCTAAAATGATGCTGGATTCAGTTTGCTAGTACTTTCTTGAGAGTTTTTGCATCTATATTCATCAGGGATATTGGTCTGTAGTTTTCTTGTAGCATACTTAAATACCTGGATTTGGTATAGGGTAATGCTGACCTCATAAAATGAGTTTGGGAGTGTTCCCTCTTCTTCAGTTTTTCAAAAGAGTTTGGGAAAGGTTGGAGTTAATTCTTTAAGTGTTTCATAGAATTCACCTATGAAGCCATCTGGTCCTTGGCTTTTCTTTATTTGGGAGGTTTTTGATGACTGCTTCAATCTCCTTACTCATTATCGGTCTGTTCTGATTTTCTATTGCTTCATAATTCAGTCTTGGTAGCTTGTACACTTCCAGGGATTTGCCCACTTTCTCTGGGTAGTTAGGGAAAGTTCTATCAGTGTAAAGAAATGTTTACCAGACAACTTGCAGATGCTACCCAGAGGCCAACCTCACAAGCAAGCTTTTCCAAGGAGAGCAGCCTCGGGTCTGCTCAGTCTTTTCTGCACACCCATTTAATCCACCTTTAACATACGCAGACTCAAAGAAGTCCCCTGGCCAACAAATGGAGGAGCAGGCTGTCCCACTGCAAAGCTAGGTCTTGACCACTGCCATCTTGCCTCTCATCTTCCGACTCTTTTCTTCGGTTCCTCCTTCCTATTCCCCATTTTGCCCACGACCGCGTGCCTCCTTCCCCTAATCCATTCCCAGCAATAAACCCCCTGTCCACTTAGTTTGTCCCAGGGAGACAGCATCTGTGCATAGTATTCAAAACTTCCTCCACTTACTTTGTCCAGTGGAGACAGCATCTGTGCATAGTATTCTAAACTTCCTCAAGTAGTCCTTGGTCTTTTCTTTTCTAAACCAAAGAACTGAGGGAGAAAGAAGAGTCCCTCTGATGTCTGAGCGTTCAGGTTCCAAGAAGCCAAGACTCTGAGGTACACGGTTTTCTTACAAGAAAAGCATTAGCCCCATTAATGTCATCATCAAATATTTAGGGAGAACCCATTTCTGGGACTTAGCTAAGTGTCATAAGGCATTGAACAAATACTTACGAAGCACCTATTTATTATGTGCTCGGTCCAGTGCTAAGCCCTAGAGGTGCAAAGGTGAGTAAGACCCAGGTGCTGGGCTCAGCGAGCTCCCCAGTCCAGCAAGAGCAGAGGAGATAGGCAGGAAAACCAAAGACTACAAACCTTTCACCTCTGTATACACAGGGTCCCGATCGGATCTTCACACTCACGCTGTCTGGAAGGCAGGGCGAACTTCACCATCTCCATTTTCTTCTTTTTTTTTTTAAGTTTTTTTTTTTTAATGTTTATTTATATTTGAGAGAGGGAGAGTGAGAGAGCAAGGGGGAAGGTTGAAGAGAGAAAGGGAGACAGAATCGGAAGGAGGCTCCAGCCACCGAGCTGTCAGCACAGAGCCCAATGCAGGGCTCGAACCCACGAACCATGAGATCATGACCTGAGCCAAAGTTGGACGCTTAACCCACTGAGCCACCAGATGCCCCACCATCTCCATTTCTCAGAGGAAGGCACCAAAGCCTACTAGAGAGGAAGCAGCTTCCCCAAGGCAGGGCCTCTGTGCCCTGCCTCCCTAGGACCGGCAGGGGGGCACTTGGGGGAGGGGCTCTGGCGTCTGTTTTCTGCCTCCCTTCTCTTTTAAGCAGGTTTTCATGATCCCTCTTCATTCTCTGTTAGGTATATACCCTTGCCTACAGAGCTATAACAGCTGGGACTACTCGGAACTAGATCCAGAGCGATTCCAGAGAGAAGAATTAATTTTGCATAGAAAAAGACTGTTAAAGAGTAAGGTACCGCTCGTGGACTTCGGCCCCCTGTGGCCCTGCCACACGCAGCCTGTCATCTAGTTGGGGCAGGGCAGGGCCTTAGTATCGAGGTACTCTGGCCAGGTTCCCTTTCACTCTCCCCCCCTCCCCTACCCCGGACTGGTCACCAAAAGACTGAAATGCTAATGCTCGGGTGTAGTTAGAGTCAGCGCGCAACGTAATTGCTGGGATGCAGGGGCGGAGTTTTGTATTCTAACGATGGCTGGATGGCTGCCTGTTACCGGGGGTCCTCTGTGCCAGGCCCTTCCCAACAACCAGCTGAAGTACAGACTAAATCCATTTCACAGAGGAGGAGAGTAGAGTTCAGGGAAGCAAGTTGCCCAAGGCCTGCTTTCCTATTGCACACAACAGACACGTAAAGAGCACTGCCTGCCGGGCAAGTGCAGCCCCGCAGCGCAGTCTAGGGGGAGTGGAGGCAACGCAAGGACACTGCCGTGGATTGGGCACTGTGGTGGGGCTTACAGCACGCTGAGGCTGCACGGGGAGAGGCGCCCCATCCAGCCCTGAGAGGGTCAGTAAGCGCCATTTAAGCTGAGATTTGAAGGAGGTGTATTTTAGGCAGGTGAAGGGGAGAATTACTGTTCCAGGCAGAGGGAACAGCCTGTGAGAAGACCCAGAGGCATGGCAGCCGTGAGAGGACTATCTTGGGCAACCAGCCCACGGGTGGCTGAGTCAGGGTTCACACACGGGACTGCAAAGCCAGAGAGACACACTATTGGATTGGGCGGAGATTTTCTCCAGCAGGGGGAGGTCTCCCCTTTCCATGGGGCCCCCCAGGGCTGCAGAAAAGCCCTATGTTGAGTAGGTCAGTAGGACCCAGGGGGCAGACAACATCCCACCAATGAAATCCCTCAACCACACCCAGGACCCTCTGGAAGTGGAGGATAGGAGCGAGACACCTATTTTTTCCTCAAATATGGTGAAAACAGTTCACACCGTAAAGAATATGAGTCTGAGCACCATTAGCAGTAAAAAATGCTATCGCATACTGACTCTGCACCAGCCAGCTTGTGTTATTCTGTTTCATCCTCCTCTACCCTTGTGAGAGAGCCTGTTCCCCTCGTCTCCCCGCAGGAGGTGAGGGGCAGAGGGGTTCATGTGCCCAAGGTGCCCCTGCGCAGCTGGGAGCCAGAATTTCCCCCAGTCAGGCCAATCAGCGTCCTACTTTCGTCGGCCTGTGGCCGCTCTGGCCAATGAGACCATTCTCCCCATTCCGTCTACCTCCTCCAGGGAACTGTGAGGCCCCCTCAGCAGGAAGGAGGGGCCCCCTGAGAGGCAGTACAGTCCCCACCTTGGGGGGGGGGGGCTCCTGTCTGTGCAGAGCTGCTCCTTTGCCGCCTAGAAGGACCAGCCGCATCCGCGTCTCTAGCCCCGGTGGTCCCCCAGTGGCTGGAGATGACAACAGCCACCGCTTCCTCAGAGCCCGGTGCTTTCGCGCGCCGCTTTTCTAAGCATTTACAGTTACTGACCCACTTAAGACGCCCAATTCCCCAGCAATCCCTGGGGACACACAGGGGTTTCAAAGTGAACAATATCTAACCTGTAAACTGTCTTCAAATTTAATGACACTCTACGAGGTGGATAGAGTGTTACTTTTTTCAGCGTTTAATCCAACATGTATTAATGTCGATGTTTTGAGCTTTTTGGTTTTCTTTCGAAGCCAGTACTTTTTGTTTCATGTGGGTTGAGGGCTGGCCCTGTGTACTGGGCTCTGCATACATTATTTACTTCAATTGGCTCACCAGCCCTGCAGGGTAGCTGGTATTCAAGCCTTTAACAGGATCAGAGAGGTTAGGTAACTTGCCCAAGGTCACTCAGCAGGGGGAATGACTGAGGGGCTCTGGGGGCTCTGGTTTGCCTGAGCTCTGTTGTCCTCCAGGGAGGGGGCTGTGTCAAAACTCCCGGTCTACGATGTCCTCTCCAGGACAAGAAGGAACTGAAGCACAACTTTGTCTCCTCCCTAGGAAGAGATTTTTCTTTGTTCGGTTCTAAGAGATACTCCTCCCAGAAGGCTACCCAGAGAAAGGAAGTCCAGGGCTCGAAGGTGAGTAGAGAGGCACAGACCCAGACCCCAAATGCCTCAATGACTTCCACTTGGTTCCACATCTCTGCGCGCCCCACCCATCATCTCGGGGAGGGGTCCTGGTGGCCCTCTAGGTCTGTGGGCACGAGCAGAGCACCAAAGGGTGACCCCAGAAATGCAGTAATTGGGAGGTGAAGGGTAAGGAAGCCGTCTCTAGGGGGGAGGTTCAGCTCAAGGTGCTTTTCTGTCTTTTCCTCCCTATCAGTCCTTGTCATACACCTGCACCTGGCTGCCCTCTCGACACCTGCTTGGCCCTCTGTGCCCTGTGATGTTCCCCCCTAGGCAGCCCCAGCACCACCCCTCCCCTCCCCTTCCCTACCTACACGCCAGTTTGAGCTCCTTCATATTACAGCAGCCTCCTTGCTCCCTCAGGCTCCCTGGTACCCCTGCAATCTTTTCAAAACGCAGACCTAATTATGTCATATGTCACCCCCTGGCCCCACCCTACTCCCCCTGCCCTAAACACTGTCCCCCAGCCCAGATGAAAACTACCTCCCAAAGCTCAGAAGGCTTCCTCTTGCCTTGGGGTAGGCTGACCTGGTGCGGCCCTGCCATGTCCTACCAGCCCCATCTCCACCGTCCTGGGCCCTTGCGGCTCCCGCTGCAGGGGTGTTCCCTCAGTTCCTTGGGGACATCACACCCCCTACCAACCCCCAGCCTCTGTACCTGCCATTCCTCTTGTCCCAGGTAAGCTCCCTCCCACACCGCCACCGCCACTGTCAGCATCTCCTCCCACTGCTAACCCGAAACCGGCCAAATGCCGCCGCTGTGCCGCTACCGAGCAAGGCCTACTTTTTCCAGAAAGCTGGAGAAAACAAATGTCTAGGAAAACAATGAATGAGGCCCTTTGCTGCCCGTTTTTGTAAGTAAAACATTTACGGGCACACAGTCACGGTCCCTGGTTGACTGTTGTCTTCAACTGTCTTTGCACTTGCAGTGGCAGAGTTGAGTAGTTGAGGTAGAGACTTCGTGGGCTGCAGAGCCGGAAGCATTTGCCCTCTGGCTCTTGGCCAAAGGAGTTGCCACCCTGATTCAGGGCACACGCACCCATCCTTCTAACCGCAGCCGCAGCCCTCATCCTCAGGGTCAACAGTCTTGACCCTGGTCTGCACTCGGTTCCTTGGTATATGCGCTCAGAGCTCTGTCCTTCAGGGCACTTACGGGATGGTGCAGTCATTCCTATGATCCCGGCTGTCCCTGCCACTCGTCTGGGTGTTTTTTTTTAAGTTTTTATTCATTTTGAGAGAAGGAGACCATGAGCAAGGAAGGGTCAGAGAGAGGGAGAGGGGGAGAGAGAGAATCCCGAGCAGGCTCCGTGCTATCAGCGCAGAGCCTGATGAGGGGCTCACCCCAGGAAGATCATGACCTGAGCCGAGATGGGGAGTCAGATGCTTAACCAACTGAGCCACCCAGGTGCCCCGCTGCCACCAATCTTTAAGCTATAGACCAGCATCGTCATTTCTAATGCCAGGCTTCGCTCTTAGTAAGTGGCGTATGAGGCTTGATTCATTGTTAGACCAGACTTTCCCCTTTGCCTGGCGCAGAGTTGGGGGTGTTTTCACCCTGGAACATTCACCCCATGTTTGGAGCGGGGGAAGGGTGTGCCTTTCTTTTTGTAAAGTGGGATAAAGGCTACATTCTCAGGATGATCACTCGTAGAAAACAGGACGGAAGGACGTTTAAGGGTGTGGAAACGGACGGACGTTCTTTGAACTGGCAATGCAGTGGCTCCTTGCAAAGTCCCCACGTCCCCACGGGGCTTGAAGGTCTCTGGTTCGAAGCCCGCTCTCACGGGTTCAGACTGTAGCTGTGCAGCCTCGGACAAGTTCCCTAACCTCCCTGAGACTTGGTCTCCGCAGGTGTCAAGTGAGCGCGATAGCAGCAGGACCCTCTTCCTGTGTGACGACGACCATAGCACACGTGGCTGTGTGGCCAGGCCCCTTGTCAATCCACGGCCACGCGTCTCACCTGGGCCCTTACTCCCAAACCCTCCCGTCACTCGGGCTCGCTTTCCAGAATTCTTGCACCGCGGGCGGACTGTCTCGCGTGCCCTCCACCCCAGTGCCCTCCAGGGAGTGTCTTCATTGAGAAATGAAGGGGCGCCTGGGTGGCTCAGTCGGTTAAGCGTCCGACTTCGGCTCAGGTCATGATCTCACGGTTCGTGGGTTCGAGCCCCGCGTCGGGCTCTGTGCTGACAGCTCAGAGCCTGGAGCCTGTCTTCAGATTCTGTGTCTCCCTCTCTCTCTGACCCTCCCCTGCTCACACTGTCTCTCTCTCTCTCTCAAAAATAAATGATAAAAAAATTTAAAGATTAAAAAAGAAAAGAAAAGAAATGAGAAGCAGTCAGTAGGAAGGTGCTCACTTTCCTACCACAAGGCACCTGCCCGCATCTGTATACACCCTCACCCTCTGCCCCTGTGCCTTTGGAGGACCGGCCCTGCCCCGCTTGTGCCCTGGACCTCACCCCCTCAGGGCGAAGCTCCTCTGTCTTGTGTCATCATTCCCCACCCCCCCCCCCACCACCGCTCCGGTGGATCACTCCTGTCGTCGAATGGTCCTGCCTTAGCACTTCCTGCCTTTGCCCCTGCACCACCATTTCCTGATGCCTTTCCCGCCAGAACTTCTCGAACATCTCATCTGCACCCACAGCTCCTTGCCTCAGCCCTCCAGTCGGTTCCTGCCCTCAGCGCGTCATTGCAGCGGCTCCTGCGGCCACGGCCCCGACCCTAATCAGTTCACTGCGCTAGTCTGTGTCACGTGGTTGGCTTCTCCCACCTTCTTGAAATGCTTTTTCCGCTTGGCTTCTGTATTGCCAGGCTTTTGCAGGTGCCTTCCTTCCCGGCTGGCTGGCCCTTCTCTGTCTTCCTTGCTGGCTCCCTGTCCCGTCTGTCCGTCAGTCTGTCCCGGCCTCTTCCCCTCTACCTACAAATTCTCACCATTGGTCTCATCTGGTCTGCTGGCTTTATATGCCACCCAATGCCAGCAATGCCCAAATCTCCCTCCCCACCCTGGTGTATCCAACTGCCCCCTGGGGCCCCGCCAGGAGGATCTCCAGCTGGCGAGGGGCAAGAAGGTCGCTGATGGCCAGCGCCCGGCGTCATTTCGCTCCTGGCTGACTGCGACAGCCTCTCCTCGGGCTCCTCCCTTGGCCCCAGCCTGCTCTCCGCACGGCCACCTGCACGACCTTGTCACAGACACCAGATGAGGCCGTTCTCCGCCTCAGACCTCCAGCGGCTTCCCCAGTGCATCGGAATCCGATCCAGGCTCCTGAGCCTGAGTTGGATTCTCCCGCAGGACCCGGCCACCACCTCTGTCTCCAGCCTCTTCACATCCTTTCCCGCCCTCGGCCCCAGACGTCAGCCCGCCAGACTTCCTTCTGCCCTTGGACGCTCCAGGCCTGTGTCCGGCTGGGCCTTCGCACTAACTGTCACCTTCGCCTGGAACGCGCTTTCCTCGGAGTTCTAGGGAATGGTTGGCTCCTTCTGGACCTTCGGATTTCAGTTTCATTGACATTGTCCTCGCGAGGCCGGTCCTGACTGCCCCGGACTCTCCATCGTCACGTGGCTGATTGAATTCCCTGTACAGTGCTCATCACGGGCTGCTGTTCTTCCTGGGGGACTTACGTAGTGTTTAGTATCTGCCTCCCTCTATTAGAACATAAACTCCAGGGCGCCTGGGTGGCTCAGTCGGTTAAGCGTCTGACTTCAGCTCAGGTCATGATCTCACGGTTCGTGAGTTCGAGCCCCGCGACAAGCTCTGTGCTGACAGCTTGGAGCCTGGAGCCTGCTTCGGATTCTGCGTGTCCCTCTCTCTCTGCCCCTCCCCCCGTCTCAAAAATAAATAGACATTGAAAAAAGAACGTAAAATCCATGAGAACAGGGCCTTTTCTTGCTGTTCCAGCACCAGCTCCTGGAATTGACCTAGCACAAAGAAGACACTCAGCAGAGAGCCCTCGACTTCGTGAATGAGGTCATGCGTGTGAAGTCTTGGTCCTGTGCTTGGCGTGATGTGGTGCCCTGTGCGCGCCAGCCCCTGAGAAGTAGACAAAGTATGTCCCCTGCAGAGGGGTAGCTGTCCCTCTGAGACCAAGATCAAAATATCATTTCGTGGTTTTGCACTGCCTGCCACAACTGTGTAAAACAAATGTATTTTCCTTGCACTGAAATCCATAAAATCTTCTGACCGTTATTTCAGAAACCCAGCTCAAAATTCTTCTGCCCCAGAAACAGAGATAATCAAAAGCGTTCCAGCCTTGAAAGCAGCTGACATTTTACCGGCTGAACCAGGATGGAGGAGTGGGATTCCCTGGTGGGGACAGAGCCCCTCTCTTGTTTTTGGCGGACACACTTTCCCATCTGCTCGCGGAAAGAGCCGGCTGTGTTCAAAATCTCTTTTCCAAGTTTATTTATGTCTTTCACCTCTGCTCCCAACGTGGGGCTCGAACTCACGACCCCAAGGTCAAGAGTCGCACGCTTTTCTGACAGCCTGTCAGGCACCCCTAAAGTACGTGTTTTGATGGCAACAGTCTGTCTAAGAGTCCACAGTTCGGTTCCTTTGAGTCTGGCCCGTGGTGTGCCCTCCTCTTGCTCAGTGTTAGGGGTTTGCGCAGTGGGCACGAAAAAGCACTGTTTCTCTGGCTTCTGGTGTGAATCTCGGCTACAAATAAGGGCTCCTCCCTTTTAGAGGCGGGTTGTTCATTCATTTAATGAATATTTGAGAAGGCGCTAAAGAGGGTCTAACAGTCGTCTCCTTCAGGAAGAAGTGTGTCCAGGGGAAACGGTGATGCACCGCCCCCAGGAAGGACCAGCATGTTAGTTCCAAAGGCCAGGCCACCAGGAACGAGCCCCAAACCGTCCCACCCCGGCAGAGGCGCCCTGCTGTCCCCCGGCCAGCCGTCCCTCGTCTGGATGGTCAGAGCTCCGCTCTGCTTTCCTGTCAACAGACTTCCCCAGTCTGGAGTGTGTTTGGACTCTGCGCGGCACTGCTGCGTCACGTTGGTCATTGATACCTCGAAGGCGGGCGTGGCGCATCTAAAGGGTAGACCGTAGCTGGAATGTCTGCCTCCCAGCCCCCCAAAGAAGCTGGGCGAGTCGCTTGGGTCTTTCACCTTGGGGCATGCGTCTTGTGTATATGGAGAAGGAAGGGCACACACGTGACAGATAACACCCCCAGAAGGAGTCATTTGAGCTGAGAACCAAAGGACCAGGAGTCAGCCATTAAAAGAGTGAATGGGAGAAGCTTCCCGGAAGAAGGGAACGTGTGTGCAAAGGCCCTGAGGCCGAAAAAAAAAGAGCTTGAGCTATTCAAGGAACAGAAAGAAGGCCAGTGATACTGTCGCCCAGCCCGTGTGGGAAAGAGGGGCAGGAGTCGAGGCTAGGGAAGTCGCAGAGGCCAGGTCCTGCACAGTTTGTGTGGGGGGGGAGGTCATAGCAAGGAGTATGGATATAATTTCATGCTACGGGAATCCATGAACATAGGGGGAATACACCATCCGATTTATATTTTTACAAGATCACACTGTCTTCTGAATATGGAGAATGTAACCGAAGGGGACAGGTTAGGAGGCTTTTGCAGGTGTCCCGGGAAGAGACTGTGACAAGTTAAAGACCAGGTTAAAGATCAAGTCCCGCCCAGGTTGTCCGTATCTGTGACAAAATATGGGAGCTAGGAGTGGATGACCACCATGGGGTCGTAGGCAAAGGCAAGAAAACACACTGGCTTGATGCCAGCAGATCTAAAGTTCCCTCTAAGGTGATGCTACCTCTCAGTTGTGCAACTCCGAGCAAATCTGAGCCTCCGTGTTCTTATCTGCACAATGGGCGTCACAACGGATATCCATTCTTATAGATTTAGTCCAGGGCCAGGGGATGGCCCAGGTCAATCAGGTTCTGTCGGAGCGTCTAGTCACTTTGACCGGAGTCTTCCCAAGCTCCAAAGCATGGGGACGGTGAGGGTCATCAACAGTAATGACCCCATCTCCTCCAGCTCATGGCCATACCTGCTGATACCAGCTCTGCAAAGCCCCATGCCCTCCCAGCCAGACATTGCTGGGCAGCCCCGGATCGAATCTCACCCCGGCCCAAAGACAGGCTCCCTGGCCGCCCCCTCCCATCGCAGCTGAGCCCTCAGCGCCTTGCCATCTGAGCCGCAGGGTGACCGCGTGGGGGCAGAACGGTTCCGTCTCCTCTGGGCCGTGGTGCGGAGGGGGCCCCAGGGCAAGCTGAGCCTACCCCCACCAGCACGACAGTCGCCTTGCCTCAGGACTTGCGCGTGGTTGCTGGTCACAACCGGACCGAGGGCATGGGGACGTGTCCTTGCTAGGCCTTAACGATGTCCTTGCGAGGTAGGCGACTATTATCTTTATTTGACAGGGGAAGCAGGAGACTCAGAGAGGTGAACAGCCTTACCCCAGGCCACACAGCTGACTTCAGCTGACCACCGAGCTCTTTCTGCACCGCCCCCCCGCCCTTGCCCTTCCCAACAGCACACTTGAACCCAGGCCAATCTCCTTGCGTGTAGACCGTGACCTCCCTGAGGCCTGTTAACAAGGAACGTGATGCTTCATGGAGCCCAGGAGTGCTTTCTGTCTAACACACCCCAGCAACCACTTCGACGCTCTACAACTCGGTAGCTTTCGGACAGCCGGCTGCCCGGGACACGGGAAGCCCCCTCAGCCTTCCTCCCCTTCAAATACTGTATTTATATAAAGTGAGTGGTTGTTGAGGCTGGTGGACTGCTTGTCTGCCTCTCGGTGGGCCATCTGTTTGACGTTGCCAGACTCCTACTCATCCTTAAAGACGGAACAAAAGCATCTCCTCTCCTCGGAAGCCCTCCAGCTCTCCCCTCGGGGCAGGATCGAGCATTCCCTGCTCTGGCTTCCGGTGAACGGTCTGCTCCTTCAGCCTGCGGCAGACTATTCGGTGTTGCCCGCTATCGGTCATTCCCCTCCCCTGTAGAAAGAGAACCTTGGATTTGTAGCTGTAGATGGCGTTTCCTAGCCTCCCCGAGATGCACATGTAGCCACGTGACTAAGACCCAGTTAATGAACTAGAAGTGGATATGCCACGTGGCAGTTTCTGGGAATCATCCTTGAAAAACAGCGCATGTGAATGAATCCTTTGTCTCTGTTTCCTTTTCCCCTTAGGACCCCTAAGACCCAGGGTCCTATCTTGGGAAAGGTGGAAGCATGAGCTGGAAGAAGTCAAAGCCCCTAAGGACTTACCACCGCAGAAATCCCGTATAGACCCCGGACTGCGTACCTTCCGACTGTTACGTGGGAGGGAAATTTTCTACCTAGCTTGAGCCACTGTTATTTTGAGTCACTGATATACCAACCTAATCCTAACCTACGTTACCTCTCTAAGAAATACGTGATACTTCCCACCCCTTAGCGTAATTGTCTATTTACTACTCTCTCCCCTGCTAGGCTGGGAGCTCCTCTGGGCAAGGGGCTAGGTTTCGGGGTCTGCCCAGTAATAGGCACAGTAGTCGGTGCTCAGTGAAATGTCCCCAGTCGGAGGTGCGGTGAGTGACTGCGTGAACAAATGCGGCGATGCTCACCAAGCACTTCCCATGAGCCACTCATGCGCTTTGCACCATTAGCAGACTTATTCCTCCTAAGAACCGAAGAGGAAACCAAGGCAGCCGAGGCATCCAGGGACTTGTCCAAGCTTAGCGGCTGCTGAGGGACAGGGCTGGGACCGGCACCGCGGTCTGCTCAGCCCCCAGCACCTGTGTTTGCGGCATCAGCCACCTCTTGGCCACACGCCCTGGTTAGCGGGCTGAGCACCCAGGCTGTGCTGAGTGGTCTCCCTCCGAGTGTGACACCGCTAAGCACAAGGAGAAATGTCTGGGAAATTGCATGTTCGTGGTTAGTATCCTCTCCCAACCAATTTTACTCAATTTATTCTTTTTCTTCTTCCCCTGGAGACTTCCTGTAAAACTTCAACCACGGAGAAAGACCCTGTGGCCAAGAAGAGGCCAATGGTTGGCTCACAAACACAGAAAGCCACAAAAGGTACAGAAGCTTCCTTAAAAGGGAAATGTAGGCGTTTGACTTAGTTATGATCTCACAAGCCCTAGTTCCTTGGGTTTGTCCAGACATAATGTGCCACCCTGGTCTACATTTGTGGTTCTAGCCTGGATCTTGACACCAAGGGATGTCTTGGGAGAGGACATAATTATCTTTTCAGTTCAACAAACACTGATGAAGTTCCACTTTTGTGACGATGAGTTCAGCACAGTGCTGATACCTGTGGGGAAGAGAGGTTGTTCGCAATGGGAGGAAAAGACCTAAGACATGATAATTGCTCCTACCCACTTCCCTCCCCCAAAACCCAGCATTCGTTGAGGTAAGAATTGAGTTGTGTCCAGGTGTTAATTTATGAAGGAGACAGAATGACCACACAGAGAGGCCAATGCCAGTGAAAGAAAAGTTTGCTACTCACACTTGTCCTAGAAACAGAGGCCCAGCCACGCAGGGTCATGGGAGGAATCACCAGTGTCGGCCAGGAGGCAGAATGGAGCAAGGGGAAGGCTTAGGCCACTGCCTTTACTGGGATTTCTTTGGAAAAGACAAGGCATGAAAGTAAACAGGTTGGGATTATCTAGTTTGAGTTCCTGGTGGGCTTTGGGGCGGAGGCACTGTCTCTGGTTGTCACCTGGCCTTGGGGGGTGATTTAACAGGGGAAATACTGCCTTGGTATTTTACAGGAAAGGACTGTAAATATACATATTTTCTCCTCCTCCTTATGGAGGAGTCGGTGGTTCAGAGCAGGGGCTCTGGGTCCCAGGGGGGACGTAAACCGCTCTGGCCATCAGTTTTGCCCGGTGACTACTGGATGCCAAATAGACAAATACAGAATCTAAGAAAACACAGAACAGAGACTCTTAAGTGTCATTGCAGACAATTTCACACATGCCATCATTATTCCAAGAAATTAACTAATCCTCTTTTCTTTATGGAGAAATGGAAGCTCGGAGAAGTGAATTTAGTACGTGAAGTATTTAGTATTCAGAAGTTAGTATCTGAATTATATCTCAACCAAGCTGTTATTAAAAAAAAAAAAAAAAAAAAAGAACCACTTGGGAAGCACTCATTGAGAGATACAGCCAGGTTCCAAACAGAAGTAAATATTTGTAGGAGACTTTGTGAGTCCTCAAAATATAAACATACAGTTGACCTTTGAACGACACAGGGGTTAGGGACACTGATTCCGCCACACAGTCGATTAAGAAAATCATAAGGAGGAGAAAATATGTATATTTACAGTCCTGTCCTGTAAAAGATCCGCATATAAGTGGACTGGTACAGTTCCAACCCACGTTGTTCAAGTGTCAACTGCACATTCAAATTCATGAAGACCCGTGAATCAAAGGGGAAGTACCAAAGGAATTAGAAAATATTTTGGGGGCGCCTGGGTGGCTCAGTCAGTTAAGCGTTCGACTTGGGCTCAAATCATGATCTCACAGTCTGTGGGTTTGAGCCCCACGTCAGGCTCTGTGCTGACAGCTCAGAGCCTGGAGTCTGCTTCGGATTCTGTGACTCCCTCTTTCTCTGCCCCTCCCCCACTCTCTGTCTCTGTCTCTCTCTCTCTCTAAAAATAAATAAAAATTAAAAAAAAATTTTTTTAATATTTTGAACTGAATGAAAAATGAAAACCTTTTTTTCTAATATGAACATTTAATGCTATAGATTTCCCTCTGCACTCGGAGGCATTTCACAAGTTTTGGATATAGTCTTTTACTTATTTATTTTTTCCAAAAATTAAAAATTTTTTAACATTTATTTATTATTGAGAGACAGAGACAGAGCATGATCTGGGGAGGGAGAGACAGAGAGGGAGACACAGAATCCAAAGCAGGCTCCAGGCTCCGAGCTGTCAGCACAGAGCCCGATGTGGGGCTTGAACTCACAAACTGCGAGATCATGACCTGAGCCGAAGTCGGACGCTTAACCGACTGAGCCACCCAGGCGCCCCGGGATATGGTCTTTTAATTTTTATTCAGTTCAGGTTGTCCACTTTGCAGCTATTATAAAGAATGCTGGTATGGACACCCCCGTAGAAGATTTTGTGTAGTCGTATGTTTTCATTTCTCTCCGGTGTATGTAAACATAGGGGTGGAACTGCTGGGTCATATGCTTAACATTTTGAGGAACTGCCAAACTGTACTCCAAAGCGATCATCCCACATATTGTGAAGAATGTAAGAGGGGGGGCGCCTGGGGGGCTCAGTCGGTTAAGCGTCTGACTTCGGCTCAGGTCATGATCTCACAGTCCGTGGGTTCGAGTCCCGCGTCGGGCTCTGTGCTGACAGCTCAGAGCCTGGAGCTGCTTTCGGATTCTGTGTCTCCTTCTCTCTCTCTGCCTCTCCCCCGCTCACTCTGTCTCTCAAAATAAAACAATAAAGACATAAAAAATTTAAAAAAAAGAATGTAAGAGGAGAAACAGTCTATGTTTACTGTATATAACCACCGATATATACTATTTATATTATACATTTACTATTTTTAATATGTATTTACTGTACGTAACCAAACATTTATAATTTCTCTTCTTTTTCCATTCTCTTTTATTTTATTTTATTTTTAA
This sequence comes from Cryptoprocta ferox, assembly GCA_028646485.1. NCBI lineage: Eukaryota > Metazoa > Chordata > Mammalia > Carnivora > Eupleridae > Cryptoprocta > Cryptoprocta ferox. The sequence continues at coordinate 9,172,394 of CM053571.1, forward strand.
GTAATCTCTACACCCAGCATGGGGCCTGAACTCACAACCCCAAGATCAGGAGTCATACGCTCTTCGGACTGAGCCAGCCAGGCGCCCCATATTGTTTTTCTATTATTCTTGAGGTTCCAAGTTTTCTTCTCACACCATTTTCTTTCTACCTGAAAAAAAAAAAAAAACCCTTCCTTCAGTAACTCATTTCCAATAGGCCTGCTGGCAATGAAGTCTGGGATTCATTTTGCCTTTGAGCTGGGACATATAAGAGGAACAAAAAAATAAATCCAGGAAATTCACCGCCATATGGTTCTTATTTCGAGTTCTGGTTTTCTTCTCCGAGTCTCCCGCCAGCATCTAGTTTTCAGAGTCCTCCGATAGCTACCCCCTGCATTATGTCCAGGGTTGTTAAGTTGCATTTAGTGGGAGACGGGGTAGGGAGTGCTCCCTCCATCCTAACCAGAACTGGAATCCTGATAGAATTCTTTTGGTTCTTTTTGCTTAATTTTCTTCCTTCATTTTATTATTATATTCTTATTTTCAGAAGCTAAATATTCTATGTTCCTCATTGCAGATTATTCTTTATTGCGGTGAATCTCAGGCACAACTACTCCCCACCCTGCCGAAGAATGTTTAGTAGCAACGTCTGGAGATATTTTGGGCTGTAAAGGTCTTGGGGAGGGAGTGCCAGTAGCATCTAGTGGGTAGAGGTCAGGGTTACAGCTAAACATCCTATGATGCACAAGACATTCCCTACAACAAAGAATCGTCTGGCTAAAATGTTCGTGACACCAAGAATAAGAAACCTTGCTTTATTGTGTGCATTTGAAATTGTCTCATGCATACTTAGCTTTACGTAAAGTTAAATAATATCTTAACCCACTTCCTTTCCTGAACAAAGCAAGGACTTGAACGAATTTAACTCCGCTCTCTTCTCTCCAGACTCAAATGCTATTTTGTCTAGAGTTTTTAGTTCTGTTCTATTTTAAAACCTCACAAATTGCATATTATACTTATTATAGCAGATCATCTTTGTTTGGTCTTAAACTGTCAATTTATTTGCCTGCTTCCTGATGCTCAGACCATCTTTCTGGGATCATTTTCCCTGGGAAAAAAAAATTAGATGGACAGATAAATAGATAGATATTTAGAGAGAAAGAGAGAATGAGAAAAAGAATTTTTAGAAATTCCTTTATCACAAGCGTCTTGGTAAGTTCCCTTAGTTTTATTTTTTCTATGAATATCTTTTTTTATCTCTGTTTTTTTTTTTTTAGTTTTTTAATTTATTTTAAGAGGGAGAGAGCACATGCATGGGAGGGCAGAGAGAGGGAGAGGAAGAGAGAATCCCAGACAGGCTCCACGCCATTGCAGAGCCCGACACAGGTACTCACAAACTCATGAGATCGTGAACTGAGCCAAAACCAAGAGTCAGTCGGTTAAATGACTGAGCCACGCAGGTGCCCCTACTTCACCTTTGTTCTGGAAGATAGTTCCGATGGGCACACAAGCCTACCTAAATGCTTTGATGATTTGATTCCATTGTCTTCTGCCTTCTGTTGTTCCTGTCGAGAACTCTGCAGTCATTCCCTTATCCCTTTTTAGATGGTCTGTTGTTTCTCTCTGCCCATGTTTAAGATAGTCTGTGTTAACCTTCTCCCACAGAAAAGCTATAATTTTGTGCAAGAGTTGGGTCTTTTATTCGCAACACCCTTCCTGATTCTGCTTAGCATTTTATTTATTTATTTAAAGTAAGCTCTATACCCAGTGGGGGGCTTGAATTTACAACCCCAAGATCAAGAGTTCCAGGCTCTATTGACTGAGCCAGCTAGGCGCCCCTCTGCTTAGCATTTTTAAAGCCACCAGGCCTCTCCTTCCGTATTCTGTGGCCATGGTGTAACTTGTAGAGAACCGTACACATGGCATGAGTTGGCGTTCCACTTGTTATTTGCATGTCTTTTTTTTCTCACTAAGCTGTGAGTTCCTTGAAGATAGTCTACTTCCAGCACCGTGGTTGGACCTAACACGTAGTAAATGCTCAGTAGATGTTTGTTGGATGATGGATGGATGGATGGACGGACAGATAAGTAGAGGGACAAGAGTGTGGCCGCAGGTATATATCTGGTTAAAATGCAAGTGAGATTGTGTGAATTCACCTGATCTACTTCCTCTGGCATCTCCCAATGACCTGAGTACATGCGGGTATATTCACACTAATAGGAAGCTGAGCTCTGCCATACATGCTTTCTTGTCACAGCTGGCCGGCTCCAATGATCCTTTTGTTTGTTTGTTTTTGCTAACATTGTAAATGCTAACATTTACAGAGTATCACTGTCAGACTCTGACCCTGAGGAAAGCTGCAAAACAAGTCAAGAAGATATCGGAAGCCAGAGAATATGAGAATATGCTTCCCAAGAAGGTGAGCACATGATGGAAATTTAATCGTAGAGATGATTTAAGAGGAGCTAGGAGATCTGGTGAGAAAAGCCAGCACTGTGACGATGTCAGGATAAGAATGGGGGTATTTCTTATAGACTCGGGTGATACAGGCAGGAAATCTCCTACGGGTAATTCCTGGCAGAGGTAGGTACCAGTTGAGCAAGCGTTTTATCTGGATTTCTCCAGGGGTTTTAATTACCTGCTTGAAATTCAGGAGCCTTGGTGTAATGGAAAGAGAGCACTGAGCCTCACTGTCCTACTCTAGAAAATGGGGCAGCAATTCCTAGGTCATGGTGTTCTTATAAGGTTTACTTGAGGTAGTGATATTTAACATTTACTACATGTCAGACATTAAACCTATATAAGCAGTGTATTTTATTTCACTGTCACAGTCCTCTGAGAGAATTACTCCTGCTCTTCTTTAGTTTATTAGTGAAGAAAGTGATGCTCAGAGCATTTTCTAAATTCACAAAGCAGGTAAGTGTTAGAGCCAAGGGTTTCATGGAGATCTGTCTATCTCTGAGCCTGAGCTGTTAATCACTGAGCTTTGCCACTAGCAAAGTCCCCCGAACTCGACAGTCCCTGCACGAAATGTGTATCCTCTCCCCTTCTCCTCCCCCTCCCCTAACTCTTCCCCACAAACCTCTGTGGATGGCAGTTGACGTCAACGGTCCCTTCAGAGTTCTTGAACCTTCTTCACTTCTCCATACTTTTACCGCCGCCTGTGGCCCCTCAGCATTTAGCGGTGACGTTCCGAGAAGTCGCAGCACATGAAGGAAAAGACAGACAGACCTGGGTTCAGATCTTAGTGCTATGTCTTTTCAGCCGTGTGACTTGCGCAGGTCGCTTAACTTTTCGGACCTCCTGCCATCAAATGGGGAAGCTAAAGTCCAGCTGCGGTTACGGCCCTTGCTGCTGACAGGGCTGGGACGGGGCTGGGAGCGTGATGAGCAATTGGGTCCTACTCTGTGACCCCCAGCTTGGAAGGGGAGGGAGGCCAAGCAGTTAGAGTGGACGGTGGTAGATTTTAACAAGAATGGAAAGCAGCTGAGAGCCAATGGCCTGGCGGACACAAGCTCTGCCAGAGGAGAGCCAGCTCAGTAAGCTATTCCCGGGGGCCCCCTGGGCACCCCGACCAAGGAGCTAACATGTGATTCTACCACTGGAAGAGGCATAGCTTGGATGTAACCTGCTGCCTGTTCTTTGCAGCATTAAAGGATGTGTAATAAAAAGTAAATTTCTCTTTCACGCCAGACCCAATGCCCCTGACCTAGAGGCAAACACTATTTTCCCATATATCCTTCCAGAAATATCTGATGGATGTCAAGGAATATAAACCTTTTTATTGCATATACGAACTGCAATAGAATATACACGATTTTGCACTTTGCTCTTTCAACCTAACACATAATGGCTAACATTTATCGAGCGCTTACTGTATACCAAACATCATTCTAAACACGTCGTGTGTATTGACTCATTTAATCTTCACACAACCCTATGAAAAGTAGTTTTTATTTCTTATCCCCATTTACATATTCTGAAACAAGGCTCAGAAATATCAAGTATTTCGCTTAAAGCCAAACGGCTAGGAGGCGATAGAGCCACGATTTTTCAAAAGATACAATTTACGTACCATACAATTCAGCATTTTAATGTACAATTTAGTGCGTTTTAGTTTAGCTGTGTGATCACCACCACTATCTGATTCCAAGACATTTTTATCGCCCCAAAAAGAAGCTGCATACTCATTAGCAGTCACCCCCCGGTCCCCTCTCCCCCCAGCCTCTTCAGCCACCAATCTACTTTTTTGTCTGTACAGAATTGCCAGTTCTGGACATTTTGTACAAATGGAATCTTACAATCGGTGGCCTTCTCTCACTGATTTCTGTCACTTAGCGTAATGTTTCCAAACTTTATCCATGCGGTACCATGTATCAGTACTTCATTTCTTTTTACGGCTGAATAATATTCCATGTATGAATAAACCACACTATGTTTCTCCATCTACCGGTTGATGGACATTTGGATTGTTTCCATCATTTGATGCTATGAATAACACTGCTTCTATGAGCATTCATGTACAAGTTTTTGCGTGTACATATTTTTTCTATTCGCTCGAGTATATACCCAGGAGTGGCATTGCTGGGTCATATGGTAACTCGGTGTCTAACTTCTTTAAAAAAATTTTTTTTAACCTTTATTCGTTTTTGAGAGAGAGAGAGAGAGAGACAGAGTGTGAGTGGGGAAGGGACAGAGAGAGAGGGAGACACAGAATCCGAAGCAGGCTCCAGGCTCTGAGCGGTCAGCACAGAGCCCGATGCGGGGTGTGAACTCACAATCCGTGGGATCATGAGCTGAGCCGAAGGGGGACACTTAACCAACTGAGCCAGCCAGGCACCCCACTCTATGTCTAACTTCTTGAGGAACTGCCAAACTTTCCCACAGCGACTGTACCATTTACATTCTCACCAACAATGTGTGAGGGTTTCCATTTCTCCATTGTCCTTGCCAACACTTATTTTCCATTCTTTCATTACAGTTATCCCAGTTGGTGTCAAGAAGAATCCCATTGTGGTTTTGACTTCCGTTTCCCTAATGACTAATGATATTGAGCATCTTTTCATGGGTTTATCGGCAGTTGTATGTGGCCCTTGGAAAAATGTTTATTCAAATCTGTTGCCCATTTTTAGACTGAGTTGTTTTTCTTTTTCTTGGTGAGTTGTTAACAGCAGAGCCAGGATTTTAACGCCAGCAAATCTGACTCCAGATCCTATGCCCTAAATAACTCTATTCTGACTTCAGTATATCGTGTCTGATGTTCCATATGAGAGCTCTTGGAGATCTATCACACTCTGCGGTCCGTAATTCATTAACCATTTTCCTGTTGATAACATGTCGGCACTTCCGGTCTTTGCTGTTATAAATACTGTTGCCTTGTTCCTCCGAGTGTTTGTATGTTTCTTCACGTACAAGTACACGGGTAGGAAGAATTCCCAGAAGGGAATTGCTAAATCAGAGTTTGTACATCTGAAATTGCTCTCTGGTGAAGTTGTGCCCATTTGTATTTCCACCAGCAGCGTACGAGAGACCTTCCCTGTACCTTTGCTGATGTTGTGCATTATCAGATGTTTTTTTGCCATTCTAAGGTGGAAACGGTACTTTACTCATTGTTTCAATATTAATGCTTTTGTTATGAGTGAAATTAGGTCTATTTTTTGATATTTATAATCCCTTTGGAACTTCTTTTCTGTGAAAGCCTAAGTTCTTTGTCTTTGTTTTTTGTTTTTCTTTTAATTTTTTTGTAAGTGTTTAATTTTTGAGAGAGAGAGTGCAAGCAGGGGAGAGGCAGAGAGAGAGGGAGACACAGAATCGGAAGCAGGCTCCAGCTCTGAGCTGTCAGCACAGAGCCCGACGCGGGGCTCAAACCCACGAACCGTGAGATCATGACCTGAGCGGAAGTTGTATGCTAAACTGACTGAGCCACCCAGCCACCCTTGTTTTTGTTTTTTCTATTCTTAGTAGAAATATTTCTACTTCTGAGGTTCTTAGTCTTTTGCTTATTATTCGCTTGTAGAAGTTCAATTCTTCGTCATATGTTTGGCAACAATGTTTATTATTTGATCGTTTTACTTTAATTACAGTATTTTATGTGAGAAAATGTAATTAAAAACATTTTTTTAACATTTATTTATTTTTGAGAGACAGAGAGAGACAGATCATGAGCAGGGGAGGGGCAGAGAGAGAGGGACACACAGAATCGGAAGCAGGCTCCAGCTCTGAGCTGTCAGCACAGAGCCCGACGCGGGGCTCAAACCCACGAACCATGAGATCATAACCTGAGCCGAAGTCGGACGCTCAACCGACTGAGCCACCCAGGCGCCCCAAGAAAATGTAATTTTGGGGGAGGAAACTGTAATTTTTAGGAGCCATATTTATCGGTCTTCTGTTTTATGGTTTCTTGATTTCATTTCTTATTAAGAAAGATCTTTATCACTCTTAAGATTATATGAAATATTCTCCTAATGTTTCCCCAATATTTTTATATTATCACCTATTCGCAACACAAAACCTTTACTCACATAACAGAATGTCACCAGGGGTCACTCTGCTCCTTTGAATTTAGCCAAAGATTGGCTCAAGCATTTGTTACATGATTTGTTTGAAGCCCACTCCTCTCCCCAAACGTCTGTGAGGTCTGGGGGCTTACGTGCTTTCCGGCCCCCAGCCCCACTTCTGTCTTGCATGTGCTGTGCGCCGACCACATCGCCCCAAATGTGCAACTCCCCTCTTCCTTTCATTTTCAAAAAACCGCCCACGCAGGCCTGTGTGTGTGTTGTGTAGACGGAAGGTATCACTAAGTTTAAAGAGATGAAAAGAAGGACCTTATCACAGTGATGCCAAGAACAGTAATGTGAGTCGCTCTTCTTAGAAACCTTTTAGTTGTCCCACCATTTGGACCCACCCTCCACTTTCCTCTCCTTTCTTTTTGAGGGGGGGGCACACACACACACACACACACACACACATACACGAGTGTAAGTGGGGGAGGGGCAGAGAGAGGGAGACAGAGGATCCCAAGCAGGCTCTGTGCTGACAGCAGCGAGCCTGATGAGGGGCTTGAACTCAGAAACCGTGAGACCATGACCCAAGCCAAAGTCAGATGCTTCACCAGCTGAGCCACCCAGGCTCCCCTGTCCGGGACTTATCAAAAACACTAAGGATGTTTAGGTTGGAAAAGGCAAGATTTAGAGAAGATCATGGGCTCTCCCCAAATATTTTAAGGACTGTTGTGTAACACGTGGTTCTGGAGGATGATGGGTTGGAATTACAGAGAGTCAGATTTTCGTCTGGGGTAAGAAAGAACTTCCTAAGCGTCCAAGTTGTCATTTAAAAAATTTTTTTAATGTTTTATTTTATCTTTGAGAGAGAGAGAGAGAGAGACAGCGTGAGCAGGGGAGGGTCAGAGAGAGGGAGACACAGAATCCAAAGACAGGTCCCAGGCTCTGAGCTGTCAGCACAGAGCCTGATGCGGGGCTTGAACCCACAGACTATGAGATCATGACCTGAGCTGAAGTCGGAGGCTCAACCGACTGAGCCACCCAGGTGCCCAGCCAAGTTGTCATTTTAAACCAGCTTTACCCCCTGGCTCTGCTGCAGACTGTGCTGGTCTTGTTCCAGCTCTGGGTCTCAGACCCGCTCATTCCTCTTGCCAGGTCTCTGATGCCAACCCTTCACTCTAGCTCCTACTCTGCTTTCTCCCTGCCCCTCACAATGAATGTTTCCGAACTTTTCTCCTCTTGCACACTGGCCCGTCTTTGCCCGGTGCCATGGCTAGGAGCCAACCCTTCTTCCCAACTCCCATCCCCAGGTCCCGGTACCCAAGGCCCCTCCCCTGCCTCCTGCCTGCGAGGAGAAATCAGATCCTTACCAACGGTGGAACCGGATGTTTCTCAAGTATTTAGTATGTTCCTTGTTTCCAAAGTTGGGGAAGCAAAAACGGACCATTACCTCTTGATAGCATTATCAAAAGGAGGTATATTCGTTGGAATTCTTTGCTTATAAGTACCAAAATCTGGTCTTGGCCAACTTGAGCAAAGACCGGAAGAACATTGAGAAGCTAGAAAGTCTGAAGATGAGTCCAGGGACCAGGAGAAGAATCATGGCATTTTTCAGCCCTTGAACCATCTCTTCAAGGTGACGTGTCTAGAATGGGTGAACCCCCACGTGTTTTCAGGCTGTAGTTTACCGCAGTCAAGACTCAGAATCCCAGGAGCAGGAATTTTGACCAAGGTCACTGCACATGCCCTGGCTCTGGCTGGGTGGGTGAGAGGCAGACTCTGGGAGAACCTGGGAGGCCTCGGAAGACCCCCCCTAGTGGCCCTCACAGGGAGCAAGACTTTTTTAAAACAATTTTTTAATGTTTATTTTTGAGAAAGAGAGAAAACAGGGGAGGGGCAGAGAGAGGGGGAGACACAGAACTCGAATCAGGCTCCAGGCTCCACACTGTCAGCATGGAGCCCAAAATAGGGCTCGAACTCATGCACTGGGAGATCATGACCTGAGCCACCCAGGCGCCCTGGGGGGAGGCAAGACTTTTGACTTAATGTCCCCTCGAGCCTGGATGCAGTGGAGGGCCACAAGAACGCAGGGCTATCGGAAAGGAGGAGAGATTCTGGGCAGCCACAAGAACAAGTCTAGGATAAATGTGGAACTAGATTAGTGGACCCTGGGTCCACTTTGGAATTTTCTAGACTGTGGAAAAACAATTTGTTTTTAACTAAATAAGTTCACTAGAGCAAAATGACCGCTTATCTGCCATCACCATCATTTCATAGAAGGAAGGTTATTAATACAAAACAGCGGAAAAGGCAATCCCAGAATAAAAGAACATCCTTATAGTGAATACACTCACTTCATGTCAGATTTACCACAATATATATTTTTTTCTTCTTGCCCTCATTTCACTGGAGACCAGTGACCACAGACTGGCCCCCTATTAGGCAGTAGGGTTTAGGAATCGTTGGGCTAAGGGATCTGCAGCTTCCTTACTAGCCCCAAGTTTCTGTGATCCCAGTGGGATCTTACTGTTGAATAGTGATTCTCCATGGGGGGCGGAGGGGGGCAAGTTTGCCCCCTGGGAGACTTGGCTTCTGCCTGGAGACATTTCTGGTCATCCCAACTGGGAGTGAAGGAGAAGATGGATTCCTGTTGGCTTCTAGAAGCCAGGGCTGCCTGCGCCCAGCCTCCTACTACGCACGGGACAGCTCCCACCACGATGATCTGGCTCAAGATGTCAAAGTGACGAGGTTCAGAGACTGTGTTATATAGATAGAACCAAAAATCTCAGGAAGCAATTGAAATCCAAAAAGGATTCGAGAACGGTGCGCTCAGGTGCCGCCACAGCCCTTATTCACGAGGCAGAGTTTTTAGTTACATTATCACTGCTTCTTGGAATAAAATGTATTGTTTCTTTAAACACAAAAGTAGTACATAACCGGGGCGCCTGGGTGGTCAGTTGGTTAAGTGTCAGACTTTGGCTCAGGTCATGATCTCGCGGTTCGTGGGTTGAGCCCCGCATCGGGCTCTGTGCTGACAGCTCAGAGCCTGGAGCCTGCTTCCGATTCTGTGTCTCCCTCTCTCTCTGCCCCTCCCCTACTCGTGCTCTGTCTCAAAAATAAATAAACTGTATATTAGAAAAAAGTGGTACCTAATCGTTATTGGCGTTATTGGGAAAAGGCAGAGGTGCATTTACAAGGAAAGCAAATCACTCTTGCCTGCGCTCCCCTCCCCCCCATCCTGAGGTACTTCCTCTCCGTTATCTACTAGCATCTCAAATATAGCGCATCCAAAGCAGACCTCTTGATTTTCCCACCTCACTAGCCTGTTCCTTCCCGGGTCTTCCCACCTGAGTAACTGGCACCTACACCCTTTGGAATCATCCCAGACTTCTCTCTTTCTCACACCCACATAGAGCCCTCTAGCAAATCCTGCCAATTCTGCTTTCGGAGCGTGTCGCAAATTCCATGACTTGTCAGCTTTCTCCGCCACTCCTCAGTCCCAGCCCGAAACCCCCCACCCCCACCAACCACTGCAGAGGCCTCTTAACCACTCCTCACGTCCCCTCTCACCCACTGCAGGAATTTCTCTACATAGCAGGTCTAGGGATCTGCAGAAAAATTAATCCGATTACCTTGGGCCCACAGCTCAAACCTTCCAGTGGCTTCCGTCACACTTACAAAAGATTGTGGTTCCTTACCTTTTCACGGCCTCCCTTGACCCACTTCATGGAAAAGATTCCTCTCCTCCCCTGTCTCCCTTCCCACCACCCTCCACCCTTTGCCCCACTTCTTTTTTTTTTTTTTTTAAGATTTTAAATAATCTCTATCTGCACCCAATGTGGGGCTCGAACTTACCACCCCGAGATCAGGGGTCAAGAGTCACATGCTCCACCGACTGAGGCCGCCAGGCGCTCCGCCCTGCCTGATCCTTATCTGAAGCACTTATTATTCCTTAATGTCATGTTATTCTTTATTTGTGGACTTGTTGAGTGTCTTTGTCTCAACTGTAATGCACGCGCCATCAGAATTTGTCTTATCGGCTGAATCCCCAGCACCTAAAACACTATATACACGTGGTAGTGACCCAAAAAATATTTGCCGAATGAATCATTAACATTTTGGCAACTCTGCTTCCAGTCTCCCGTCTATCTTGTTTTTGACTGATTTCTTTCATAGAAAAGATACAGGGACACCTGGGTGGCTCAGTCGGTTAAGTGTCCAACTCTTGATTTGAGCTCAGGTCATGATTCCCCCATCATGGGATCAAGCTCTGTGTTGGGCTCTGTGTTGAGCATAGAGCTTGCTGGAGAGTCTCTCTCCCCCCCCCCCAACTTGTGCTCTTTAAAATAAATAAATAAACATTTAAAAAAAGAAAATACATATTACCATCTACCCAATTTTGCCTCTTGATTTTTTTAAATTTTATTTTAGAGAGAGAGAGAGCACATAAGCAGAGTAGAGGAGCGGAGGGAGAGAGACTCTCCATACTGAGTGTGGAGCCTGACATGGGGCTCAATCCCATGACACTAGGGTAATGACCCAAGCCTAAATCAAGAGTCAGATGCTCAGCTGACAGAGCACCCCCATATCTTGACTTTTTTCTTTATTTTTAATTTTTAAATCTTACTTATTTTTTGAGAGAGAGAGAGAGACAGAGCATGAGGGGGGAGGGGCAGAGAGAGAAGGAGACACAGATTCTGAAGCAGGCTCCAGGCTCTGAGCTGTCAGCACAGAGTGTGACACGGGGCTCGAACTCACGAACCGTGAGATCATGACCTGAGCTGAAGTCGGACGCTTAACTGACTGAGCCACCCGGGCGCCCCGCTGCATCTTGATTTCTTAATCTACTACTGGATGTGAAACAGTTCCCTAGTACTGACTCTTCATACACATTTTAATAGTGGCATAACTGTTTCTTGGGGTAGAGAAATCAATATCCTCTTGAACACTCAAGTTATTCTAATCGTTTGCCAATGCAAATATCTGATTTAGTACCTAAATTTTTTTTCTTTAATTTGGGTCATTTCTTTAGGATGGCATCCTAAAACTGGAGTTCCTGGACAAAGAATATGATGAGTACCTTTACATTTCTTAATACAGGCTGTAAAAATGACAATATCTTATTTTTCCCTCTCTCTTGCCCATTCAGTCTTACCCAGCCTGCAAAAGCCCGGAGCTGACTTTAAACTTCTTCAACATTTACGGGAAGAGCCCGCTGATTGTGTACTTTCTCCAAAACTACACCAGTCTGCAGCAGCATGGCAAAGACGTGTTGATAGTCAGAAGGGAAAAAACCAAGAGCATCCCATATCCTTTCCTCCATGGGCAGGGCTCACAGTACTCCAGGCCTCTGCCTCTTCCAGAAGCCAGGGTGTGGAGAGGCACCCAGCCCTTAGCACTCTGTCTGGCACATAGTAGGTGCCCGTCAAGGGTAACCATCGATATGAGCCTCAGGGTCCTTTCGGTTCCAAATCTGCCTCATGATCTAGCTGCGTAGGACCCTGGGCAAGTTAAACTTCCCTGTGTGCAAAATCTCTCTCTCTACCAGAGCGAATGCTAACTAGGTATTCAACATATTTTGCAGCCCAGTAATGTGCCTCCCAGATGCTCACTGACCCCAGAGTATGTATCGATCAGGATTTGGGGTCCAGGTATGGGTTTGTTCTAACCTCCTCCGCACACACACACCCCTCCTCCAGACTCATCAGCAAACCCCTGGCCCTGCTGGCATTTATCTTAAAGATTTGGTAATCAGCTCAGATCTTAAGAAAACAGGTGTGACATGTTGGTGTCCCAAGTCCTACAAGTAGACTACCTCCCAAGTAGTCTACCAGAGGGGATCAGAAGAGGGAACCAAGTCAACCTGGACTCAACAATCAACTCAACTGTTGATCAACCGAGTGACCTTAGACTAGTTTCAGCTTCTCTCTTAGCCTCATTTTTTTTCATCTGTAAAATAGGATAACAACACTTGCCTTCTAGGGCTGTTATACAGAATACAGGCATAATAGCAATAGTGTCTTATCATAGTGCCTGGCAGGTAACGAGTGCTTGAATGTTACCTGTCTACACATCGCTTCCCATCAGGAGCTTTCAGAATGGACTAGGTAGCTCTTGCCCTGTAGGGCTCATATCCCCCAAATTATTTATAGGCCTCTAGGCAGAGAATAATAACAGCTCACAACACATAGCGCTTTATTATTTATAGAGTGCTTTCCATGTGTCACCTCATTGCTCTGTAGATGGTGGAATAAAGCGGAAGGAGCCTGGGCTGGGGATACAGAGCCCCAGATTGGAGTCCCAGCTTAGCAACCCACCTGCCTTAAGATCTCATGTGCACAGCTTAACCTCTGAGTTCCATGTCTTTATCAACTCCTTCCTACAATGGGGATAATTATACCAAACCAGTCGTGTTGTGACCAGGATTCTGGGGTAGATGGCTGGTTCTAAACAAATAATTACTATCATAATTATTAACATCATCCAAGGCAGGAATTGTTATCCCTATTTTATAGAGAAGAAGATGGAGACATGGAGAATGACGTATCTTGACTTGAAATCCCAAACCTGTGAGATGCTTATGGATCCAGCAGGGGTAGAGAGGGTGGGGAAGGCACAGAGGATTTTTCCGCATCCACACATGGTGTGGAGGATGAGGCCTTGGGACCAAAAGGAAAGGAGAGTTGGAATCCCTTCCTCTTCACCACTGTGATAGTAGAGTAAGAATTGTATTTATTTTTTTTATTGAAGTGTAGTTGACTTACAATACTGTATCCATTTCATGTGTACAACACAGTGATTTGACAATTCTATACATTATGAAGTACTTCTCACAATAAGTGTAGTTACCATCTGTCACCATACAGAGTGAGAATTTTATTTATTTATTTATTTTTGATTTTTTTTTAATGTTTTAAAATTTATTTTTGAGAGAGAGAGAGACAGAGTGTGAGCAGGGGAGGGGCAGAGAGAGACAGAAACACAGAATCTGAAGCAAGTGCCAAGCTCCGAGCCGTTAGCCCAGAGCCCGACGTGGGGCTGGACCTCGTGAACCGTGAGATCACGAGCTGAGCCGAAGTTGGCCGCGTAACCGACTGAGCCACTCAGGTGCCCCCAGAGTGAGACTTATAGATGGTAGTCTGAAAAAATGGCATTTCCTAGCCTTTCCATCAGTGGGAGGAAAGAAGGGCTTTATTAGGAGATGAGGAATGGCCTGGCCATTGGGGAGGATACCCTCTCACCTTCCAAAGTAGACCATGGTCAAAGAGCAAGAGTCATTTCCTGCTCAGATTCTAATGATCTGGTCCAGAAACAGGTCATTTTCCCCACGCTGCCATCTCACCCCCTCCTCTCCTCCCCATGCATGATGAGGCTCAGAGTCAATACCAACTGACAGTGTGGGGTTTTCCTTGACGGCCAAAGTGACTGAGTCCATCCTGACATACGCTGAGGTCATCGAGCTGACCCGGAAGAACATGAAGAAGAGGAAGGAAAACTTCCGCATGCTAAGCAGGCTCCACTGGAACGAATGGAATTATTTTGACAAGTACTTGAAGGGACTACAAGAAAACTTCCTCAGGTATTTATGGGCTTTAGGGAAGGGGCATTTTTTGAGCATCTGTCCATCGTCGCACATGACAGTTTTTAATTGGGGGGCCTAGCGCTGGGACTGTCTTTTCTTTTAAGTTTATTTATTTTGGGAGAGAAAGAGAGACAGTGGGTTGGTGGGGCAGAGAGGGAGAGAGAGAGAATCCCAAGCAGGCTCCTCACTGTCACTGCAGAGCCCGACACAAGGCTCTATCCCACAAACCGTGAGATTAGGACCTGAGCCAAAATCTGGAGTAGGATGCTTCACCGACTCTCAATCAATCCTCACCACAACCCTGCGTTCTATTATCACCATGTCGAGATGGGTACACTGGCCTTGGAGAGGTTAAGTAATTTGCCCGAAGTCACACAGCAAGTGGGAGAGCCCCAACTTGATTCAGCTTGCCTTCAAAATTCAGCTTTCTTTCAGATCGTTGGTTTCTTCACCTGTCCTCCTAATTTGAGTATGCGTTCCCTGAATTTAGGGACCACATCTTATTCTTCTCTGGGTCCCCAAGGGCTGATATGACCCCTAAAACCCAGCAGGGGCTCATGACCGAGTTATTGGTATGGAATCAGCTCTCAGCTTCAGTCAGCTGCTCTTGAACGAATACATTTGCAAATATTCGTCTCTCTTTACATATGAAAACAGGAGTGAAAAGATCATGTGGACTCCTTAGGTTTTTTTTCATACATGCCTTTGTGATTTCCCCACAGGGAGGTGAAGAATATCGATCAAAGAGCGTTAGAGAAAAAGAAGACAAACCGCTTGTTCCTGCAACCTTCAACCTTCGTTGCAGAGTCCTCCGACAAGAAATCCATAGGAAGCCATGAGAAGGAGATGGAGTTTATTTCAAGGTTTGTTCTGTTTTTCTTTCTTTTTTAATGTTTTATTTATTTTTGAGAGAGAGAGAGACAGCCTGTGCAGGGGAAGGTCAGAGAGAGAGAGGGAAACACAGAAGCTGAAGACAGGCTCCAGGCTCTGAGCTGTCAGCACAGAGCCCGACGCGGGGCTCGAACCCGCGAGCCGCGAGGTCATGACCTGAGCCGAAGTTGGACGCTTAACTGACTGAGCCATGCAGGTGCCTCTTTCTTTCTTTCTTTCTTTCTTTCTTTCTTTCTTTCTTTCTTTCTTTCTAATGTTTATTTACTTTTGAAACAGAGAGAGAGAGAGAGAGAGAGAGAGCGAGCACAAACGGGGGAGGGGCAGAGAGAGGGAGACAGAGGATCTGAAGTGGGCTCTGCGCTAACAGCAGAGAGCCCCACAAGGGGCTTTGACCTGAGAACCATGGGATCATGACCTGAGCCGAAGCAGAACCGTGTAACCGTCTAAGCCACCCAGGCGCCCCTCAAGGTTTGTTCTAACCAAGACCGTGGAAAAGAGGAAACATGACCACTGTCAGAATTCTTAATGATGTGGAAACGTTGGGGTTTGGAGCCCATGGCCAAGAAAGAATTTTTGAGACATGTTTGGTGCAAAAAGGTGGTTTTGCTAAAGCAGGGGGATAGGACCGATGGGCAGAAAGAGCAGCACTGGGGTCCTCAGAGGTGACTGATTATATACTTGGGAGTGAGGTAAAGACAAGGGGATGTTTCCAGAAGGTTTTTCATATGCTAAGGAAGGCTCACGTTCCAGGAAGCTTAGCTATTGTCAAGCTAAAGTTGTTTTTCCTGCTAGCAAAGCATTGACTTTAAGACAGTTGGGAGCTCCTGGAGGAACGTCATACGCTGCCTGTGTCCAGGATCCGTCAACGGGCTGCAGGTTATAAGGAAACTTAATTTTATCTACATTTCTTCCTGCCTTTGTTCCCCAGATCGTTAATACATGGAAAATACCACATGTGGGTTTACCCACTTCTATGTGTTATTCACCCAGCTCTCATTTTGATTATAATTCATGGTAGCAGCGGTGAGGTTTGGGGGTGATGGGGGGGGTGTTTGTGGGGTTTGGAGCTGACAGCCAAGAAAGGATTCTTGAAGACATCTTTGGTGCAAAATGTGGTTTTATTAAAGCACGGGACGGTGGGCAGAAGAGCTGCAAGTGTTGGGGTGACCATTTTCTGGAGTCAGGGGGAGATAAAGTCAAGAGGGAGTTTCCAAAGAGACTTTCATATGCTTTTAAAGACTCGCAGATTCCTGGAGGCCTAGCTATGGTCAAGCTAAGGTTGTTTTCTCCTCTAGCAAAGCATTAAGACAGTAAGGGGTTCCTGGAGGAATGTTAAACTCTGTATTTGCCTCGAGTATCGTCAATGGGCTGCGGGTTGTAAGGAAATTTGATTTTACCTACCATTTCTTCTTACCTTTGTTCCCCAGATCACTATGGAGGGGCGATGTTGGGGCTCCAGGAAACGGAGTTTATAGGTTTCTGGAGATGAGGCTCTGGATAAGATTGCCTTTTTCTTGTAATTTACTAAGACGCTTGTGAACTGATAGAGATTCTATCGTTTGTTTCCCGTCCTTTCCGTTGTCCTTTCCTGTTTTGGGGTAGCCTGGAGTGTCCAAGGAATGTCATACGTATCCCCCCTGGGGGGAGGGGGTTTGTGCTAGCTTGTGCTTGACCCTCCCCTTGCCTTATGCTCCCTCATCAGTAGTAAGAGGTACCGGTGATTTTGGGCTTCCTCTGTGCCAAGGGCTCGATGACATTTTAGGTTCTCTCTCTCTCACTCCCTCTCTCTTTTCCCCTCCCACCCCCTTTCCCTGTACGTGCTGGCTTGTTTTCCAAGCCCACAGACAAAGAGGGCCACAGACAGCCCCAAGTCCATGTCCTTACAGTCTATGACCTCAAAGGAAGAGGGACAGTCTTTCCCAGCCTCTATAAACCAAGCCTCGTAAAAGTCTGATGGCTCTGCTGGGGTAATGGCCCTGCCGATCCTGTCCACACCAACGCTGTGTTCAAGAAACAGGCTGTGATTCGCCAGGCCTGAGTGTCCCTGTGGCCTGGGAGAGCAGGGCACAGTCAGTGACATGAGTTGAATGGGTGCCGTGCTTTCAGACAAAGACAACATGCCCACTTCATGCCTCATCAAACCCTATTAGATATCATCACCGATGGGGTTTTGGGGTGATGGTCGGCTTCATGGGGATGGAGCTGATGGCCAAGAAAGAATTCTTGAAGACGTCTTTGGTGCAAAAAGGTGGTATTATTAAAGCACGGGGACAGGACCCGTGGGCAGGAAGAGCTACACTGGGGTTGTGAAGAGTGACTGATTATATACCCTCAGGTTGGGAGGGGGTTAAGGATAGAGTAAATCTCTACGATATTGTGGACCTTGAGGGGCTCGCTGTGTTAGAAAACCGCCATTTATTACCATTTAGTAAAACCTCAGTCATGAGACATTTCAGATGTATATTGGGGTGTCATACGCTTGGAGTATGTTTGCCAGCATGTGTCTTGGGGGAGTTGAGATAAAGGAAGTTTCCAAAGGAATTTTTATATGTTAAAGTAGACTTACAGGATCCTGGAGGTTGGGACAATGTGATACTAAGGTTCTCTTTTGCCCCCAGCGATGTGTCATCATCCAGGCAGCCAAGCTCCTAGACAGAGGTCACTCTGCCGGGTTTCAAGGACTTGGCATGGGCTGTAGGCACTAAGGGAATTTAATTCTTCATTTGCCTTAGTTTCCCACATCACCATGGCAAGCACGTAAACCCTCTTACATTTTTTTTTAAATCTTTTAATTATTTTTGAGAGAGAGAGAGTGCAAGTGATAGAGGAACAGAGAGAGAAGGAGAGACAGACTCTGAAGCCGGCTCCAGGCTCCAAGCTATCAGCACAGAGCCTGATGTGGGGCTCAAACTCACAAACCGTGAGATCATGACCTGAGCCGAAGTCAGAGCTTAACCGACTGAGCCACCCAGGAGCCCCAAACCCCGTTACATCTTGATGAGGGTGATATTAGGGCTCCAGGAAACAGAGTCTATAGGTTTCTGGAGATTAAGGCTCTGGATAAGATTGCCTTTTTTGTGCAGTTTACGAAGTTATGCGTAGACTGAAGGAGACGCCTGTCCTGCGTGACTGTGAGCTCTATCAGTCAACCATTTGCTTTCTGTCCTTTTCCCTATTCTTGAGCAGGCAGGAGTGTCTGAGGAATGTCACACATGTCCCACCGGGCAGGGGTAGTGGGGACCCGGGGCGGGGGTGCTCTTAGTCTGTACTTTGCCCTCAGCTTACCCCGCGCTCCCTCATCAATCACTTCCATTTTACTGAATGGAAAACTGAGGCACTGACAGGCCAAGTAAACACTGACGGAAGGCTACTGTGCCAGGTCCTAAAGATACAAAGAAATAAATACAGGCGAACCTTGTTTTATTGCTCTGTGCTTTACGGCACTTTGCAGACATCGTATTTTTTATTTATTTATTTTTTTACAAATGGAAGATTTGTGGCACCCCTACCCCGAGCAAGTCTGTTAGTGCCATTTTCCCAACAGCATTTGCTCGCTTCCTGTCTCTGTGTCACATTTTGGTGATTCCTGCAATGTTTCAAACTTTTTAGTTACATTTGTTTTTAATTTTTTTTAAAATTTTATTTATTTTTGACAGGCAGAGAGACAGAGCATGAATGGGGGAGGAGCAGAGAGAGAGGGAGACCCAGAATCGAAAGCAGGCTCCAGGCTCCGAGCTGTCGGCCCAGAGCCCGACGTGGGGCTGGAACAATTATATGTGAATTGCTGCAATCTCATGATAAAACTTTAATGGATCAGCAGTTCCTTTTATGGGTGACCATCCACTCCCGGTGTAGATGCTTTGGTGATTGTGGAAATAACACCAAAGGATTTAGACCATTCCATTAACTTGGCGGATAAAGTGCCCCAATTTTGAAAGAAGTTCTGTGGGCAAAATGCTATCAAACGGCCCCGCACGCTACAGAGAAATCGTTCGTGAAAGGAAGAATCGATCGATGTAGCAAACCTCACTGTTGTCTTATTTTAAGAAATTGCCACAGGGGCGCCTGGGTGGCTCCATTGGGTAAACATCTGACTTCGGCTCAGGTCATGATCTCCCGGTTCGTGCGTTCGAGCCCCGCATCGCGCTCTGTGCTGACAGCTCGGAGCCTGGAGCCTGCTTCGGATTCTGTGTCTCCCACTCTCTCTGTCCCTCTTCTGCTCATGCTCTCTCTCTATCTCTCTCAAAAAATAAACATTAAAAAAATTTTTAAAAAAGAAAAGAAATTGCCACAGCCACCCCAGCCTTAAGTAACCAGCACCCTGGCCAGTCAGCAGCCATCAACACAGTGGCAAGACCCTCCACCAGCAAAAAAGATGACCACTTGCTGAAATCTTAGAGGATGATTAGCATTTTTTAGCAATAAAGTATTTTTAAATCATGGTAGATACATTGTTTTCTTAGATATTATGCTATTGCATACTTAATAGACTGCCGTATAATGTAAGTATATCGTTTATATGCACTGGGAAACCAAAAAGTTTATTTACTAGCATTATTGCAATATTCACTTTATTACAATGTTCTGGAACCAGACCTGCAGTATCTGAGAGATATGCCTCTATTTAAAAAAATGTTTTAGATGCTGTTTTATAATAATAATTATTATTACTTTATAATAGTATTGATTGAGGTATGATTTACCATAAAATTTGCCCATTTTAAGTATACAATTCAATTCATTTTAGGAAATTTACAGAGTTTGCAACAACAATTGCTACGGTCCCGTGTTAGAACTTTTTCATCATCCCAGAAAGATCTTTCATGTTCGGTTGTAGTCTACCCTCTCCCTTTTTAATCGTCTCCCTGGAAAGCCATATAATATTGCCACTTTATTTCAAGGGGCAGATATTATGGTGATGTTAGTTTCAAAGGAGACTGGGAAATGTAGTTTAAAAAAAAATGTAGTTAAAAAAAGAATCTGGGCACATTACCATCTTCAACAAAAACTGACTCCACTGCTAAAGAAAAAGGGAGGAGTGGATGATGGATTGGAAACTACCCATCTCTATCACAGATAGGTGGTGTTACATACCCCAGTTTTGAGAAGAAACCGAAGCTTAATGAGTTGAGAAGTTTAGCCAAGGAAACTTTCCAATCTTTTTTTTTTAAGTTGATTTATTTATTTTGAGAGAGGGAGAGAGAGAGAGAGAGAGAACACGAGTGGGGGAGGGGCAGAGAGAGAGAGACAGAGAATCCCAAGCAGGCTCCGAGCTATCCTTGTAGAGCCGGACTCAGGGCTTGATCTCATGAACCACGAGATCATGACCTGAGCCAAAATCAAGAGTCCCACGCTCAACCAAATGAGCACCCTGGAAGCCTTCCAATCTTAAATCTTACAATTTTAATTTTCCTTTTAAAGAGAAAAAGACCACTTTTTTTTTTCATTAAAAAAATTTATTTTAGAGCAGCACCTGGGTGCTCAGTCATTAAGCCTCTGACTTCGGCTCAGGTCATGATCTCATGGTTCATGAGTTTGAGTCCCACATCTGGTGAGCTCGTGCCCCGCTTTGGGTAAACCGGACCCTTGCTTCTCTCTCTCTCTCTCTCTAGCCCTCCTGATATTCTGTCTTTCTCTCTGCCCCTTGCTCATTTGTGTACTCTCTCAAAAAAATGTATTTTAGAGAGAGAAAGTGTGTGAACAAGGGAAAAAGGCAGAGAGAGAGACAGAAAGAGAGAGAAAGAGAATCTCAAGCAGGCTCCATGCTGAGTACGGAGCCTGACATGGGGCTCAATCCCACCACCCTGGGATCATGACCTGAGTCGAAATCAAGAGTCTGACACTCAAGGCTCGGACACTCAACCAACTGAGCCACCCAGGCACCCCCACAATTTTTGGATAATAGCAGTTTGACTTGAGACACACCAACTTGAGCCATGGCATCTTATAAGATCAATAGTGACTCATTGATCTATCAGAAATGATCTTTCTGATACCCACCTTAGATTCTCGGAAATATAAAAAGCCAACTCATTTTAATTTACCAATATTTTTGTCCCCCCCCGGACTTGCCTATCTCCCAACTACTTCTTAATCTAGTACCTCCTAGCTGACCCTTAAAACCCAGCTCAGGTATTACCTCCAGGAAGTCCTCCCTGACTTGCCTACCTAGGGTACCCATTATATGCCCTGGGCTTTCCTGATCATGCTCCCCAGGACCTAGCCTCCATAGTCACAGACTTGCTTGTCCATCTCCCTAGACTGACGATTTGGCCTAAGAGGTCTTGTTTCCTAGGGCCAAGTCCAGGGACTGGCACCCCGCAGGGTCTCGGGCAGTGCTCAGAAGACAGATGTGGGGATCCTGCCCCAGTCATTTGCTGTTGCCGTTGTTATTGGTTCATCTGTAAACTTTCTCTCTCTTTCTTTTTTCAATCAAGATTCCAGTGAAACCTTTGAAGAAATCACGCAGAGTTTTGGATCTGATCTTTGTGAAGTCTTTTTGGTTTCCCCCACAGGAAGGAAAAGGAGGAGAGGGAACGAGAAGCAAGACAGAAGTTGAACCACGTCCTCTTGTCACTCTCAAACCCTGATTAATTCTCTTCTGTGGGACTGGGGAGCTCCTGCAGGAGCCCGGATATTTCTGCCAGGTAGGGGAAAACAACCGGAGCCGAAGAAAACTGTAGCCAAAGACTGAGAAACAGAAATAGGGGAAATATTCCATTATAGCTTTTCCTAGGCTGAGTGAAAAGCAGAAGTGGGTTTTTTTTTGGGTTGTTTTGTTTTGCTTTTTAATTTTTTAATGTTTATTTTTGAGAGAGAGAGAGAAACAGAGACACAGCGTGCGAGCAGCGGAAGGGCAGAGAGAGAGGGAGACACAGAATCCAAAGCAGGCTCCAGGCTCTAAGCTGTCAGCACAGAGCCTGACTCGGGGCTCGAACCCACAAACCATGAGATCATGACCTGAGCCGAAGTCGGACGCTCAACCAACTGAGCCACCCAAGCGCCCCTGTTTGTTTGTTTGCTTGCCTAACTGCATTTATTCATGCATTTACTCTTTTACCCATCATTTTATTTAAAATACTACAACTAACCATATTAGAATATGATAATGGCTACCGTTTATTAACCAGACACATTAAACTCAACACATTACCGACATCAGGTCATTTTAACCTTCATAACAGCCATATGGGTAGAGATCATCCATTGCATTTTACACAGCAGCGAGCCCAGGTTCAAGGAGGTTTCAAAAGTTCCCTGCAGCAGACACTGGATAAGTAACAGTAGCTAACACACGGTCCCTATTTTCGAGGGGCTCCCAATCTGGTGGGGAGAGGGCAGGTGAGTCAAGAAATAAATACCGTAAGGTCCAGAAGTGCTGTTAGACAGAGGGGTCCTAGCAGCCACGCAGAAACACTTTACAGAAGCGTGGTGCCCCTTGACCCACCTCTGGAAAAGATAAGAAGGTGTTTGTCGGGTAGAAGGAGGGGATGAGACCAGAGGCTGGCATTCTTGGTGGACAGAGCAGCAGAGGCAAAGGTTCAGAGACAGCGTGAGGGGGGTTCCGGGGAAGGTGAGCCCAGACGCCATCCTCTGACAAACCAGGAAGGGATATGATCCGCAAAGCACTTTATTTTCTAAGTCTCCGGGACCCGCAGAAAGATATTAACAAGAGAAGCACGTGATCATATTTGGATTTTATTTTTTTATTTTATTTTATTAAAAACATTTTTTTTTAGTGTTTATTTATTTTTGAGGCAGAGAGAGACAGAACATGAGCAGGGGAGGGGCAGAGAGGGAGACACAGAATCTGAAACAGGCTCCAGGCTCCGAGCCACCGGCACAGGGCCTGACGCAGGGCTCAAACTCACAAATCGCGAGATCACGACCTGAGCCGAAGTCGGACGCTTAACCGACTGAGCCACCCAGGCGCCCCCATATTCGGATTTTAAAAGTCCTGATGGCGGATGAAGCAGTAAGGAGCTTTGACTCAAAAAAAGATCTGGGGTTTTGAATCTTTGCCCTGCGTCCTCTGTGACTGTAGGTCAAGTACGTTCTCTGGGTCTGTTTCCTCGGCCATAAGAAATGTGGATGGTTGTTACGCGTAAAGAGCTAACCGATACAAAAAACCTGGCCTAGAACCTGTCAATAATTAACAGGCATTGTATTATTGTTTCATAAAGCTTCTTACATTCCTCCGTCCGGGACATTTTTGAGCTTGGCTCAAAATGAGATCCCTGGCCGAGCCCAGCCCAGAAGGACTCCCCGGTTTTCAGGGCCCTGGAAGGCTGGGTTTCACACCTCCTAGGGAGGTCCTCATCCTGCTCGCCCGCCACAGGGCACCGAAATGGCGGAGCTCCAGAAAACACGCAAACTCTTACCTGCAGGCAAAAGTCTCTAAGCTCCTAAAGTTTTGCATTCGGACAGGGCAGAGCCTGGGCCTGAAGGTGTCCCCCTAGACCCTTCTCGCAGAGTCACTAAGGACCGGGTGACTCCAGGCTTTCCAGAGCCTGAAGGAGAGCAGGCCCCCTCCTCCTGTTACAAATACTGCCAGGGAAACTGAGCAAAGCTGTGTTCGCCCCGTGCCAAGCATAGTCCATGGTCCCATTCAAGTCTAGGGACAGTGCTGGGAGGTGAATTTTATTTTTTCCTGTTTTTCCAAGGAGGCAGCTGAGGCTCGCTTGAGTCGAGACCCAAACTCCTCACAGGTCTCTTTCAAAACTCCATAGCTCATCATGCTACTCCTTTGCTTCACGTCCGCAGTTTCTCCTCATCCTTCTAAGGATCGAGGGATAAAATTCAGTCTTAGACACAAGGCCTTCATGAGGCAGCTCCACCCCCACTCCCAGCCACCTCTCCAGCCACACTGAGTCCTTGCAGCTACGCCAGGAGGCTGAGCTCTTCCTGCCTTTGGGCCTTGCTGGGCACAAGCTTCTTTCCCTGCAGGAAATGCCATTCTCCCTCCCACCCCTGACCTCCTGCCCCAGCCAGCCCTTGCTGCTTCTGCAGAGTCCGTGCAGATCATGTCTCCTCCTCCAGGAAGCTTTCTCTGACGCACACAGAGAACATCAGGGTTAAATGCTTCTCCTCAGAGCTCTTAGACCTTTTAAAAAATGTTTTATTAATGTTTATTCATTTTTTAAGAGAGAGAGACAGAGCGTGAGTCAGGGAGGGGCAGAGAGAGAGGGAGACACAGAATCTGAAGCAGGCTCCAGGCTCTGAGCTGTCCGTATACAGCCCGACGTGGGGTTCGAATTCACAAACCACGAGATCATGACCTCAGCCGAAGTCAGAGCTTCACCTACTGAGCCACCCAGGCGCCCCGGACCTTTTTTAACATGAAACTTCGCTGAGCCCAAAGCAGTGCAAGGAACTACAGTTGACTCTTGAACAACACGAGGTTTAGGGGTACAGTCAGAAATCTACATGTAACTTTGGACTCCCCACAAATTTAACTACTAATAGCCTACTGTTGACTGGAAGCCTTACCAATAACATAAACAGTCGATTAATATACATTTTATATATTATATGTATTATATATTGTATTCTTTTTTTAAAAAACATTTTTATTTATTTTTGAGAGACAGAGCACAAGTGGGGGAGGGGCACAGAGAGAGGGAGACACAGAATCTGAAACAGGCTCGAACCCATGAACCGCGAGATCATGACCTGAGCTGAAGTCAGACGCCTAACCAACTGAGCCCCCCAGGCGCCCCTATATATTGTATTCTTAAAATGAAGTAAGCCAGAGGAAAGAAAATGCTTTCAGAAAATCATCAGGGGGGTACTTGGGTGGCTCATACAGTTAAGTGAATGACCCTTGATTTCAGCTCAGGTCACGATCTCACGGTTCATGGGTTCGAGCCCCACATCAGGCTCTGTGCTGACAGTGTGGAGCCTGCTTGGGATTCTCTCTCTACACCGCCCCCCCCCACCTCTGCCCCTACCCTGTTTGCTTTCTCTCTCAAAATAAATATGTAAATTTAAAAAAGAAGTCATCAGGAAGAGAAAATACATTTGCAGCACTGTAAGTGTATTTATTGAAAAAAAATCTGCGTATAAGTGGACTCACATAGTTCAAACCTATGTCAAAGGTCAAGTGTACATTGGACCTTTCTGGACTGGGAGGTTTGGGGCAGGCCCATTTTAGAGAAAGCACGTAGCTGTTGTTTTGCAGGATTGCTGCTGTAGGGCGGGGGAAGAGGCTGGTTTCAAGTGCAAATGGACTGGCGGGTGAAAGATCAGATGCTGACCTACTCTGGGCCTTTTCCTAAGCTCAGAGCCCAGATTCTCCCATGTGCTGGGGACAGGACAGCCAGAAGTCACAGTGCTCTTTGCAGAACCCCGTAAAAATATCACCACTCTAAATTCCAGCACCCAAAATACAGGACTGGCATAAAATATGAACCTTCAGTATATCTGCAAACTTTGGTAACTTAAAGTAACACATAATATGTTAAGAAATTACAACTTGATTACTAATTAATTTTTTTCTTTTTCTTAAAATGTTTTTTAATGTTTAATTTTGAGAGAGAGAGAGAGAGTCGAGCAAGGATCCGAAACAGGCTCCAGGGTCCGAGCTGTCAGCACAGAGCCTGACGCGGGGCTCGAACCCATGAACCGCGAGATCATGACCTGAGCCAAAGTCGGACGCTCAACCGACTGAGCCCCCCGGGCGCCCCCAATTTTTTTCTTAATTATAACTTGTACTTATTCGCTTGTTTTATCACCTTGAGCAATGGCACACAACAGCATTGTGCTTGCCAGGTCCTTGCTCTGTTCTGAGCGTGATCTGTGCGTGCTTTCATTCTCACAGCATTCCTGTAAAATATGGGGTGTCGTCATCCTCATTTTATAACGGATAACTGCGGCTCAGAGAGGTGTAGAGACGACTGCCCAGGCTCTTGCGTTTGGTAGGCAGTAGAACAATGATTTGAAACCAGCGGTCGGACTCTACAGCCTGACCTACTCCCTGTTTTTCTAAGTTTACTTATTTATTTTGAAAGAGAGAGAGACAGTGGGGGAAGGACAGAGAAAGAGGGAGACAGAGAATCCCAGGCAGGCTCCGCACTGTCAGCACAGAGCCCGATGTGGGGCTCGAACTCATGAACCGTGAGATCATGACCTGAGCCAAAGTTGGATGCTTAACCGACTGAGCCACCCAGGCGCCCCAGCCTAACGATTATTAAGAGAAGCCTTTTTTTTTTTTTAACTTTTTAAAAAATGTATTTATTTTGAGAAACAGAGACAGTACGAGTGGGGCAGGGGCAGAGAGAGCCGGAGACAGAGAATCCCAATCCACGCCCTCAGCTCAGATTCCGATGTGGGGCTTGAACCCATGACACCGTGAGATCATGACCTGCGCCAAAACCAAGAGTCAGGCGCTTAACTGACTGAGCCACCTAGGCGCCCTTAAGAGAAGTCTTAAGTAAACGTAATATGAAGAAATTTTTATCAATTTATTTTTTTCCTTTGATTAGAGAAATAGCCACTGATACGGGAGGATAGCAGCATGGTTTGCCGCCCACTGGCGTGGGCTATGGAATGTTTCAGGTTAGGAGGGGCTGATAAATACTATTGTTTCTGACATTTTGATATTTTAGAATGGAAGAGGAGAGCAACCAACTCAGTTCATTTTAACAAGTATTCATTGCTCTTTCCTCTTCCTTAAAGACGCTTTAGCAACTTTTTCGTGTGGCTACCTCCCACCTGACCCTTAAAGCCCAGCTCGGGCGTCACTACCTCCAGGAAGTCTCCCCAGACTGCACTAGTGACTGCCTATTTTGTGTTCCGTGCTTTTCCAAGCTTGCTCCATTGAATATGACCTACTCTAGTGATGGAATTATCTGTCTCCCTCTCTGTATTATAAGTCTCACAAGGTCAAGGACCCTGTCTCATTCAGCATGGAATCTTTTGTAGCTGCTTCTGTGGCTGGCACATAGTAAGGATTTAGCGATTTTTTTGGTGAAGGAATTACTGATTAACTAATGCGTGGTTAGCATTCTGCTTCAGTTAATTGCTTATACAAAAAATTGATTACATTTTAGGACTTGGCCTCTCTATACCCATAAAGTTGGAAATAAACCCCCTTAAAAGATCTCAGTGATTTAATTTTTTTTTTTAATTGAATTAAAATAATACATATTCGTCCTTTAAAAATTAAGTAAAGAGGGGGCGCCTGGGTGGCTCAGTTGGTTCAGCATCCGACTTCAGCTCAGGTCATGATCTCACAATTTGTGAATCCAAGCCCAGCATCAGGCACTCTGCTGTCAGCACAGAGCCTGCTTCAGATCCTCTGTGCCCCCTCTCTCTCTGCCCCTCCCATGCTCACGCTCCCTCTCTCAAAACTAAATAATAAACTTCAAATCTGTTTTAAAACAGTTAAACAGAGAAGCAGCTCCGGGTTCAGATAATCTGAGTTTTAATCCCAGCTCCCCTACCTATTACTAGCCCTGTGACCTTGAGCAATTACTTAACTTCTAACTTCTTGTGTGTCAAGTTTCTTCATTTGTAAAATGGGGATGATAACAGTATGTATAGCATAACGTTGTTATGAGGATTCGGGGTGCCTGGGTGGCTCAGTCGTCTAAGTGTCTGACTCTTAGTTTTGGGTTAGGTCATGATCTCATGGCTTCACGAGTTCGAGCCCCAAGTCTGGCTGCACTGACAGTGTGGAACCTGTTTGAGATTCTCTGTCTCCCTCTCTCTCTGTCTCTCCCCCACTCGTGCTGTCTCTGTCTCTCTCCAAATAAATAAATAAACTTAAAAAAAAAAAGTGGTTGTGAGGATTCAATTCGTTAACATTTATAAAGCACTGAGAACAGTCCCTGGAGTGAGGTAACCTATAAGTGCCTATTAAATTAACCTATTAACAGTGGAAAGCATAATGTAAATGCTAATTAACTAATGAATAGTTCTACAAAGCTTGTTACAAAAAATCGCAATCCTCTGGACTTCCATTCCCAGCAACACATTTTCCACTTTCTTAACTGATGGCTTTGGTATTTGTTATCCTTCTAATGTCCAAATACCATGCATGGTGCTCTGGCTCCTTGATTTTCAGTGTTAGACATTGTCTGTTGGGTTCCTACCAGGAAAGGTAAGGACTGGGCTCTCTCTCATATGGGCCCACTTCCTGTCTCTCATCCCCGCAGTGTGTTTCGGTTGTGCTTTGGTTTGGATCACCACTCAGCAATATACCATCAACACAACTGCCGTGAGCCACAGAGGGTACTGTGGTTTTTTTGGTTTCTTGTAAAACTTTTTGCTATCCCTGGAACTAAGTCTTTCTCTCTTCTTAATCTGCCTGTTTTCTTGCTTTTTTTTTTTTTTCATTATGTACCTATCACAATCTATCTCCAAATTCCTCCTTGGTTATATAAATCTCCCCCCAGGACATTCAGACCCTTCATAGTCTATCAATTTCCCCTTCATTTCCCAGCCTTCTGACCAGTTTCACTCTGGGTGGTTTCACTCTAGGCTGTTGATATAATCCTGGGAATTTGGTTCTATATTCCCTTCAGCACACTGGTGTTTTTCATCTGTTTGTGTCTTTATGATTCATCCACAGGGAGGACAACCAAGGAGTCAAAACCAACTGAGAAAAAGGAAGTCAGCTTCCTTAACCCCTCGCCTTCTAACACACCTGGAGGAATCCTCATCCAAGAATTGGGAGAACTTTTGGCTGAAGCCTGCCCATGTTATAGGGTTTCATCTAAAACAGAAACAACGAAACAAACAAACAAAATAATACTGTAACACATTTAGCCATTCCCAGTCCATGGGACAAAGGATATTAAAGTTCACTTCTACCCTGGGCCAAAGTCAGGATTCCGATTGAAGTCACCTCATTCATTCATGCCTTTCCTTACTAATTCTTTCACTCACTTATTAGCAGTAATACTGTGGAATACACATTATTATTATATAACACAGTAATAGTAATCATAGGAGACATCATTTATTGAGCACTTAATGACGTGCCGAGTACTCTGTTAAGTCCTGCTTAGACATTATCTTGGCTTCCCCTCCTGGTGGCTCCCCCCTAAGTGAGTATCGTTACCTCCATTTCTCCTGGGAGGACACTGGGGCTTGGAGAGGTTGAGCAAGCATTCTAGGTGTTTGTTCTCTGCCATGCCTGTAGCAGCCCCTGTGGAAATACAGACGAATAAAGACACAGTCCTTGACCTTCAAGGGCACAGAATCTGGGAGAGGGGGGAAGGATGTATAAACCAACGAATACATTAATGCCCTGCTAGGAATCTGTGTGGAATCCAAGAAAAATCAAATCAAGAAAGACTTCACTGATGATGGGGTTCGTGAGCAAATGGCTAAGAAAGAATTCTTGAGACATCCTTGGTGCCAAAAGGTGATTTTAATAAAGCGCGGGGACAGGACCCCTGCGCAGAAAGAGTCACACTGGGGTTAAGAGGAATGGCTGATTATATATTTTTAAGTTTGTGGAGGGAGGGGCTAGAGATAAAGTAAGTTTCTAAGGAACTTGGAAACAAGGCTTTCGGGACCTTGAGGGGCTTAGCTGCTGGGAAGACAAGGTTACCTTAAGTGTTTAATGAAACAAAAGCATCAAGGAAATAAGGCAGCCGTGAGTTGCTTGGGGAAGGTCACACTCCGTATGTTTCAAGTATCTATCAGTGAGTTACAAGGGGAGAGGAGATTTAATTTAAGCTACATTTCTCTTGCCCTTGTTTCCCTCATCAACTGAGACCCAGAGGGACAGGGGCCACTACGTGCAAGGACTTGCAGCTGGGCTGAGGGGCTTGGCTTTTGGGACTTGGACCTCAAGGCACAAGGGAGCGACCTGGTCTGTGTTAGCGCCGTCTCCCTGGCAATGCCAAGCTGGAAGAAATCAAGCAGATGGCTATTTGCCTGAACCAAGAAGAAGGTTAAGTGCATTCTTGGGACCTAAGGTGTCTCCCACAGATATGCATGTTCACTGGAACCCTGAGTGTAATTCTAGGTGACCCCCTTGGAGAACATCTCAGGTGAAGAGATGGAAGAAGGAGTTTGAGCTTTGGCCCCAGAAAATTCAGGGTCTTGAGTCCTGCTTCATAATAGATGTAGGACTTTAGACCTAGTAGCTGTGTGACTTGACCTTTCCTGAACTTGTTTTCTTCCCTTTTTTTAAAAAAATGTTTATTTATTATGAGAAGAGAGAGCATGCAAGCGGGGGAGGGGCAGAGAGAGAGAAAGAGAGAGAATCCGAAGCAGGCTCCGTCCACCCTACCAGCCCAGAGCCCGACACGGGCTTGGTCCCCAGAAAGTGACATCACGACCTGAGCCGAAATCAAGAGTCAGACGCTTAACCAACTGAGCCACCCAGGCGCCCCTGAACTTGTTCTCTTGAATGCAGAAAGGGAATGCCTGCCTAGCAGTAGATCATTAAGTGAGATAATTTATGCAGTGTTCGCGGCACGGGGTATTTCACTTGGTAATTGCGACCATCTATTGTTGTCATTGCTGTTAAAAAGTCTCTTCTTCTGAAAACCAGGACATTTTAGCACTTGCCATATACGAGGCACGATATGAGATAACCAGAGCTTTCTCATGCCTTCCCTTCCCACTCACCCAAATTGCAGTTAGCATTTTATTTGCAGTCTCTCCAGGGGCCACATCTCTCCTATTTCTGGGCCTTTTGCCTGTCACTGCTTTTGTACCCGAAAATCCCTTCTCCCTCTTCACTATTAAGTCCCAGTGTCATTCATTGCTGCTCCTCCATCAAGACCTCATATAGACATCGTCTCCTCCAGGAAGGCTTCCCTGATGCACCACCAGCAAATTTGGCACGTTAACCCCCCCCCCCCCGTGTGCCTTTCATGCACCTCCATTATGCTAGCAGTTACCATAGCAGATACAACTGCCTGTCTACCTACCTGTCTGTACTGGCCCCGACGCAGAAAGAAGGTCTTCTGGTGTTCTGGAACCTGGGCAAACCGCATTACTATCTCTCAGAACAATCCTTTGCACCGTTTGAGGCCAAGATCATCTCTGCACAGACGGCCTTCCAGAAATTATTGAGAACTCATAACCATAGGCCTCTAGGGAAGTTCAAGATGAAAAGACCTGTCTCTGTTCTTTGTAAATATTAGAAGGGAAAATTATGGTGAAGAATTCTTTGCCCTTTATAACGGAAGGGGGTAAGCATTGCAGGGAACTGACATTTAAGAAGCATTTACTGTAACTGATAAAACAAATGAGTACTACTCCCATTCTGCCATTCCCGGTGTTGCTGAAAAACCAGTATTCTCAGCATCGGAGAAAGGAAATTCAGATGGTAAACTAGAAGAGACGAAGTCAAAATCCTACAGTCCTGATGTTGAATTATGAATTGAGGATGTATATTATGTTTGAAAACAAATCATTGCCTGAGTTAATTGGGGGGAGGGATGGCCAGAGAGGGGAGGGGAGGAGACAATGGGAAGGATTACGAAGAAGCCTGAAAAAGCTTTTGGGGGTGAAGGGTGCGTTCACTCTCTTCATTGTGGTGAAGGGGTCACAGGTATAGACACATTTTAAATATGTGCACTTTCTTGTAGGTCCCTTATACCTCAATGAAGCTATTTAAAACAGAAACAAAAAAACCTATTTCCTAACCTTACCCATTGAAATGACCTGGAAATAAAAATTGCAGTAGCAACAACCCAGACTGTGGTCTTGAAATACTATTTGCACTAAAAAGATCCAGGGATCCTTGAAGAAATGTCTGGTTTCCGGTCTAGGGCAGGGAAATCATGAGATGAACACGTAACATCTTGTCACACTAGACAATAAAGAAGCTACCAAAGATGAGAGTCTTGTCAGAAATAGTGAGAAGCCAGCTCAGGGAGGATCTCATTAGCTAAAGATGGGACAGTTTAAGCATCTATAATAATAATAATTGCCATGGGCCGGCACATCAAACACATTTTCACTTATATATTCATAATGGTACTTCAGAAAGATCAACTGGTAATCATTGAAGGATTCTAGAGAACCAATTCATTATTCTGAAAACCAGTACCTAAAGGGAAAAGAATCAGCATTTATTAAAAATTTTTTAATGTTTATTTACTTTTGAGAAAGAGAGCGAGAGCGTGAGCAGGGGAGGGGCAGAGAGAGAGGGAGACACAGAATCCGAAGCAGGCTCCAGGCTCTGAGCTGTCAGCACAGTGCCCGATGCGGGGCTCGAACCCACAAACCCCGAGATCATGACCTGAGCCAAAGTTGTTGGACTTTTAACCAACTGAGGCACCCAGGTGCCCCAAGAATCAGCATTTATCATGCTATTCCCATACAAACTGTATTACCAGATAACCAATTGTAGATGAAAAGTCTTTTAGAAATATTCCACTTAACCAAAGAAGACATACAGAAGACTAACAGACACACGAAAAGATACTCAATATCACTCATCATCAGGGAAATACAAATCAAAACCACAATGCGATACCACCTCACACCTGTCAGAATGGCTAAAATTAACAACTCAGGAAACAACAGATGTTGTGAGGATGCAGAGAAAGAGGAACCCTTTCACACTGCTGGTGGGAATGCAAACGGGTGCAGCCACTTTAGCAAACAGTATGGAGGTTCCTCAAAAAATTAAACATTTTAATTAAAATTTAAAAATTAAAAACTACCCTATGACCCAGCAATTGCACTACTAGGTATTTATCCAAAGGATACAGAAATGTTGATTCAAAGGGGCACGTGCACCCCAATGTTTATAGCAGTGCAATCGACAATAGCCAAATTATGGAAAGAGCCCACATGTCCATTGATGAATGGTTAAAGAAGTTATATATATCTCCGTACAATGGAATATTACTTGGTGATCCAAAAGAATGAAATCTTGCCATTTGCAACAACGTGGATGGAACTAGAGTGTATTGTGCTAAGTGAAATAAATCAGTCAGAGAAAGACAAATACATGATGTTACTCATATGTGGAATTTAAGAAACAAAACAGATGAACATAGGGGAAGGAAAGCAAAAATAAGATTAAAACAGAGAGGGAGGCAAACCATGAAAGACTCTTAAATACAGAGGGTTGCTGGAGGGGTGGGGGTGGGGGAATGGGCTAAGTGGAGGATGGGCATTAAGGAGGGCACTCGTTGGAATGAGTACTGGGTGTTATATGTAAATGATGAATCACTAAATTCTACTCCTGAAGTCAATTATTACACTATATGTTAACTAACTTGGATTTAAATTAAAAAAAAAAAGAAATATTCCACTTTATTAAAAAAAGAACAATAGAATTAAAATATCACCATTTTGCAACCCCTAACGAATGAATCGATCTAAGTTGATCAACAGCTGCTAACATCCCGAAAAGACAAAAAGCTGTTAAATGCCTCGTAATGATAGACCACCTACAAAATGATTGTTACCAAAAAACCAAACCTGGATCTGGTCTAGACTCTACATCTTACTACTGTGCTCAGAAATACAGAGAAC
This sequence comes from Cryptoprocta ferox, assembly GCA_028646485.1. Lineage (NCBI taxonomy): Eukaryota > Metazoa > Chordata > Mammalia > Carnivora > Eupleridae > Cryptoprocta > Cryptoprocta ferox. Next base: position 9,205,805 of record CM053571.1, read on the forward strand.
AGAGGAGCATATGACATTGGGGGATGCAATCAGCAAAATCCAGGCTCTGGAAAACTCCATTTTTAAAAATGATTTTGTATTTTGGGGGTCCTGGGTGGCTCAGTCAGTTAAGCGTCCGACTTCAGCGCAGGTCATCTCGCGGTTCGCAAGTTCGAGCCCCACGTCAGGCTCTGTGCTGACAGCTCAGAACCTGGAGCCTGCTTTGGATTCTGTGTCTCCCTCTCTTTCTGCCCCTCCCCTGCTCACGCTCTGTCTCTCTCTCTCTCTCTCAAAAATAAATAAACATTAAAATTTTTTTAAAATAATAATTCCATTTTTAAAAAATAAGTCATAAGGGAAAAGAAGGAAATCTATAGAATTATCAAAAAGGGTCAAAAGGCATCAATCAGTTGCAACATGTAGACATTTTTTATCCCAGCTGAAACAAACTTTAAACAATATATGGCACTGAGGAGACAATTGAATATTTGGATATTTTGATATTAAAAGTTACTATTTTTTAGGTGTGCTAATGGTATTATGGTTATGTTTTAAAAGAGTCCTTATCTTTAGAGATACATACTGAAATATTTACAGATGAAATTATATGATGTATGAAACTTACTTCAAGATAAGTAGGGATTGGGGCACGTGGGTGGCTCAGTTGGTTAAATGTCCAACTTCGGCTCAGGTCCTGATCTCATAGTTCATGAATTCGAGCCTCGCATTGGACTCTCTGCTATCAGCATGGGGTCCGCTTGGGATCCTCTGTCACCTTCCCTCTCTGTCCTTCCCCTCCTCCTTCTCTCAAAAATAAATAGACATTAAAAATAATAATCTATGAGAGGGAGTAAGTGGATGGAGTTATAAGTGAAATAAGATTGGCCATGTGTTAAAAGTTGTTGAAGCTGGGTGATGGAAATATATTATTTTCCCTTTGTACATATTAGAGATTATCCATAATAAAACAATTACAGGTATTTACTATGAACTAAATAATTTTTTTGAGATTTTATTTTTAAGTAATCTCTACACCCACTGTGGGGCTCCAACTCACAACGCTGAGATCAAGAGTCTCACGCTCTCCCGGCTGAACCCAGGCTCCCCTGAACTAAACACTTTAAAGCATATTTTCACACATTATTTTATTGTCTTCTCACTATAGCCCTGTGAGCGAGGCACAATTTTCCCCATTTTCAGGAGGCCTTTCTTGGTGGAAGTCGCCCCCGGCTTTGACTTATACAGTCTTCTCCTAGGTACTCATACTCCCTGTCCTCTTTCTCTGTTGACCCCTTCAATCCATTCTTCACACAGCAGCCCAAATACTTCAAGCGTATTAATTTAATTCTCACAACAACCCAGTGCTATTATCATTGTTGGTTTTCAGATGAGGAAATTGAGGCACAGATGTTAACTTCCCCAAGACTACACAGCTAGTAAATGGCTGAGCTGTACTATGTTAAGTCTGGCTTGACCATGCTTAAACCACGCTCCCATAAATGAAAAAAAAATCACATATGAATATACAGGGTCCGCCATATACTGGCTTAGTGTATTGATTAAGAACATGGACACGGGAGCCAGGCTGTGAGCCTTGAGCAAGTTCTTTAACCTTGTGATGCCTCAGTGTCATCATCTGTCAATAGGGGTAATAATAGTCCCTATCTCATGGTGTCTTTGTGACAAGTGGTTGCATTAATCTGTGGACAGGAGTGAATGCTAGGAGTGTTGGCTGTTATCAGACGTTACCTTTAGCTAAATACTTACCAATCTATAGCCCCCATTAGGGTTTGTATCTTGTTTGTGGTTGAAACCCTAGTACCCAACACCTAGCACAGTCCAGTGTCTGACAAATAGTAGGGATTCAAGAACCATCTTTTGGATGCAATATGTTCAAGGGGAGATGTGCCCAGTGAAATTCTTTTTTTGTGAGATGATCTTTCATTTAGTTCTCTACTAAAGCATTTCTCATATTTGAGCTCTTGAAACTCCAAGAACATATATTCCACAGGCACCAGTTTGAGGAAACCTAACTGCAGACAGCGGGATCATCTGCCTTTATTTGATTATAAGGCAGTTGTCCACAGAGGGGCACTAAAGTGTAATGGTTTAAAATTCAGGTAGTCCCACTGCCTGGTTTTTGTTGTTTTTAGGCTACCGTAAAAATGACACAAATTTTAAAAATTCTGTAAAGAATTTGGGGACTCACTGAAGGACTCGAGACATCGAGAAAGCTTTTTGACACAATTACTAATTAGTTACTAGTTGATACAAAGGCTCTGGCTTGCCATACTCTATATCTAAAATAGGAAAGTAGCATTTTGCCATCCAGTATTTTTTTTAATGTAGTCGTTTTTATAAGTCTTTTACGGCTTCTGAGTTTTGTGTCCTATTTAAAAAGATTTTTCTTATTCTGAGATAATAAAGAAAGTCTCATTTTCTTCTAGCACTTTTATTATTATATTCAGATTTAATTTTTTTGATCCATCTGGCATTTATCTTAGTATAAGGTGTGAAGCATGGTTCCAATTTTATTTTTCCTCCAGATGGTTACCTAGCTGTTCCAACACCATTCACTGAATTCATCATCTCCCTGCTGATTTGAAATACCACTGTCATCATATTCAAAATTTTTAGATGATATGAAAGGCTACCTTTTTTTTTTTCTTGTCCTAAAGATTTGAGTGGAAAAGCCTTCAAGCGCACTTTTAAACTACCCTATGTTTTTGGTTTAAAAACATTTTTTTAAGCTGCATACAACCATCAATATCTATCCAAACGCGATTTTTAGCCTCATTTCATGAATTTGTCATTACCAAGCTCATTTCAGTTTCTTTCGTTAAGTGTACTGCACACAACCTTCAAATATTATGAACATTTCTCTCTCCCAGCTGTCACTACACCAAACTACATATGTTCTATTTCCCTAAATCGTCTTGCTGTGCTCTTTGCAGCTCTCTCTTCCTCTCGATGTCCCCACCTAACAAGTCGCTCAGAGGTTCCCACAATTATTTCAGGTGAGGTCTCAGGGTGAAAGCCTATTGTCACTCTCCAGTTCGTCCCCAAATAGGGCATTGATTTCCATTTGCCACGGAAGGACAGGCTGTGTTTCCGGAAAATAAGATTCAGAAGAGCCGTGGTAGTTATTTGTTGGCCCTTTAAACAATCCACTCTGGGGGGGAGGGGGTAATGTCCTACAAAATGCCAACTGCTATTGTGGGGAATTTTTTTTTTTTTTTTTTTTTTTTTTGCTATTTATTCCAGCGAGATGATTCAGACGCTGAAGAAAAAGGGTCGCCCTGTACTTGGTCTTGAACTCCGAGAACTGTTTGCACCGCCATTCATCAGAGCCTCCACCTCAACAGATGCTCTTTCGAGTGTTTCATGACTCTTGTCAACAGTCAGTCACCATCGAAGGGGAGGAAGAGGACACCGCCAGAGACGGCTGTGCTGGCAAGAAGGCGGGCCTACAATTTCTATTTAAAAGCTGGACCGAAATATGTTTGGCTGCTGTTGTCTATGTAACATTGCAAGTTAAGTCGCAGAAAAAGTCCCCTCCATCCTGAATGGGCCTCGGGGGCCTCACAGACTAGAGAGTGTCGCAGAGGAGAGAGAGAAATTAGGAAGGAGGAGGCATTGGTGAAGACGCCATGTTCGACCTCCTTCCTAACCAAGGGTCCCCAAGAAGATGAGCGTTTTGCTTGGCACCTGTCGCCGCGCGTCAGCCACCTCCGCTGAGGTCCCCTCCCCGCCTTGGTTTTGCCACCTCATGAGCCTTTCCCAGAGGCCTCTCTCCAGCTCAGAACAACCCGCACTTTAGAACCCTTCTTTCTCACAGCAGCCAGTCTTCACCTCGGCGCCCCCCTCAGTGCCCCCTAAATTTCTACGCGTGTCCTCCGTGCCCCCACTTTGGAGGCCTCTCCCTGACTTCGGAACCTCCCTCAGCTCAAGGGAGCCCCTCTGCTCAGCACATTTGTTCCGCCTCCGAAGCCCTCCCTCACCCTAGAGAGCCACCCAGAGACGCTCCTTTGGTGGTTGCTCGTAGCTCCTCCTCTCTCCTACCTGCCCCGCCCCATGTCCCATGCCCCGCCCACCATGGGCCTCCTCCCCGCCCCCTCGCTCTCTGCCCCCCGCCTCCGTCCCAGCCACCTCCGGGGACCCGCCCACCGCGATGTTCACTCCGCCCCCTTGCACTCCGCCCCGCCTCCCTCCCGGCCCCGCCCCACCGTGGGCCCGCCCCCTCCGTCCACGCACGGCCCCGCCCACGCCCGACACGCGCCCGAACTTTCGTCGGTTGGCGCAGAACCTTCTGGTCGGCGACGCGCGAGCCGCGGGTCTCCGCGTTCGGCTTCCCAGTCAGAATCCCTGAGGCCTGGAAAGCCCGGGCGGGGGGCGGAAGGGATTCACCTTGAAAACCTCGGGGAGACTGTGGGTACGAGAGGGGTTTGTGGCAAAAAAAAAAAAAAAAAAAAAAGGGTAAGCTTGTGAAGAAGCTGAGGGGAAACCCAAGGGTCCGTGTCTTTGGTGGTGCTTGGTGGTCGTCGCTGGGCCCCGGGCTAGCGACTGTGCGCCCCGTCCCCACCCTGGGAGGGAACCGGAAGTCTGGGAAATGCCCGAGGGCGAGGGCGGGCTGGGGTGTGGACCACGCTCCCCTGCGGGGACTCCCAGAGAGTGTCAGGGAGCCCCGCTTTAGCCTCCAGCTCTTCAGGCCATCAGTGGCCCCTCGAGGAAGATCTTTTCGTTTTATCAAGGGGACAAGAAACGGACGATTTTGTTTTTCTTCAGTGAGGAAAGTCCGTGTGGAATTTGGGGTAGTCGTTTCTATGATTACCTACCTACCCGGGGACAATATTCCAGAAGATTCTATTTACATTGTGTCCTCTCTGCCTCAGCTCCGTTACTGTCTAGGGGTATGAGGTGACAGCAATCATACCTCCAACTCCGTAGTTCGTTCCGCTTCTGCTGGACCCCACGCGGGACTTGGATATGAAGCCAGAAGATGCTATAGACCAAGAAAATGGATCACTTGGACCCCATTTTATTCTACAGTCATGCCTTGTAGATTCCTGAGATCTTAAAAATGCCACAGTGTTAGAGATGCATTGATCTGCTTTTTGGTCCTCATACTATCTTAATATTGGGTATCCACCATCGTTTTAAATCTTAAAAATAATTACGAAACTAGTAAATACGATAAAACAAAATGTATCCAATGTTTTATGCAAGAGATATGTTGCGAGAGAGATCCCATTCATAATTAGGAAGCAGGAAGGCATTCATCATGTATGAGAAAAATAAAACCTATTGGTTGAGGGTACACTTAAGTTCTGGGGTCCTGGGAAGATAGAAGAAGAACACCAAAAAGATTTTATCAGGCAGTCATGGTATCTGTGGTACAGGGAATCAAAAGATGAAAAAGTTACCGGTTTTGAGGAAAAAGAGAAGAAACGAAGTCCCCCGCCCTCACATACACCCACAAAAGCAATAATGTCACTAATGTCACGTGCCCAGCAGAAAGAAGACAGGCCAGCCCAGTCGTTCCAAACTAAATGTTTCCCTCATTGCTCCTCTGGTCCTTGGTGACTCTGAAATGAAATCAAGGAGGTCTCTGGCCAAAGGCTTTTGTACCGTCTGATCTATGACCACCTCTTAAATAATATTTCTTCTTTTGCCAGGACGGATTCTTTTTCTGCTGCTCACCTTTCACTATGAAGGAGGATCAGGTTGTGCTGGAAGAACCAGGATTCCAAGACGAAGAGGTATATGGCTAGAAAGTCGAAACGTCGTAGACGTTCAGTCATTCCACAAAAATGAAGTTCCTTCTCTGTTAGCTACTATTTTTAGCAACCAAGAGTGGAAAGAAAGCATAGTTCTAGGGAGAGGCAATATTACAAATATGTAACAACTTGTCCGGCAGGGGATGCTAAGATTAGCTACTTAGCAACTAGCATGAAAGCATTTTAATAACCTAACAACTGGTATGGGCATCATGGTAATCTACGCATGCTGGTACTGAATAGCAGAGGAAGGAGTTCAAGGCCTGGTGGGGCAGAAAGCTGAGAAGACGTATTTTAAAATAGGTTAAATATTGTTCCACTCATTTGGGTTAAGTCCTTTCAATGTTGGTGCATCTTTTTTTAAATTTTTTAAAAATATTTTATTTAATCTTAAGAGACAGAGACAGAGAGAGAGAGACAGAGAGAGAGCATGAGTGGGTGAGGGGCCGAGCAAGAGAGGGAGACACAGAATCTGACGCAGGCTCTGAGCTGTCAGCACAGAGCCGGACATGGGGCTTGAACCCATGAACCACGAGATCATGACCTGAGCCAAAGTTGGACGCTTTACCAACTGAGCCACCCAGGCGCACCTGTTGCTGTGTCTTCTAAGTCAATAGCAATGTGTTTGAAAAAAGCATTATTGATCCCACCTCAATCTGTCTAGAGAAGTAAAATTTGAGGTATTTCAGAATGACTCCTAATACTGAATTAACTCTTGATATGAAGAATCAAAGCTCCATTTTTTTTCTGTTCCATCTTCTTAGGAATCTCTGTTTCAAGACATTGACCTGTTACAAAAACATGGAATTGTAAGTATATTTTTCAATGCTGTGTGAAATCGTCCAGTTCAGGGTTTCTCAGCTTTGCCCCTATTGGACCTATGGGACCGGGCAATTTTTCGTTGTGGGGCTTGTCCTGTGCATCATACGGTGTTCCTGGGTCCTCACCACTCACCACATGCCAGTAGCAGCCCTCTAGTTATGACAACCAAAACTGTCTCCAGACATTGTCACATGTCCCACGAGGGCAAAATGGACCCCAGTTGAGAACCCCTGGTCCAACTGGAGGTGTCCAGAGCTATCCACCCCTGTTTTCATCAACGGAAAATTCAGTTCTGTGGCTGGTGATTGGAGTAAATAAATGATGAGGACAGAAACCAGACTTTGAGTAACTAGATGAATTTCAACAGCAGTTCATTGATAGTACAACTTCTCTGACATTTTCTTTTGAAGCCCTCACATTTAATCTCTTTCAGTTGGATTGAGAAAATAGGAGCAAGAGAAAATCCTGGTCCTTTGGTGATGTAGCTATTTGCATTCCCCAAGGGGAGAGGGAAAAAATTTAATTTTAAAAAGAACATATTCATAATGAAGTTCTCTAGAAGGAAAGAGCTGAACTGAGGGGGCGAACGTGTGATACATTTGCTAGCTTTTCTACCAACAGACTTTTCTTTTGAATTCCTTGTTACATTGCCACGGTCTCACTAACATTCTTGGGAAATCAGGGCACAGCCAGAACATTTGGCAGTGTGCTGTGTATGTTCTACTCAGATATTTCCAGAACATTTGGCTACATGGTGGGTGGGTTCCACCTGGCTGCTTGTATAAAATTGGCATCGTGGTGGAAGGAGATGGACACAAAGGCACATGACATAGTATTTACCAATCTGCCGCATCCATTCTTTTATTTACAGAATGTGGCTGACATTAAGAAACTGAAGTCAGTAGGAATCTGTACCATCAAAGGGATACAAATGACAACAAGAAGAGCACTATGCAATGTCAAAGGGCTCTCAGAAGCAAAAGTGGACAAGATTAAAGAGGCAGCCAACAAACTTATTGTAAGCAAACTCAATCCTTTGTTGTTTTAGCTTCAAAGGGCCCTGTGAGGGGCGCCTGGCTCAGTCGCTTAAGTGTCCGATGCTTGATCTCAGTTCAGGTCTTGATCTTAGCTCAGGTCTTCATCTCAGGGTCGTAAGTTCGGGACCAGGTCAGGTGTGAAGCCTACTTTAAAAAAAAAAGAAAAAAAAGGAAGGGCCCTGTGAGACTCTATAGCCTTTCTCATTAAATGCTAGAAACTTCTGGGGCAGCTGGGTGGCTCAGTCGGTTAAGCATCCGACTTCAGCTCAGGTCATGAACTTGTGTTTTGTGAGTTCGAGCCCCGTGTCAGGCTCTGTGCTGACAGCTCAGAGCCTGGATGGAGCCTGCATCCCATTCTGTGTCTCCCTCTCTCTCTGCTCCTTCCCTGCTCACGTTCTGTCTCTCTCTTTCTCAAAAATAAATAAAGATTAAAAAAAATTTTTTTAAATGCTAGAAACTTCCTGTAGATCACAATCTATTATACTCCACATGTTAACTTTTTATCACTTCAGTTTCAAAGCAACAACTAATTTCTGACAGATCGAGACGGGTTAAGAGACTTCAGTACTATAAAGGCAGTTATTTTTATCAAAACTTTTTTTTTGCTCTCCTTTTATATTAGTATTTCTCCCTTTCTGTTTCTCTGTTTTAACACCTCTTTGTTTTTGCTTAGTCTCCTCAAATAGTATGTCTTTGGTGGTTGCAAAGTACTCAGCACCAAAGAAGTTGCTCTCTCCTGGTGTGAGCCAGTTGGTAAGAGAGCATTGGGTTAGAGAAAGACTACCAGTATGGGTTTACCTGGGTACAGTTGAGATAAATATGACCCAAAAAATGCTCAGTGAGGCAGATGAGCCAAAGCTGAGCTGAACTCGCACCTTGCAGCCGGCCCACAGACCATGAGAGCCCCATGCAGCTGAGAGGCTCCAAGCAAAAACATACGCCTTTGACCCAACCTTTTGTGTAGAACTTTTGGGGGCTGACAGAGGCACTTACTCTGCAAACAGGAATGTGCAGAAAGATAGTCACCAAGTCTCGTTGTGGAAGAACAAGGCTCTCCATGTCTACACGGGTATGTGAGGGACTCATTCCCAGCAAGTCCTAGAAGCTCTCTTCATTGACAGCCATTTGGTTTCTTTCCCCGGGGGCAGTTGAGGCGTGAGAGTGATGATGGTGGCAGTGTGGTCCTGAACTTGGAGAGGACCTAACTGAACTGCTCTGCACCCAGCTCAGTTGCTCTAGCTTCTGAGTAAGCTCAAGCAGTATACTCAGGGGTCAATTCCACAAACGCTCTGGAGCAGTACCCAGGGTTTGGGAAACTGCCACTCCATAGCTCCTAGGCCCTAGTCTTCTTTTCTTTGCAAACCAAATCCCTTATCAAAGAAAAGAACCTCTCTCCTTCTTAAGCATCTACTACTGTGGACTGTGGACACTGTGGACTACCCAGAGTCTGCATCCTTTCTTAACTAAAGCTGTTTACTCTTAGAGATTTGAGAAGTAGAAGGAGAGAGAGAAAGAGAAAGAGAGAGAGAGAGAAGGAAGATAATTTCATAGTACAGTGGTTCCAAACATTGGTCTGTATCAGAATAACCTGGAATGGCCAATAAAGGAGACATAGGCTCAGATTCATTGAAATAGGATAGGGCCTGGACTTTTTTACACCCCCCCGCCTTTAAGTTCTCCAAAGTTTGAGAACCACTGTCATAGTATAAAACATAGAGGGAAATACATTAGACCATGTCATTAGAGCACATCAGGGCCTATTCTCACTAGTTCTACTACTGCATCAGCTATAGCTCATTAATTCAGCAGTAGTATTCCTACCATGTGAAAGATACTGTCTCCTAAATAGTGAAAACTGAAATTTCTGTGCTCCTTGAAATTTGCCAAGCTGGGAGAAAATGATGCCATTCAATGAAATCAGTGGAATCATTTAGTAAAATACCATTCTGTTTTATGCCATAAATATACTTCATTTAAACTTTCTCTACTCTACTAGAGAGACAGTTTCCTTATCCCCATTTGTTCCAAAAGAGGAAGTTGAAGTATAGTAAGGTTAAGTAGTTTACTCCAAATCATATAACTAGTAAGTGTTAGAGACATATTTTGTTTTTCTTAAATTTTTATTTAGTTATTTTGAGAGTTTATTTATTCTGAGAGACAGACAGAGAGAGAGAGAGAGAGAAAGAGAGAGATCGGGGAGGGGCAGAAAGCGAGGGAGAGAGAGATTCCCAAACTGGCTCTGAGCTCAGTGCCCAGCGCGGGGCCTTATCTCACAACTGTGAGATCATACCTGAGCCGAAATCAAGAGTCAAATGCCCAACTGATGAGCCACCCAGGTGCCTGAGACATATTTTGAACCCAGATAGGGTAGCTCCAGAGTCTGGTTTTTTTTTTGTTTTTTTTTTTTTAATTTTAGAGAAAGTGCAAGTGGGGGAGAGGGGCAGAGAGAGAGAAAGAGAATCTCAAGCAGGCTCCAACACTCAGTGAGGAGCCCCACTCGGGGCTTGATCCCACAGCCCTGGGATCATGACCTGAGCTGAAATCAAGAGTCAGATGCTCAACCGACTGAGCCACCCAGGCGCCCCCAGAGCCTGTTTTCTTAACTATGATCTTGTGTTGCCTTCAAAGACAAATGAACTGTAGCTTATATCAAATGATGACTCTGATAATCAAGTGAACAGTTTCTGGCAGCATAGACCCTTTTGAACATCTCCTTTTGTCTTTCTGTAGGAACCAGGATTCTTGACTGCCTTTGAGTATAGTGAGAAGAGAAAGATGGTTTTCCATATTACCACTGGGAGCCAGGAATTTGAGTGTGTATCTCGTATTTTTTACAACTACTAGACACAATCTTTGGAATATTGTATTTCTTTTCTTGAGTTTGTTAGAAATAGCTTCTTTTTTTGAAGTAGGCTTTTTTTCCCCCTGAAGAGCTATTGAAGCAAACAAATTCCAGACAATTTGTAGAAGCAGGATTAAATTTCTTACAAGAAATTCAGATCCAAGTTATTAGTTTTTGAATCAGGCTGTATTTTAAAAACCATTTTGAAAATCAGTTTAACTTTTCATTTCCTTTTCTTCTTGTTGTTAAAGGATATTCCATTTCCCTTTTGGTTTTATGTAAAAGTCAGTTGTTAGACTGATATTTTAGAAGAAATAATCCAGGGTTGTTTTTGTTCTTTAGCATCAGCAGTTTTAACTTCCCCTTTAACTTACTATCTCATGATTCCTGAAACTTTAGTCATTTTCCTAACACAAGTTGAGTAGAATGTGTTCCCCCCCCCCACCTTACTAGGCAGAATTACTAATTCATAAATTAGATGAGTGGCCAAGAGCAATTTGAACAAAAGCAGTATTTCCACAAAATATTCCTCAAAACCCTGGCCTCACAAGATACTCCAAGAAGAAAGGATTTCATAGTCAAATATTGCATCCAATTGGATGTATACTAGGCAACTCAGACTTCACAGATCCAAATCCAAACTTCTGAAATCTGCCCGGGATCTATACCTCTGAAAGCCTCCCTCATCTCAGATCTGCCTCTTTTCTGACCCTCAGAACTAAAATCTTGGTGTCATCCTTGGTGCCGTGTATTTTTCCTCTCACACCCTAACTCTTCCTCATTAACAGATCCTGTCTGCTCTACCTTCAACAACAAACCACCCAGTTTCTTCAACAAGTAAATTACAAGGAATCAAAAAAGAGATGAAGTCAGGGAGAAGACCTAGAGATTAAAAGGGATTTAAAAGACCTTTTACCTAATCCCAATATGTGGGTTTTATTTGTTTCCTGATTCAAGCACACTATAAAAAATAAGATATATATGAGATGGTTGGAAAATATCTTACTATATAGCTGATATTAAGGAATTACTACTTTTTTAGGTAATAATGGTACTGTGGTTATTTTAAGAATAAGAGTATTCATCTTTTAGAGATACCTACCGAAATATTTAGGATGAAGTGATATGTTGCCTAGCATCTGCTTAAAATAATATAAAAAGAGAGGGAAGTGTTTAAAGGTTTATATGAAAAAAGATTGACCATGAGTTCATAGTTGGTAATAGTTGAAGCTAAGTGATGGGTACATAATGGCTCATTATTATACTGTTTTTGTCTACTTTAGTTTATGTTTGAAACTTTCCATAATAATGTTTATATATTTGTGTGTGTGTGTGTGTGTGTGTGTGTGTAGGAAAAAAGGAAATATGAATTCTCACCACCTCCTCCACTGTTACCATACTGGTTTAAACTACACGTTAATATCTCCTCTGGAGTATTACAATAACTTCTAACTTCTCTCTTTCAGACCTTGCTGTCTGTTCTTTACACAGGAGCCAGAATGATCCCTTTAAAACTTGGGTCAGATCATAACACTTCTCTGCCCAAAACTACTCCAATGACTCCCCATCTCAGAGCAAAAGTCAAAATCCTCTCTAATCTCTGATCTAATCTCATCTGTTATTCTTTTTTTAGTTTGCAATGCACCAACCACACTGACTTCTTTGCTATTCCTTGACTGTGCCAGGTACTCTCCTGCCTCAGGGCCTTTACACTTACCATTCCTCTGCCTGGAACACTTTTTCCTCCTGTGTCTACATGGCTTGCTGTCATTGCTTTCAGGTCTTTGCTAAAATGTCCACTTCTCAATGGGGTCTCTGATCACTTTATTTAAATATTTAAACTCCCTGCCTTCATCCTCTATACTTCTTATCTCCTTGCGGGATCTAGTTTTTATCCATACCATTTAATAATATCGACATACCACATATTTTACCTATATAAATATTTATTACTGTTTATTGTCTGTTCTTCCACTAGAATGTAAACTCCACAAAGTGGAGAATTTCTTTTGTTCACTGCTTTACCCCAAGTGTATAAACGATCTCTAGCATAAATTAGGTTCTCAGTAAATATTTATTAAATGACTGAATGAATAAACAAATAGTGAATGAAATAAGTTGGTGAAGTGGAGTATACTATATATTACTCTTTTGGAGATTCACAGTGCACGCTAGCCTGTTAAAGGGTATGAAATCCTGCCATGAAACAAAACATCTCTTTAACCTAGCATTGCCCCGAATTTAAAAAATCACAGAATCCTTTTTCTCAAGTAACAGCTAAGGAAGAGTCTTTGGTAATTCCTAAACCCAAGGTTACTTGGTCAAAATCAGGTTGATCAACACAACTTGACTCAAATAATAACTTGGTATTCTCCAGTTGCTCTATCACGTCTTGGTTTAGGCAACATTGGACTAAAGGAATATTACTGTCATAATGAGTTTTCTGGTGTCCTCAGTGTTGAGTTTTGGGCACAGAAAAGATTACTCAGGAACTAAGTTTTTAAAAATTAATATTTGATTTATTAACATGTGCATTTTTCCTTAAGCTGTAAGTCCACTTATAGGTCTAGCAAATTTTAAGGGAGCTTTCATAACATGGTTAGCTATGTTATGTTTGAAACTTTCCTTAAACATTTTAAATTATATTTGTGAATTTAATATATTATATTTCCGTTAAGGAGTTTATTTGTGTAATTATTAAAATCTTCCAATTACCTAAATGTCTTTGTAAATCTAATAAATTAAACTTATAAGTATAATGAATCTTCAGCACTTTTAAATGTTCAAATACTATGCGTAAACTTAGTTATCAGCTTAGAAACTGCCAGTTTATATCATTTAATCAATTAGAGGCTAATCTGTTCTAATTAAAAGGTCAGATTCTCTTAAACTTTAAAAATTCTCAGGGCTCCTGGGTGGCTCAGTCAGTTAAGCATCCAACTTAGGCTCAGGTCATGATCTCACAGTCTGTGGGTTCGAGCCCTGCGTCAGGCTCTGTGCTGACAGCTCAAAGCCTGGAGCCTGCTCAGATTCTGTGTCTCCCTCTCTCTCTGACCCTCCCCTGCTCGCTCTCTGCTCTGTCTCTCAAAATAAAATAAAGACATTAAAAAATTTAAAAAAATAAAAATACAAATTCTCAAACAGGGGCACCTGAATGACTCAGTGGTTAAGCTTCCAACTCTTGATCTCAGGGTCCTGAGTTCAAGCCCTGCATTGGGCTCCATGCTGGGTATGAAGCCTACTTAAAAAAAATAGTAACAATAATAAATAAAAGTTCTCAAATACTAAATATGCAGATTATTCCCAAATTTAATATGAAAATAGTCATCTGTGGGTGTGAGTTGTGGCTCTATTTTTAAATATCTTTCAAAACACTATTCCTATACTTAATTCTAAATTTTCCTGAGTTTCACAATGAACAATTAATGCTATCCAAAGTAATTTGAAGTACCCTGTCAGGTAAATTTGTGGTTACTTTTTCACCTGATTAAGATTGCATGTCAACCAGAAATTTTGTCCTATATTTTCCAGAGCCACAGCCTTTTAGAATGACTTTTCTCAAGATGAGAAAGCTCAATTTAATAGTTTGTAGATTTATAGATCTTCAAGGTCAAGCCTTCCAAGTGCGATGGTCTCTCAACCCATGTCCTTTAGATTCAAGTTATACAAGTAGTACCTAAATTTTTTTTTTCTCAAGTCCATAGTCCTCATTAAATTTGTGGGCAACTTCTGACATTATTTTAATTTACACTTAAATTTCTCTCTTTAATTATGTAAATGTAAAATCTGTTGGATTGTCCATATCTATTAATGCTTTGTCTAATCTGTGATTGTGTCCCAAAATTCATGCTAGTAGAAACAACAAAGGTTTTTTTTTTATGTTTATTTATCTTAGAGAGAGAGAGAGAGAGAGAGAGAGAGAGAGCGCACAAGCTGGGGAGGGGCAGAGAGAGAGGGTGACACAGAATCTGAAGCAGGCTCCAGGCTCCGAGCTGTCAGCACAGAGCCTGACGCAGGGCTCGAACTCACGAACCTTGAGACCATGACCTGAGCTGAAGTCAGACACTTAACAGACCGAGCCACCCAGGCGCCCTGAAACAACAAAGGTTTTTAAAGTGCTCCTTCTGGTCTTAGTACAGTGAACACAATTAATATTTGTTGCATTTAATGAATGAATATACATAATGACTTAACCTTAGGTCTTTTCACATCAAGAATATTAAATACACTGAAACGCTGGGTTACCAATTAGATGTATGCTGCCAAAATCTGACCGTTATTCTTCTAACTGCTAGCATTACCTATAATACCTTTGAATATTTCCTATCCTGACATGTTCTTCATAGAGTTTGGTTTGTGTGAAATAGACCAATCATGGTGACAATCAGTGGAATTTTCTAATATCTATTTTACATACATTTCTCCTTATATTTAAACACCGAATAGTCCCAAGCACAATATGAACAATCCAGTTAATAACTAAGACCATTTATTCAAGCTTCAATTCAGTTCTAAAGAATGAGATTTAAGGGGCCCTCGATGGCTCAGTCTGACTTTGGCTCAGGTCATGATCTGACGGTTCGTGAGTTCGAGCTCTTTGATCGGGAATCTCTGCTGTCAGCACAGAGCCCTCCTTGGATCCTGTCTCCCTCTCTCTCTGCCCCTCCCCAGTTTGTGCTCTCTTTCTCTCTCTCTCTTTCTCTGTCTCTCTCTCTCTCTCAAAAATAAAATAAACATTAAAAAAAAAAGAAAAAGAATGAGACGTAAAGCCTATATAGACCATTTCCTATTGGTACCCGGAAGTAAGAACAAGAACAGCAGGGCTTATACATTGTTTTGTTGATCCACCCTGGCCACATGCAGCAGAACCTGCGGTCTAGAGAGGAAGAGTGCCATCCATTCTGCCAAGAATTCCTGTTCATATTAGATAGATAGATAGATAGATAGATAGAAAGAAAAGAAAGAAGAAAGAAAGAAAGATAGATGATAGATAGATGATAGATATGAGACGTATGATACACTTTCTCCTTTCTTGATATTTATATTTCTGTTCCTTTTACTAATGCTTACTTTCTATTTCCAGTAAGTTGCTAGGAGGTGGAATTGAAAGCATGGCAATCACAGAAGCTTTTGGAGGTTGGTAAAACCTTCGTATTTTGCTATATGAAAAGAAGTACACACTCACATGCATACATATATAATTAAACAAATAACCAATAGTAAATTGTATCTATTTTGAAACTTAGGGTGAAGTCTCAGTTATAATACAGAATCATTCTGGGTGGCAATCAAAACAAATTCCAACGTTAACAGACAGGTTCGGTTGGCATTGGTCCTCTTTTCCTCTGACTTCCGTAGAAGAGTAGACATTTTTTCTCTCATTCCTTCAAAAGGTAGTTGAATACTGAGACCAATTTTATTTCTAGGATATGCATGTTCCATAAATGTAGAGAGTAGATTTTCTCTTCCCTGATCATATCTTCTATTTTTCTTCAAAACAATTCATGCATAGCTATCTTATATACCACGCCTGGCAATTCCAGTATCTGCAGTCCTTAGAGGAACAAAGTCTGTTTTTTTGTTGTTGATGTTTGTGTCGACGTAGAGAAATAAATCTGGGTTTTGTTATTTCTGTTGACTGTCAGCCTTAGTGGCTCACTCCCTTGTGTATTTACTGATATTTGTGAGCTTATTGCCTGATTTTGATCTATGCTAGTTCACTGGACCTAAACTGGTGCATGGGGAAGTTTTTCTCTAGAAAGCATTTGCTTTTGTTGGGAGGTAGGGCATGCCACAAATCTGAGACTACTTCAGCTTTCCCTAAGAGGATCTCAGTGCAGTGGGAGAACCCAAGGCTCTCCTTCCTTAGTAGTAGGGTCTTAAACTTTCATTTATATGACCAAAATGAAAAAACTCAGTATTTTTCCCCTATGTAGTGAAAACCCAGTTCTTTCCTATTGTGTATTTTTTCCTGTGAGTCTCCTTTACTGCTCACACAGTACACTTCACTTCTGACACTTCTGGTCAGTAAATATATGGACATTTCCCCCCACAACAATAAGCAATTCTTAGATACCTGCAGGGCATCTAAGAATTCAACTCAATTCTGACACTATCGACCCAGAGATAGCATCAGATTCCATATGTTTAGTAAGGGCTCAGTCCCATAAGAATCCCTTCCCCACCTGTCCCCTGCCCTCAGGTGCCATTCACAAGCCCAGGTTATTACCTGCTTCTGACCAACCAGCTGTAGATCCAAGGTTCCAACATCCCCCTCCCTGGGGTTGATTAATTTGTTAGAGCAGCTCACAGAACTCGGGAAAACACTTACTTACATTTACTAGTTTATTAAAGATACGATAAAGGATATGGATGAAGGTCGAGGGGGGAGAGATGAGTAGGAAAAAGTGAGGGAAGAGGTGTGGAGTTTCTGTGTCCTCTCCAGGTGTGCCCCTCTTCCAGCACCTCCGTGTGTTCACCAACCCAGAAGCTCTCTGAACCCCATACTACTGGGACTTTACGGAGGCTTCCTCACACAGGCATGATCAATTATTAACTCCATTTCCAGCCCTTCTCCCTTCTCTAGGGAAAATTCTAACCTTCTAATCATGGCTTGGTCTTTTTGGTGACCAGCCCTCATCCATCCATTCATCAGAAGCCATCAGGAGCCCACCCAGAGTCGCCTCATTGAAACAAAAGATGCTCATAGTGCTCTTATCACTTGGGAAATTACAAGAGTTTTAGGAGCTCTGTGCCAAGAACTGGAGGGCAGAGATCAATATATATATATATATATATTTCTATTATCTCACAATGATTAACCAAACCTAAGGAAAACTTGGTTTAAATAATTTTTTTTCTAAAGGACAGTTCTGTGACCAAATACCTTTATAATGCTGTTTTTACTGGGGTGCCTGGGTGGATCAGTTGGTAAAGCGTCCAACACTTGATATCAGCTCAGGTCATGATCTCACTGGCATGAGTTCCAGCCCTGTGTTGGGCTCTGTGTGCTGAGCACGGGGCCTGCTTGGGGTTCTCTCTCTCCCTCTGTCTTTCCCCCTCTCAAAATAGATAAGTGTTTTTTAAAGTTATTTTTACTACTGGTATTCATGTTGCAGAATGCACCCATGACACATTAGTACTTTATATGTAAGTTTTGATAATTGGAAAGAAAATCATACTCTTAGGCTATATTTTATTCTTTATGAAAACACCTAAAACTGACCTGTGTGGTTTTTGTTTTTTTCTATATTTCACAGAATTTCGTACTGGCAAAACCCAGCTCTCTCATACCCTCTGTGGTAAGGATGTATAACAACAACAATAACAATAATTATTGTAGCTGTCACATACTAATTTTATTTTGTGCCTGGTGCTTTATATAATCTCG
The DNA here is from genome assembly GCA_028646485.1 of Cryptoprocta ferox. NCBI lineage: Eukaryota > Metazoa > Chordata > Mammalia > Carnivora > Eupleridae > Cryptoprocta > Cryptoprocta ferox. The sequence goes on from CM053571.1 coordinate 9,223,652, forward strand.
TGTAATCTGAACAAATTTGCAAGGACACCAAAACTCAGAGAAGTTAAGTAAACTGCCCATAGTTACACAAATACCAGAGCCAGTCTTTGAATGTGTGGTGCTTGAGGTAATGTAATACGTGCTGCACTCTGACCACCTGAATGGAACCAGGGAGGAAGTGAGTAGGTATATGAGTGTTGTTGGGGGAGAGAGGCCCTCACTGTCTCCATTTTTCCCATTTCATCTTTTCTATGTTCTATTGATGAAAATGTCACAAAATCAGTTGAAACCTAGAGTCTCTAACTTTCCGTGGAGTGAGGTTGGCCTTAGGAAAGACTTAAAAATAAATGTTACTAAAACAAATAAACAAAATACCTCCTTTGTACAAAGACGTTACTCTGCATTTCTTTGACCTGAGCAGAAGCAGCGTGGCTAAACAGTTAAGAATGGGATTCTGGAATCAAAATACCTGGCTCCAGTCTTAGCACTAACTGTGTGACCTTGGGCAAGTTGCTTCACCTGTCTAATTTTCCCATCAGTAAAATAGGAATAATGATAGTGCCAAATTTAGGATTGTTTTGAAAAATAAATGAGTAATACATTGACCTAATATAAAGAAATTCCTTAGTGTCAACTACTACTTCCTAGAAAGACAATGCATTTTAAAATTTGACATGCATTAATTGAAAGGTTACTTAAATAAGTTGAATAGCATAAATTATATTTGTGATTGTTTCTTATAGGAAGAAAGTAATATTTAAATTCTATTCTTTAGAAGAGAACTAACTTTCATGAATAGAGAGATACTGACATTCTTTGTTGAATTGCTACTATGCTGGTGGATTATTTATGATTTTACCATTGGTTAGTAATACAAGAATAGAACATGCTTTTAGAAACTAAAGGATCATGATTCTTTGCCAGATTGACTAAAGAGTTGCAACCAATGAAAATCCTATGTTAATTTATATATTCACTTGTACACAGCTTATTCAATCCTATTAATATTATTTAATTTTTTAATTGCTTCCTAGTGACAGCTCAACTTCCAGGAGCAGGAGGCTACTCAGGAGGAAAGATTATCTTCATTGATACAGAAAATACTTTGTAACCTTTTTATTTAAACAAGTTGCTGGCATAATTAGTGTGATGTAGTAATGTTACTATAAAAGAAAGTCTGTTTGAAATATGTCATTTGTGTAATCATCCCCTAAACCAGCAATAATGAGAAAAGCCACAGGGAAAACAGTTGTTGGTAGAGTTTTCAAGTCACTTTTTATTTAAAAAGGTTTCAGTTCTCCAGATGAGTTTGGTGTAAAATTTGCGAAATGAATATATGAGAGAACATTATATTTTATTCGTTTTTTTATCCTCTTACTTCTCCAAAGATTGTACTTAATAGTTTGGAAGAAGATTGTTGACTCTCTCAAAGTCATGGTTGAAAATAAAGGGAAAGGTAAGAAGAGAACAAAAGCATGGAAGGGAAAAGGGCAGAACCTGGTTGGGTAACAGAAAGAATTGTAGTTTAATTGAAATGTAAGGTGTTTCAGAACTAAGCCTGGAAAGGTGATTTGGGTTTTAGATACAAAGGGCTTTAAAACCATGGGGCACCTGGGGTTCAGTCGGTTAAGTGGCCAACTTCAGCTCAGGTCATGATCTCACCAGTTCGTGAGTTCAAGCCCCACATCAGGCTCTGTGCTGATAGCTGGGAGCCTGGAGCCTGCTTCGGATTCTGTGTCTCCCTCTCTCTCTCTGCCCCTCCCCCACTCACACTCTGTCTCTCTCAAAAATAAACATTAAAAAAATTTTTAAATAAAAAAATAAAACCAGATCGGGTATAAATTAGATACTTTTGCGATATTCCAGGCAAGTAATGAGAGCTTGATCTAGGCTGGAAGCAGTAGGAATAAAAAAAGGACAAGGGGTGCATGGCTGACTCATTCGGTGGAGCATGCAACTCTTAATCTCGAGGTTGTAGGTTTGAGCCTCACATTGGGTGTAGAGATTACTCAAAAATAAGAATCTTTTTTTTAAAAAGGGGGGTACAAAAATATTAGGGGGGGAAATTGATAGGATTTGATGACTCTATTTGGTAGAGGAAAGAGAGGTTTGAAACACTACTGTCAGGTGTTTTGTCTAGATGCTGGGAGGATAGTGATGCTGAAGATAAAATTGGGAAGATCCTGTTTCAGACAAAAGATGGGTTTCATGTCACTGTGTTAAATAATGAGGAACAGGAGGAAATCCATGGAAATGTTGGATTCCACCCGAGAAGAGGTAGAACACAACGTTGGGGTGTGCCTCAGCTTAGGAAGAGGGACTAAAAAGAAGTGCCATAGAGACAGAGGCAGCAGGAGGAAATCTGGTTGTAGAAGCTGAGCCAGAGAAAAGTTTCAAGAAGAAAGTGGTAGTCAGTACTGTTCCACAAAAAAAGAGAGAGATGGCACAAGCTGAGAAAGATCACTTAGGTTTGACATTAGGAATCCAAGAGAGCATTTGCAGTGAAGTAAGGTGATGGACGCTTGTTGTGAATAAACAGTAAGGAATGGAAGCAGTGTTATTAACCAACAAATAGAAGATTTGAGGAGTAGTTTGAGGAGGTCGTCAGGTTCAGAGGAAATTGTTTTTTGTTTTGGACACACGTGGGGCAGGGGTGGGCAGCAGAGGAGAGACAGAATCTCAAGCAGGCTCGACACCCAGCCCCGATGGGGGCTTCATCTCATGACCGTGATATCATGACCTGAGCCAAAATTAAGAGCCAGATGCTCAACCAACTGAGTCACTCAGGCACCTAAGAGGAAATTGTTGTTGTTTTAAATGTTTATTGATTTTGAGAGAGAGAGAGAGTGCATGCAGGTAGGTAGGGACAGAGAGAGAGGGAGAGAGAATCCCAAGCAGGCTCCTCTCTTTCAGTGCAGAGCCCAACTCGGGGCTCGATCCCACGAACCGTGAGATCATGACCTGAGCTAAAACCAAGAGTTGGTGTGTAAGCAACTGAGTCACCCAGGGTGCCCCAGAAATTGTTTTTAAAAAGGAAAAGACTTGCACAAGTTTGTAAGGCCATTCACAGTGAAGCCCCAACCTAGCTCTCTAAGCTCATTACTCACTATTACCATTGTTAGACGCAAAGAGATCTAGTCTGTTCTAGTCCAATATTATTGTTCCTAAAACATGAAAACATTGTACATCAGTGATTAGTTAGATTTAACTATAAAAGTACTCATTTTCTCTGTTTATTATAGTTTCTTGCCTCTCAAATCTTTTTTCCGGTATTTTTGTTTGAAGTACCTGCTCAAGTCATTCTTTCAGAAAAGTAATCCAAGTGGTAAACTTTGAGCCCTAGCTTGTCTGAAAATACCTTTATTTTGCTCTCATTCTAAAGTGTTAATTTGGCCAGTCATAAATAAATTTGTGGGGTATGTTTCTTTAAATTTTTTAACATTTATTTATTTGTTTGTTTGTTTTGAGAGAGAGACAGAGTGCAAGTGGGGCAGGGGCAGAGAGAGGGGAAGACACAGAATCGGAAGCAGGCTCCAGGCTCTGAACTGTCTGCACAGAGCCGGATGTGGGGCTCAAAATCACAAACTGTGGGGCGCCTGGGTGGCTCAGTCGGTTGAGCGTCCGACTTTGGCTCAGGTCATGATCTCACGGTCTGTGGGTTCGAGCCCCGCGTCAGGCTCTGTGCTGACAGCTCAGAGCCTGGAGCCTGCTTCGGATTCTGTCTCCCTCTCTCTCTCTGCCCCTCCCCTGCTCACTGTCTGTCTCTCAAAATAAAATAAAGACATAAAAAAAAAAGTTAAAAAAAACTGTCAACACTTGTTTTAAAAAAAAAAAAAAATCACAAACCATGAGACCATGACCTGAGCTGAAAGTTGGACCTGTAACTGACTGAGCCACCCAGGCACCCCTGCAGGCTATATTTCTATCCTCCTCTTCGGGTGTTTGATCCTTGTATCCCTACCTCACAGTCTTGCTGAATCATACGAATCCTTTAAGGCTGTCCTTTGAAGGCTTGCCTTTTCTAATCTTCTCTCACTACTCAACTTAAAAAACCTGGTCCTTCCTAAGCTGTTATAGAATTTACTATCTAAAATACGCTAGTAGAAGGGAAAAAAAAAAAAACAGAACCATGTGCAGAAAAGACTTTATTTGGAAATAGCGGGCCTGAGAAGACTCTGAAGGAGACTCCAAACTTGGGGAAGGAGGGTGGAATGCTGTATAGGGCTGTAGCAAGAGGAGCACAGCTGGAGTTCAGCTAGTTTCAGAAATAGTTGATTAAGAATGGTTCTTAAAGAGGGAGGAATTGTTCTTACAGATGAGCAGCCACTGTTTGGGCAATGTGGATTTTATCAGGAATGGTAGAGGGGAACGGTTTGAAGCTAAATCATATGCAAGAGGGAGTAGGGAGGAACAGCTGCAGTCGGGGCGGGGGGGAACAAGGACATTCAAGAGCCCCATTGGAATGTTCTCATTCCTTTGGTTTTTCTTACACGTACACTGCTCTCTCTTGATATTTTCTTTTTTAGATGTTCATATTTTGCCTTCTTAATTATATTTTATGTTTATCTATAATATGGATTGTCTTAACAGCTCCTTATATCTCCCATAATGCATTGGTAATTGGTTAAAATGATTATCAATTCCATATGATAATTGGTTAACAAATATTTGTGGATTGAGTTGAACTTTCTTCAGCATAAGCCCACCTTTTATGCTCCCAGTCACATAGTAACTAGGTTCTGTAAAAAGTAATGTAGTGAAAAACATTTTTACTATGTCTTCCAATTCTTTGTCTTGTTTGACTTGTCCACTGAAAACATCCACAGGGTACACTCAGCAGCAATGGAAGATTTTAGTGATTGTCACTAAAGAACATAAGAACATATTACTGCATTAGGAATATGCCGATTTCCCAGATGGCTGGGAAATCTGAAGACAATCCAATTCAACATATATGGACCCAGTTGTAAATGTCACAAATAAGACTGTAAATTGTCCTTGTTTTACTGTTAGTTATAGTATGATCGATACTATAAAAACACTGTAAACAAAGTGAAGTGAAATGAGACCATGGATAAGAGCTTAAAGAATGTCATTACTCCTACATAGTTCAGATGGATATGAGTGATTATTAGCATCTTCCAAAAAACCTTTGCCCGTGCACTTATTGTGCCTTCCTATGAATTTACTAATTTCAGAAAGCTAACACAAATCCTTTAGAAGAAGGTAGATTTTAAACCCTAAATAAATCAAAAACCATAGGTTGATAATTTCCTTCGGATCCTTAAAATTACTTTTTGATCCTTTGGTTCATGTAGTCAAACATCATTTTTTGGCAACTCAAGTTGGTTAATGGTATATTAAATGATTTCATATTAAACAAATAAGGAGTTTAAAGACAGTGAATTAATTCACTTTGAAGTGACTTGAATTATGCTTCCGTGATACTATCTTCCTAGGATAGATCTATTTTTATAGAACTGAGATCAAAAGAGAGGCACAAATGTTAGTTTCTAGTTTTTCTCTTGTAACTGATTTGCAGCATAATCCTGAGTCATTTGCCTAATCTCTATTGGTCAGTGTCCTTATTTGTAAAATATAATATAGGCCATAACAAGTAGCTTCCAAAGTTATTATAAAGGTTAGATTATTTAATATTTATTCCTTTGTTTTAGAGAGAGAGCGTGAGCACAAGGTGGGGAGAGTGACAGAGAGAGAATCTTAAGCAGCCTCCATGCTTGCTCAGTGGGGAGCCCCACATAGGTCTCAAGGGGGCTCCATCCTATGACCCTGTGCCCTGAGCTGAATTCAAGGCCCTGAGGCTTAACCGACTAAGCCACCCAGGTTCCTCTAGATTATTTAATATTTAAATTCATCACTGCTTCATCATTTCTATCACTGTTATTACCACCTAAGGTATTTATTAATTTGGGCACTTATGAAAAATAAAATCTGATAACGATTTAAAGTGATTATTAGCAACCTGCAGAATACTTTTGCAGGGATGTTGTTTGCCTCTCTGTTAGTTTTCATACTTAAGGTATTATTGTTTGTAGTTAGTCTAAACTTTTTTGGAATTGATTTATTGGATCCTTAATCTTGGCCTACTCCAGCCGTCCAGATCGTCTTCGGGACATTGCTGACCGCTTCAATGTAGACCATGATGCAGTACTGGACAATGTACTCTATGCACGTGCATATACTAGTAAGAGCCCCCATGCTAATTGGTTGCTTAGGCTGTTTTAAGGTTGGCAGCACTGATTTATTATTTGGGTGATACATATAACATTTTGGCACTGTTCTGTTCTTTTCATTTCACTTTCCTCCAAATTTATTTAGTCAGTCCACAAATGTTATCTATCATCTGGCAAGCCCTTAGATATTAAAATGCCCTCAAGTTATTTCTTGTTCTTTGTCTGAAATGGAGAGTAACCTTCTTTTTGGATAATGTAGCATTTGGCATGCATGCTAAGGCAGAATGTGAAATCATATTTAATGAAGCCATAAATAGGGGTGCCTGGGTGACTCAGGTCTGCAGAATACTTTGCAAAGAAATTTCTTTCTTTGTTTTTTTTTTAAGTTTTATCTATTTATTTTGAGAAAGAGAACACCAGTGACAGAGGGGCAGAGAGAGAAGGGGAGAGAGAATTCCAAGCAGGCTCTGCAGTGTCAGTGTAGAGCTCAACTTGGGGCTCGAACTCACAAAACTGTGAGATTATGACCAGGAGTCGGACACTTAAGCAACTGAGCCACCCGGGTGCCCAAGAAAATCCTTTCAGTCCTCTCTTTTGCCCGACTCCAAGAGCACACATGACCTTAGCCTCAGCTTCTTCTAGTTTTTATAACATCTTCTCCCTGCATTTCCCACCAGGTGAACACCAGATGGAGCTACTTGATTACGTAGCAGCAAAGTTCCACGAAGAGGCTGGCATCTTCAAGCTGTTGGTACAAGCTTTTCCATACTGCTCTCTCACCGAGCTACTTAGCGTATCATTTTTCTTCTATTGATTCCAATCCAGATTAACTTCTTCCTTCCATTTCCAAATGCACATTTATTTTTACATGAATCCTGTATAGATCATTGATTCCATAATGGCCCTTTTTCGAGTGGATTTCAGCGGTCGTGGGGAGTTGGCTGAACGGCAGCAAAAATTGGCCCAGATGTTGTCACGACTCCAAAAAATCTCAGAAGGTAGATTTTTAAAATAAATGGTGCTATCAGAATAGCATCTGTGACTGTTGAGTAGGCTTTGCAGAGAACTCAGAATAATGTCAGGAGGCAGTACATTTTTTAAAAATAAAATTCATGGGACTACAACTCATTTATTAAACCAAAACACTGATTTTAAACCAAAATAAGGCACCTGAATAAATAATAACAATAATAAATTTAAATAAATTTGTTATCAATGAAAAAATAGGAATGTAATATTATTTACAAAATAAATGTATAGCACAGTATTCCTAAACTCTGAAGTCTAAACAATGAACTTTTATTATTGCCATTCTCTTAGTTTCTCAATTTTATTTATTGATGCAGAATATAATGTGGCTGTGTTCGTGACCAATCAAATGACTGCTGATCCTGGAGCAACTATGACGTAAGCCCCAATATTCTACTTTTATGTTTCAATTAATATCAAAAAGGTTAGAGTGAAGAATAGAAAATAATTCCAAAATGATCAGTTCTGATGTGGGCACAAATATATCACACATCACTTGATTGCACAGTGCATATGACTTCATAAATGCAAATATCACTTGTTATCCAGAATCTCTAGTTCTTGATAGAATAAAGCAATAGTTTAACCATTTTCAGAGATACTTTGGGCTCCTCTTTTGTCTAGGACTAAAAGGATATTGGAGGACAATAAGAAAAAGATGAAAATTTATATTCTATATACATGAATGGCTTCTATTGTACTAATAAGCTGTCAGCCAAAAACAAAAAGGGAGGCACTCTATAGGAGATACATGAGATACAGTTATAAGAGGTCCTATGAGAGAAGTCTCCTGTTAGAAGAAACAGAACTTCAGTTCACACTAGGCGTATTCAGAATCCAGTGAGGTGTCTGTGCACATCACATACTTATTGATGGCTCTGCTTGACAGATGGCAATGAACAGAAAGCAAGGAGACCTAAAATAGGATGATGAAAACAGAAGATTCAAAGAAAGATTAGTTGCCACACCATCAAACATTTTGAGCATTTTGTATCTGAATAAGCAATCAAAATAACCCCGCATTCGTGATGTCAGTCTTTTCAACAAGCTTATATTTAGAAATAAATTTTAACCAGAGAAAAGTTGCGAGACTAGTACAATGAATACGCATATACCATTCACCAGGGTTCATCTATTCTTAACATTTGCCAGATTTTTTTCTCTCTCATGTTTGTGTGTGTGTGTGTGTGTGTGTGTGTATGTGTATGTGTGTAAAATCTCTTTCTCCATACGTACACATGCATATTCAAATATATATGTGTGTGTGTGTGTGTGTGTGTGTGTATCTTTTCTGGTGAACCATTTGAGAGGTTTTCCACCGGAACCGTTGAGAATTATTTACAGATATTATGACACTTCACCTCTTAATACTTCAGCATATTTCCTGTAAGAACAAGAACATTCTCCTACATAACCACAATATAACTATCACAGTCAGGAAATGTAACATCGGCACACTAGTGTTATCTAATATATATTTGTATTCAAGTGCCTCCACTTGTCTCAATAATGTCGGTTATAGCTGTTGGGGTTTTTACATTTTGTCTTTGATTCGGGACTAATGAGGATCATGCACTGCATGGAGCTCTTACGTCTCTTTAGTCTCCTTTAATCAAAACAGCTCTTCAGCATTTGTTAGGCTTTTATGATACTGATGGTTTTGAAGAGTACAGGCCAGCTGTCTTTCAGAAGGTCCCTCAATTTGGAGGGTGTTTTTCCTCATTATTTAAAATATTAAACACTTTTGGCAGGGAAAATTACTTACGCAATAATATGAGCTTCTCTATAGATCATATCAGGAGGCAGACTATGGCAGTTTGTCCCATTATTAGTGATGAGAAGTTTGATCATGTGATTAAGATGGTGTTCACAAGATTTCCCCATTGTAATAGACCTTTTCGCCTTTATAATGAATAAGCAGTTTGTGGGGTGACACTGTGAGATGTGTGTAAATACCATGTTCTGCAATAACCTTTCACCAATTGGTTTTAGCATCCTCTGAAGCTTCTTTGTTAAATCAATTACTCCTCTGGTGATTGCAATATAGTTTTATTTAAAACTGAGACGGGGAGTCTGAGCAGCTCAGTCGGTTAAGCGTCTGGCTTTGGCTTAGGTTATGATCTTGCTGTTCCCAAGTTTGAGTCTCAGCATCTCAAACTCTCCAGCTCAGAGCCTGGAGCCCATTTCGGATTCTATGTCTCCCCCTCTCTCTCTACCCCTCCCCCACTCGTGCTCTGTCTCTCTTAAAACTAAATAAACATTAAAAAAATTTTAAACTGAGGCAATATATCATTTAATAACAGATAAGTGGGTCATTGATATATGTACTTGAAGATATTTGATATGCCAGTGTAAATTTTGTAGATTGTTCTGAAACGTATGTGTCTCTTTTTAGGCATTTTCTTTACTTTTTAATTTTTTTAAAGATTTTATTTATTTTTTTATTTTTATTTTAGAGAGAGAGAGAGAGCACAGGCAGGAGAGAGGGGCAGAGGGAGAGAGAGAATCTTTTTTTTAACTTTTTTTTTTGAGAGAGAGAGAGAATCTTAAGCAGGCTCCACACTCAGCATAGAGCCCAACACAGGGATCTATCTCATGACCATAAGATCATGACCTGATCCGAAATCAAGAGTCAGAGGCTTAACCAACTGAGCCACCCAGGCACCCCAAGATTTTATTTTTAAGTAATCTCTGCACCCAATGTGGGGCTAGAACTCAAAACCCCAAGAGAAAGAGTCACATGCTCCCCCAACTGAGCCAGCCAGGCACCCCTCTTTAGGCATTTTCTAAACTAACCCAAAGAATATTGCTGCAACTTCTGCAATTTATATCTCTCACTTTTCGATACTCTTTTATGGGTATTTTCTACTTAATCACAGGAGATTCCAGTGTGAAAAACATTAACTGCATGAATGGTATTAAGCAAGTTAAAAAGATTGAGGAGGGGGAAATCAATCATTTATTCATTCGATAAATACTTATCGAAAAATCTGCTATGTATCAACATTCTGGGAATTCGCTAGTGTACAAAAGACTATGTGCTTGCCTCCATAAAGAAGAAAATAAGTGATGTCCACTTAACTCAGAATTGTGCAGACTTGGTAGGTCATGCATTGCCTGAGTGGTTAAGGCAATCTTCTCTGTTTTATAGGGTGTCTTTCATACCCAGGACATGAAGTACTTCACAAAGAGTGTAATTTTAAACTGAAGAGAAATGGAAGATTTTTAGGGCTCACTTTAAAAAGAGAAAATGACTCATTGGCTCAGAGGGAGGAAGTGGGTTGCATTCAAATAAAACAGTACAAGTTAAAGAGCAATGTTCTTTCTTCAGGTGTGAGGAGGGAACACTGCAGAGGCCAAAACTGTCTATCTAGAATTAGAAGGCAAAGGAGATCTGTGGAAATTGGGTCAGATAGGGGTTCTTTTTCTTATATTTGTAGAAAGTTCAAAAAGAGTAAAACCATTTTGAATTGACTCCAATAAGACAGTGAAAGGAGAAATAGAGAGGTGACAGAAGAAAGGAAATAATTGAAGGAGCGGGAGAAGGGAGGAGGTTTGTAATGAAGTGAGCTGAGAGCCAGAGAAGGTAACAAAGACTAGTATTTTTGCTGGGTGACTCTGCTTTGAGACATCTCCTCCACTGAGCCAAGTTGTGAGCAATCAAACTTCACTATAATTAGTATATTCTAAAGTATATTAAATTATAACAATATAAATTAAATGCATGTCTTCGTGTAAAGCACATAAATTGCCACAACTCAATGAGAAAGAAAAAAAAGTACAGGTTTAAACTAAAGGATCTCAAATGGTATTAGAAAACCTTCCATAAAGAAAAATCTTTGTTTCTCAGTGTTGAAGAACTCCAAGCTGCAGCTCGCCTGGGACCTGTCAGAGAAATAGCACTCTAATTGGTATGAGTCCCCAAGTATGCTGACAATAATTGAGGCTTATATCCCATGCTTTATACTTGATGGCACATCGTATTAAAAAGGAACAAAATTATAGAGGCAAGGAGCTGCTGTCTCATACAGCAGAGCATTAGCTCCCAGACAGGCTTACAGATACAGATTTTAGAACTAGAATGACCCAGCTGATGAAGGCCTGGAGATAAAAAGTGAAAGTATCAGCCTGCAAAGCCCTGCACCAGGGCAAATAATAGGAGTAACAAATAAGACCACCTACTTCATTTGTGTATTTTGTTTTCCTAAGACAAAAAGTCATCTTAGAACATTGGCAGTCTTGTAAATGTCCAGTCAGTTTATTCTCTAGTGGTGTCACCCACTGATTCAACATCATTTGCGTAAATTAAGAGGCAGTATGGTCAAATAAAAAATATTAAGCCAAGCTCCCTAGCCTGGTGACCTTGAGCAAGTCATTTAAACTATTTGAACTTCAGGGGCGCCTGGCTGGCTCAGTCAGAAGAACATTCTACCCTTGATTGTGTGTTGATTCTACCCTTGATTGTGGGTTGTGAGTTTGAGCCCTACGATGAGTGTAGAGATTACTTAAATAAAATAAAAATTTAAATAAAAAAATAATAAAAATTAGCTATTTGAACTTCATTAAGAGATTAAGAGGACTTTTATTTATTGATTGCTTACCATGTACCAGATGCTTTTATGCATCATCTTATATAATTCTCCTATCACTCCAGCATAACTCAGGCTCCCTAGGCCCCCCTGTTCTTTCTGTGAAGCAAATCTCCGAATGTTGCTACGTGTCCCTCTAGCCCAAAACCCAGAATTCCATCTTCAAACTTGGGGAAAAATTGTAGATCTTTCTGCATACTTTATGAGAAAATGGTGGGGGTGGGGGGAATTACTTAACAAAACTCCTTAAACATACCCCTTTTTAAAAACCATCTTTTCTTAGGGCACCTGGCTGGCTCAGTCTGTGGAGCATGACTGTTGATCTTGGGGTTGTGAGTTCAAGCCCCATGTTGGGTGGTGTAGAGATTACTTAAAAAAATAATAAAATCTTTTAAAGAAAGTTTTTGGGGGCGCCTGGGTGGCTCAGAAGGTTAAGCATCCGGTTTTGGTTTAGGTCATGGTCTCACAGTTTCTGAGTTCGAGCCCCATATTGGGTGAGCTCGAGCCCTGCTTCAGGATTCTCTCTCTTTCTCTCTCTCTCTCTCTCTCTCTCTTTCTCTTTGCCCCTTGCTCACACTCTATCTCTCTCAAAAAAATAAAAAATCTTTGGGGCACCTGGGTGGCTCGGTTAGTTAAAAGTCCGACTCTTGATTTCAGCCCAGGTCATGATCTAAGGGCCAGGAGATCAAGCCCATGGGATTCTCTCTCACTCTGCCCCTCCCCTGCTTGCTCATGCTTTCTCTCTCTCTCTCTCTCTCTCTCTCTCTCTCTCTCTCTCTCTCAAAATAAATAAATAAACATTAAAAAAATCTTTTCTTTTCCCCCCCAAATTCTTCACTTTTTGCAGTACTCTTCTTTCCCTATCTTCCCTTAATCTCAAAGAATCCTCCTCATTCTTGGGCATGTTCACTCAGCCTTTCTCTCCTCAGTAGACCCCTTCTCGAAAATTCCATCCAAAAGCTTCCCCTTTAGCAAGTGCAAAGTACCAGGAGTTCCAGCTGTCTCTCAGGGACAGTCCCAACTTGCCCTTGCACAGGCCCCTGACTGTCCCCACTTCAACCACTATGTGAGCTACTATTATTCCCAATTTGTGAAGGAGGAAATAGAGGCTCAGAGTATCTACTTGCCCGATCATACAGTTTAAAAATGGGAGCTGAGGGCGCCTGGGTGGCTCAGTCAGTTAAGCTTCCGACTCTTGATTTCGGCTTGGGTTATGATCTCATAGTTTGTGAGACTGAGCCCTACGTCAGGCTCTGCACTGTCAGTGTGGAATCTGCTTGGGATTCTCTGTCTCCTCTATCTGCCCCTCCCCTGTGTGTGCATGCTCTCTCTAAATAAATAAAGAAAACCTGGAGCCAGGATTTGAACCCAGGTTCAAATCAAATCTTTGATTTCAAAGCTGATGCTCTTTTAGCCTCCCTGCACTATGCTCCCTATGCTACTCCTAGAAAATATAACCTGCCCTACCATCACCACAGTCTTGTACTTCATGAGCCCAGCACCCTGTCTTGAAGGTCAGACTGTTCTGGGTCTTACCCTCAACAATGTAATACGCTGTGTCTGTTCAACCAGATGGGGATAAATGACACAATCTCTCTTGGCCCCTTTATACCCACCCCTCTCTCTTCCTCCTACTCATCATACTCTCCCATCGCCTGAGAAAAGGAGGAAAGAAGAGAAGAAAATATGAAAGAAAGGGAAATAAGAATAGGCTAAAGGAGGGATGTGGGTGGTTTTCTGAAGCTGTTTTTACTGGATCAGAAATAGAAGTAAATTAAAGCCTTCTCGAAGGATGCAGAATGCCATACCTTCTCGTACTTTACTTCGAGCCTTACTTATAACTGTTAGAATACTCAGGAAGTTCAAAGAAACTTTAAGAAACGTTTCTTGGTCTACATGTCATTGAAAGAGTGACTGTTTTAACTGAATCATTTAATTAAATAATCAAGCTACCATTTATTTAGAATCTCTCACGTGCCGAGATTAGTGCAAGGGTAGAGCTAATGTACACAAGCGACCTGGCACACAGTTCCTGGCATGTGATAGGCTTTCAATGAGTTATATTAAATATATCTTGAATCCTCTTGATAGCCCTAAAAGTAAAGTCTTTTTGTTCCCATTTTACAGTTAAAGAAACCGAAGTTCATAAAGCTAAGTAAGTAGCCCAAGGTAACACTGATAATATGTGTTTGAGTCAGGATTAGGAAAGCAGATGATTGTAGCCACTGGGCTAATGCCTTGCCTAAACTATTTCATTTTATTCTTACAAATACCCTACCAGTTAGATACCTTTACTACCCCGCGAAGAAACAGATACTTACAATGCTTAAACAATTTTCCTAAGGTCTCATGACTGTGAACTTGAACCCAGGTCTAACTCCAAAGCTCATACACCACACAGTACATCAGGGCCTTATATGCCTGGGGAGGGGTTGGCAAGCTGTCATTTGAGAAACTTTGCAGGGATGTATCCATTACCCTGGTGAATTGACCAGAGTTCAGGGCCCTCAGCCTTATAGGCAGAGATTTAATTTGGTTGCCTACTGAGAACCAATCCATTTCTCAGGAGCAGACTCACATGAATCAAGCTTAAGAGACTCCGTGAAAGATCAGAGGGCCAGTTTACTGATAATGAAAAATGTAACCACATTTCAGGTTCTTGTAACCAGTGCATTCTCTCCTTGTAGGCAGTCCTCTATAGAAATTCAAATGTTAATCCAAAGTTATTTACTAAATATGGAATTGAAGCAAAAGGAAATGACTGGATAAGTTAAGAAGAGCATCTGCCATGTAGTAAGGGTTCAATAAATCTTAGCTGTTATTATTATTACTAATACCCATCGACACCAGAGGAAAGAGAAACCATGAATCCCTTAAACTTACATGAAAGATTTGTGTATGTACATATGTGCATTTTTTCTGCGGAAGAGTCTCTATCTTTTACTAAATTTACAGAGTGTTATAAGAAACGTTAAGAGCATAAATTCTATGGAAAATTCTACACAGAATCCTGAACACCTTGATGAAGCAAGTAAAATTTGAATTGGCTTGATATTCTCCCAGAGCTAAGGCTGTTATGGTATGTTGAAATCTATTTTGATTACATATAACCTCTTAGTTTATGAATCACTTTTGAGGACATTTTTCTTCCCATAATATCTTTCTCATATGTTTTCTTAGCACTTTTGCACATTCTGTAATTTATTTCCCCATTTAGTTCATTCCAAATCATCTCCCTTTAGAGATAACATTCTTAACATTCAGGCTCCTCACCTACAGTAATCAGTAACAAGCAGTAACTATACCTATTCTCTTTTGTGCATAAGGCCCCACATTGGTAACGGCAAACAATAATTTACTAAGAAAAAAGCATGGCTATACATCTAAATGCTCCACGTTCCTGTTTTTCTTACAATTATCTGAAATGAGGTGGGGTTGGATTACTTCAATTAGAGAGAAATTCTATCTCCTTTTATATTTACTTTTCTGTTAGAACACCTTTCAAAATTTCCTTGAATTATAACTTCTTTGAAGATGTGTCACAAATCTGTATCCAAAAGGATCTAGACCAGGGAGACCCAAATTGTCCTCCTCTCTGTTCATTCAACAGTATTTATTCTGTGCCTTTTACATGATAGACCCTTTTCTAGGCACTGGAATTACAAAGATGAATACGGATTTGGAGTAGAGTAGGGGACTGAGACCCACGGATTAAAAATTCAATGTAGTGTCCTTTAAAAGAGGAATATGTGGTGGCATGAGAGCACAGACAAGGCAGGCTCTACTCTGTTTCAGAGAATCAGGCAAGGTTTCCAAGAAGGGCTGACACTTGGTGGGTAAGGGGGTAAATGAGCAAACACAGTGGGAAAGGGGCTTTTGTTTACAGGGAAGTGTGTGTGCAAAGGCATCAAGGTGTGAGAAGACTTGGAATAAGAAAAAAGAAAAGTTTGAGAGGGAAGAAGGAAGGATGAGTACAATCATAGATAAGTATGAAAATGGCAGAAAGAAGGGGAGGTTGAGGAAGCTTCTTCCTGAGAGCCCTCATTTTTTTGTTAAAAAGAAGCAGGCATTGTTATCCAAGATGAAGGGACAAGAATGGAAACCAACCATGCTCCTATAGGAGAATTACTAGCAGTACTGAGAGACCAGCTGTCAGAAGCAGTAACCGTAGCTGTGGAAACTTCTCCCCACCCATTTAGCTTACTCTCCTGCTTGTCTCCCCTTGATAGAAATTTCTAATTGGTCTAACATCTGTGGAAGCACTAATCTTTCTACCGTCCAATATTCTTGAGATTTTTGTAACTTCCATATCTTATGTTCAAAAATTTTTTATTTTTATTTTTTTTAATGTTTATTTATTTTTGGGAGACAGAGTGCGAGCGGGTGAGGGGCAGAGAGAGAGAGGGAGATACAGAATCCGAAGCAGGCTCTAGGCTCTGAGCTGTCAGCACAGAGCCCTATGTGGGGCTCAAACTCACAAACCGTGAAATCATGACCTGAGCCAAAGTCAGACGCTTAATCCACTGAGCCACCCAGATACCCCTCAAAAATATTTTTGAGGACCCGGTGCGTAGCTGGTCGCCTCAAAGTTAAATACAGTTTTGTCTGTCCTTAAGGAGCTTAGTGACAGGTAACAGAAGAGAGATGGAGGGGGAATATAATAGGTAAATAATAATAGCACTAAGGGCACAAAACGAAAAGCACATTAGGGAAGTGTAAGTATAGTATCTGCAAGTTCAGAGTGCACAGACCTGTTTGATATCATCAGCGTCTCAAGCAGCCTATCTGTATAGAACATAGGACTCTTTTAAGACCTTGAAGAACCACTGATAATGTAGGATGACCTGGACAACTTAATCCATTAAAAAAGAGTGGCATTGATCTGTAAGCATTATACAGACAACTCAACTCCAGCTATTTTATCCAACTGAGATCATTTTATTGCTTTCTACCCCTTCAGCTCCTTGCAGAAAGCAACCTAGCCTTCTGAGTCCTTTTTTTTAAAGTTTTTCTTTATATTCCACTTAATTAACATACTGTGTAATATTAGTTTCAGATTTGGAATTTAGTGACTCAGCAGTTCATGCAGCACCCAGTGCTGATCACAAGTGGACTCCTTGATCCCCATCACCTATTTAATCCATCCCCTCCACCCACCTTCCCTCTGGTAGTCATCAGTTTGTTCTTTAAATCTTTTTTTTTAAGGTTATTTATTTTGACAGAGAGAGAGAGCACGAGCAGGAGAGGGGCAGAGAGAGAGGGAGAGAGAGAAAATCCCAAGCAGGCTTCACGCTGTCAGCGCAAAGCCCTATAGGGGGCTAGAACCAACAAACCAACAAACCGTGAGATTGTGACCTGAGCTGAAATCAAGTCAGATGCTTAACTGACTGAGCCACTCCGGTGCCACCATCAGTTTGCTTTCTATAGTTAAGAGTCTGTTTCTTGGTCTACTTCTCTTTTTTTCCCCATTTGCTCATTTGTTTTGTTTCTTAAATTCCACATATGAGTGATCATATGGTATTTGTCTTTCTCTGACTGACTTACTTTGCTTAGCATAACACTCTCTAGCTCCATCAACATTGTTGCGAATGGCACTACTAGGTATATACTCAAAGGATACAAAAACCACTAAATGAAGGAAGCCATGCACCCTGATGTTTATAGCAGCATTATTGACAACAGCCAAATTATGGAAAGAGCTCAAATGTCCACCGACTGATGAATGGATAAAGAAGATGTGGTATATAGTTTTCTGACTTATTTTTTAAGTCTATTTATTTATTTGGAGAGCGACAGAGACAGAGCAAGTGGGGGAGGGGCAGAGAGAAAAAGAATCCCAAGCAGGCTCCCCACTGCCAGCACAGAGCCGGATGCAGGGCTCGAACTCACGAACTGAGATCATGACCTGAGCCGAAACCAAGAGTCAGACGCTTAACCAGCTGAACCACCTGGGTGCCTCAAACCTCCTGACTTCGTAACTGCTGTCGGTCTCAACTGTCTGGCTGCTACTTTCTTGATAGTGGTTCACTCCAAAATTAAGAACTGTGTTTGTTGCAACATTGGACCTGCTAAATCTTAACCAATCCTATCAGTCCCAGCCAGGGATCTTCTGGTTCTAACCCCTGAGCCATTTAATCAAGCAGCAGTTTATAATAGCAGACTCCTTTTCAAAGAGCTTCTTATCCCCCCACCCTCCAATCCACTTAACCTCAAGCCAGTCAGCCACATCCTTACTACATCATTCTCATGCTTAGAGTAACTAGAATCCTAAACACCTTCATGGAACAAGCAGAATTTAAATTGACTTGTAACCATATTCTTCCGAGCTGAGGTTATTATGCTGTGTCACAGTTTATTCTGATCAAGTGTAACCTATCAGTTTATATTCAGTTCCCCTTATTGATGATTTCAAAGCCTAGGTTTTCTTTTGCATCAGCTGGGATGATTATGTGGGATTTTTTCCCCCTTCATTCTATTTATATTGTATATTACACTGAAGATTTTCCTATGTTGAACCACTCTTATATTCCTAAAGTATATCCTACTTGGTCGTGTTGTATAATCCCTTTAATATGCTGCTGGATTTCGTTTGCTAGCGTTTTACTGAGGATTTCTGCACCTTGGTTTTTGGAAAGGGTTCACTATTAGCGTTACTGAGAACCTTTCACTTCTTGCCAAGTGAGTGTTAGTCCCCTAGTGAGTGTATCTCTCATGATGAGCATCAATATTTATAACTACCTTGCAATCATAATATATTTTTTTAATTCATATGATCAGATGTAGTAAACACTTATCTTTTCTGTATCTTAGTTTAGAAGAATAAACTTTAGGCTTAAGTAATAAAGACAAAAATATTTCCAAGATTATTCTCACTGCAAATTCATAATGAGCGCAACATTGAAGGCTTCCAACATACAGTTAATGAATAAGAAGGAAGTTCTCAGTCTGCTCTCATTTACATCATGGCCTCCTAAGGATAACTGGGTATTTCTTATTCATTAGACTAGAATAGTGCTTGGGAGATAGTAGGCCATTAATAAATATTTCTGATAAATGAATGGGTAAGTTCAATCTTTGTATTTTATAAAGAAGAAAAATCATTTACCCCAAGAGTTATCCTAAGACAATGAATAATGTTTTATTTGTGTTTCGTCCTTTTAAAAAATTAATTAAAATGTAAACAGTTCATCATAGGCCTCTCAAAAGCCTGAAGTGGATGGCAACAGGGTATATAGCAGCTCCAAACCCTACCCCACTCCATAGTTAACAAATGAGCCTCTGCTTGCTTAGAACACACACCTATCCCATCCCTTGCTGTTCTCCACAGAAAAATTGCTTTTAATTGCAGATTTTACTGTATATAATCCATATGATAAACCCTGAAAAGGTGTAGGGGCACCTGCGTGTCTCAGTACGTTAAGTGTCTGCCTTCAGCTCAGGTCATGCACTCACCGTTCGTGGGTTCGAGCTCCTCATCAGGCTCCGCACTGATAGTGCAGAGCCTGCTTGGGATTCTCTCTCTCTCTCCCTCTCTCTCTCTGCCACTCTCCCACTTGTGCCCTGTCTCTCAAAATAAATAAATAAACTTTAAAAAATCTGAAAAGGTGTTTTATTAATTCAGTTTTCAGGCAGATCCCAAAAAACCCATCGGGGGACACATTCTGGCTCATGCTTCAACAACAAGAATAAGCTTAAGAAAAGGAAGAGGAGAACTGAGAATTGCCAAGATTTATGACAGGTAAATATTTTCTTTTTTTTTTTAATTTTTTGTTTATTTTTTGAGAGCGAGAGAGAGAAAGAGCAAGCTGGGGAGGGGCAAAGAGAGAGAGAAATCCCAAGCAGACTTCCTGCTGTCAGCGCAGAGCTGGATGCGAGACCCAGTCTTACAAACCATGAGATCATGACCTGAACTGAAACCAAGAGTCAGGCGCTTAACTGACTGAGCCACCCAGGCACCCAGTATTTTCTTATTTTTAATCAGATGCTTGGGCATATGGCATTAAATAAAATTGCCTCTCCTAAGAGGCTATAATTATGCCACTGGCAGATACTACATGCTTGAATTTCTTTCTCAAAAAGTATTCAATTCATGGTGAAGTCCCTACTATGGACTAGGTTCCAGGGATTCAGAGATTCTGTTGACACACAGACTTGTTCCCCGAGTTCCCAAAGCTTACAGTAAACCTAGATAATGACAGAATCAATTCCAACCGAACTGTGTCTGTACAGGGAAATACAGAGTATGACAGAGATATATTCTTCTTTCTTCTTCCAGGTTTTGTTATGTTTTGGTTTCAAGTTTCAGTTTAAACATCACTTCCTCAGGGAATCTTTCCCTAACTCTTACAGTCTAGGCTGTACCCTATACTATATATTCTTTTGCAGTACTTTACTTATTTAATTAAAAATTATAAACAATAAATTTTTACAGAGAGACCTACTACATATCAGCTATTCTAGGTTCTGGGGATAGAACAGCGACTAAAACAAAAAGATAAGGCCCTACTCTCATAGAGCTTATATTATACTGGTAATGATTTATATAATGTATGTCATCCACGCTAGACAGCAAATTCCCCGAGGATAGAGACACAATTCTCTTGCTCACTGCTGTGTTTCCTCAGTGGCCGAGATATAATGCGTGTTCAATATTTGACTGACTGATTAGCCAAGTCCTGAGCAACAAGGCAAGGATTTGTAATAACTCTACCCAAAGGGGGAAAAATCAGCCAAAAGGAAATCACATGAGCTCTTTTTTTTTTTTTAATTTATTTTTGAGAGAGGGAGAGAGACAGAGTATGAGAGGGATAGGGGCAGGGAGAGAGAGACACACAAAATCGGAAGCAGGCTTCAGGCTCTGAGCTGTCAGCATGGAGTCTGATGAGGAGCCTGAACCCAGAAACCATGAGATCATGACCTGAGCCAAAGTCAGACATTTGACCGACTGAGCCACCCAGGTGCCCCATCACATGAGCTCTTAACCTGGTTTTTGCTATGAATCACAGTACTTACTATGAGCTGGCATTGAATAAATATTAAATAATCAGTTCTCCCATCTATCTGATTTTTATTTAGACCATTTTTTCATGACCTGTCCCTAGAAGCTATGATATACCAAGGCTGTGCTTTATGGAACTTCAGAAATCTAAATGTTCTTTATTGAATTAAATAGGTAGTAGGATTGTTCCATCTTTTTATAGATGTAAATTTCTTGGTCTATATCTTAGGCAGATTGCTGTGCTTAGAACTTTCCCTAAACACCTTTCACTCTGAATTGCATCAGCGGGCCACATGTACCTCTCCCTCACAGTAGGGACTGAGTTTGGTTCACCAATGTCCCCAGCACCTAATATGGTACTTGGCACATAGTAGGAACTCAATAACTATTTGTTGAATTAACAAATGAGTGAACTCCATCTATATGTTCAATCGTTTGCGTATTTTTTTCAAATCCTCCCTATTTGCAGGAACAAATAACTCCTGCAGTTCTACAGTCTTGAGAGAATGAATACTAGGGCTCTGCATACTCAGTAAAGGGTAATCAAAGTTATCATAGAGGTTAGTAATGTCAAACTTCCATAAATTTGAATAAAAACAGCAAAACTAGATCAGAGCTTAAAATGTCAAAACTTAATTTGCTATGCAGCTTGTCCTCCCTTCTTGCTGGTCCCTAAAGATTTCCTACAAAGAATCCTTGACTTTAAAGAAAACTTGTTGGTTGAGAAGATGATGATGCTAATAATGGTAACTAATACTTATTGAGTGACTGCTATGTCCTAGGCCTTGCACCAAGTGCCTTATATATATATTTCATCATTTATAACAACAACCCTAAGAGATGGAAGTCATTATCCATTATTTTCCACATGAGAAAACAGGTAACCATTGCCCCTCTGCAGTCTATTTTATTTTTTTTATTGTTTTTTGAAACTTTATTCATTTTGAGAGAGAGAGAGCACAAGCAAGGAAGGGGCAGAGAGAGGGGGGAAAGAGAGAGAGAATCCCAAGCAGGCTCCCAACTTTCAGTGCAGAGCCCGATGCAGGCCTCAAACCCATGAACCGTGAGATCATGACCTGAGCCGAAATCAAGAGTCAGACGCTTGACCGACTGAGACACCCAGGCGCCCCTACAATATATTTTAAACATAGAAGCCAGAGTGATCCTTTGTAAGATTAAGTCAGATCATATCTGACCTCGGCTTTAAACCCTCGAGTCTCTACAGCGGTTTCCAGAGCACTATGTGAATGTCCCTATCCTGTTGCCCCTGTTCTCCCCCTTCTCACAGCACTGCAACCTCAGTGGACACTTTGCTGTTAGAAACATGCCAGCCACACTTCTACTTTAGGGGCCTTGCACTTAGAGTTATCCCTGCCTAGAAGATTCTTTCCCCAGATAGCCCTCATTCTGGTTACCAGTCTCTCCTCCTTCAAGTCTTTGATCAAATGTTACCTTCTCCACAATACCTGTCTAGATCTCCCTATTTAAAATTGCAACTCCTCCCAGTTTCCACACTTACCTTCCTCACCCAGTTCTATTTTTTCTTTCCCCATGACACTCATCATCTTCTAACATATTATATATTTATTAGGTTCATTATTTATTATCTGTTTCTTCTCACCAAATATAAGTTCCACAAGGGCAGGAATCTTTGTCTATTTTTTTCAATTCTAGATCTCAAGTGCCTACAACAAGGATATAGCAGGTGCTCAGTAAATATTTTCTTAATGAGTAAATGAATGGACTCCCCCGAAATCACACAATCAATAAAGGTTGGAACCAGGATTAGAATCTGTGGTGTCTGAATCTAGGGCTGACACTTTTACTTATTTTTCTTTTCTTTTTAAGTTTATTTTGAGAGAGAGAGCATGCACGAGCAGCGGAAGGGCAGAGAGAGAGAGGCAGAGAGAGAGAATCCCAAGCAGGCTCCATGCTGTCAGCACTGAGCCTGACATGGGGCTTGAACTCACAAACTGTGAGATTATGAAATCAAGAGTCAGACACCCAACTGACTGAGCCTCCCAGTACCCCTAGGGCCGAAACACTATTTTTTAGTTTGTTGAAGATGATCTATTTAGGATAGTCATAGGTAGTCTACTATAGCTACTCCCAGGGCCTCAACTACTACCTTATACAGATGTAATAGAAAGGCATTTCCTATTCAGAGAAAAGACAAAATTCTCAAGGAATTGAGCAGAAAGGGGTTTTCAGAAGAATTCCCAAATGTACAGGAGTGACTACAAAAAGGGACTCAGTTCTTTCCCTGGGATGTCACTACAGTCACTGCTCCCATAAGTAACTAACTATTGCTGGCCCCCAAGTATGCATTTTTCTCCCTTTAAAGCTTTTGAGTGAAGAAAACCCCATTTATTTTGTTCTACTTAGCATATCTGAGGTCAGTGGACAGTAAAAACAAAGAATCCTGCTGAATTCAAAAGAAAAACAAAATTTAAATAATTACCAAAAATTGAAAAGTTACCCAAATGGTCAAGTTTCTGAAGTTATTGTTTTTCATTCTGTTTCTAGAACAGAATTAAAGAAAAAAAAAAAAAAACACCAGTTCAACTTTGTAGATAGCTTGCTAGGCTTCCCTCTTTCTCATCTCCTTATCTTCCTGCCATTTGTAAGTGGCCAACTGAGTATTTGCCATCAAAGGGTCTTTTCTGATTCTGTTCAGGTCTTCTTACCAGCTGTAGTTTTAGATTAGCAAGCCTTATTTATAGCCCATTTGCTGTCTTCAGGGGAGGTCCCCTGCTATTTCCTAAGGGAAGTAATTGACCCACAGTATGCTCAGAGCATACAGCCTCATCTCTACCCCTCTCACAAAACAAAACAGAACAAACAAAATCAAAAAATAAAAACAACTTTGAGAGGCAGTTTAGTCTAGTGGTTAAGAACTTGAGCTTTGGGGGCATCGGTTAAGCATCTCACTCTTGATTTCAGCTCAGGTCATGATCTCACAGTTCATGAGTTCGAGCCTCACATCAGGCTCTGCCCTGACAGCACGGAGCCTGCTTGGGATTCTCAATCTCTCTCTCTTTTTCTCTGCCCCTCTGCCACTTGTGAGCGCACTCGGCGCACTTGTGCGCGCGTGCTCTCTCTCTCTCTCAAAAAAAAAAAAAAAAAAAAAAAAGAACATGAGCTTTGGAGTCAAATACCTTAGTCTCTAATCTGGCATCTTTGTTTACCAGCAGTGTGCCCTTGGGCAAATGACTTCTCTCTGAACCTCAATCTTCTCCTCTGTAAAATGTGGATAATAATACGTACCCAAGGGTTCTCATAAGGTTTAAATAAAATAATTAAAGGAGCCTGGAGTAAATTAGTAAATATTTAATAAATGAAAACTATTAATATTACTAAACAGTCACCACAACCTGGATATAATAACAGCACAAAGTAGCAGTAGGCTCTTTCTCTTGTGATCAGTGATTTTCAAATTTTTATTTCTTGTTCAACCTTTTACTCAAGCTTTAGATATTCATTTTCAACTGCTTGCAGAACTCTGCTGCAGGAGTATCCCACAGGTACTTTAAATGGAACATATCTAAACCTAACTTCTTATTCTTCTCATTCTTATCTACAAAACAAGTATCTCTATTCCAGTTTTTTGTTCATGCTATTCCCCCTACTTGGAAACCACCCATTTCTGCCTCAAAAGCCTCTTCAGGTATTATCTATGAGGCCTTTCCTAATCAACCTAGTTGGGATAATGTCTCCTCTCTTCAGAATTCTATAATATATATATATATATATATATAGAGAGAGAGAGAGAGAGAGAGAGAGACTTTATGCAATTTCCCTTACTTTGCATATTTGTCATTTGTCATAGTTCGCCTATTAGACTTTTTTTTTTTGAAAGAGAGACAGGGGGCGCAAGTGAGCAAGGGAGAAAGAGAGAAGCCAGCTCATACTCACCCAAAGCAGGGCTCAAGCTCACTCACCCCAAAGTGGGGCACCTGCTCATGACCTATGAGATCGTAACCTGAGCCAAAGTTGCGTGCTTAACTGACTGAGCCACCCAGGCACCCCTCACCTGTTATACTTCTTGAGAGTAAGGACTCTGTCTCATTTTTGTGAAATCTGTAAGATCTAGTACATAATAAGGTATGATTTTCACAAGTTAAAAACATGACCTTCTTGCAAATAAATATAACACATATGTCAAAGGCTTGCTTCAACTCCTTAATTGATGAAGAAATTGATTCAAAGGATAATTTGACAGAGATTTACATAGTCAATCAAAAGAATGATGAAATAAATTTGCAAATAGATGGAAGATGGAAAACTGGTTAATATCCTACCAGGTGATAAATTATAATATTTGAAGTTGTCTTTTCTACTGGAGGGAAATCAGTTGCTTCTCTACACAGTGATTCTGGTGCTATAGCCTGGCATCATCTGCATTGTCCTCAGACAAGAATCATCTGCATTGCTATCAGTTTCCTACAAATTAACCTCGATTCCTACAGCATTGTAGAATAAATTAAAAGGTAAAATTTTAAAGACCATATAATCACATACAAACATGAAATGTCAAAGATTTCATTTAACTCATTAATGCAGGAACCAATACGATTTTATAACCAGATCAAAGAAAAAATCAAATGAGCATACATATGGAGCCAAATAAGGAATGCTAACATGAACTATAAATTGATCAAAAGCATGTCTATCCATAGGACAATAATCAGTTGCATTCCTCCTCATACAATTTACATTTCTATTACAAGAGTAATAATTTGTATTACTCTTGGTTACCTACAACTTACAGACAGTAAAGTAGGTCTCACCACAGAGCCCGACGTGGGGCTCAGACCCACAGACGGGGAGATCATGACCTGAGCTGAAGTAAGACGCTCAACCAACTGAGCCACCAAGGTTCCCCACCCTATTTTTCCACCAAAGGTGCTCAGTAATCTTTCAGTGCACTTCAAAGCCTTTCACAATTTTCCCCTGCGTTAGTTTAATCAGTAGAAACTTGCACATCCCTTTTGAATCAGGCCCCTAGAGGCCTGCTACACAATGCCAGAGAGTAAACTGAAAGAACCCCTAGTTATTCCTTCTGCCTATTTCCAAGTTTGGAGTAATTTTTCTTGATATTCAGAACCTTGCAAATGGAAGTTGTTCAGTAAGTGTTTGTGAGGGTTGATAATACTTGTAGGTAAATTTCTGTAGTCCACATTTAGCTCTAGCAACTCTGAAATGTCTCTGGAGACTCAGACTGATAGGAGTGTGATGCCTGTGACATGAATATGGTATTTATAGAAATGGAGCTTTTTATAAACTTCTGTTCCCTTGTATTCTGTTAGCCCAGAGATGCCTGAAAATGAAGCCACCTTCGCAATAACTGCTGGAGGAATTGGGGATGCCAAGGAGTAGGTGGCGAATTGATGCAAATTGCTTCTTAGTGCTTATTAGGAGCTGAAGAAATGGAAAAGCAGTCTAAAATTTCAGATCTCGAAGTAAGAGTTTGTTTTTTTTCACATGTTATTGTTAAAGGAAAATCAGCAAAAGAAATTTGAATCTATATTTACCATAAAAGTCCCTGATGTGTAATAACTATACATTGTATGTCAATTCAGGAATATATATAAACTCATATGTGAGTTTATATATAACTCATATGAATAAACCTATTGAAACTCATATGGATAAACCTATTGAAAATGAGAAGGGGTAACTGATCCCCTCACTTTAGCTGTCCAAAGTGAGCCACTAAACAGATGGAAAATCTAAGAGCTTGGAAATGTCCCATTCTCCTACCATTTCCTCTTGAATATGTAACAAAGGAGGATACACTTCCAAAGGAGGGAACCATTTAAGGAAGGAATGTTTACAGGACACACAAAGAAGTTTTTGTTGTATTAACATCAAACTGTATATTCACCTTTAGCAACAGAAAAGAAATATTAAATTAAATGAAATTTTAAGCCATTTGACTTTTTGACAAGCTGAAATTACTTTTAAAAAATGTACTTTTTAAGTGTTTTATTTTTTACAAACATTTTTTATTGGGAAGATAAAGAGGAAGGTAACTAGGAACTTTGCAGCTTGGGAGTAATTGATAGTGCATGAGTTTTGCATTTTAAGTTTGGGGTAGAGAATTCAAAATATTAAAAAGATACATTGAAGTTAACTTACATGTAAAATTTCTGAATACTAATTTTAGAAATGCACAAAAAATATTGTTTTTCTAACTGTGACACAAAAATAAAATCTAGTTTTCAAAATGAATGTATGATTGAAAGTATTTAAAAATTAAAATACTAATAATATTTGCAATGACGATCTTTATAGACTTCAGAAAGATTTAATCACTTATATTGCATCATGTTGTATGAAAATACAAGTATCGAAAGTACCATTTGTTATAAAAAGTATCTGATTATCCATTGTCATTCGCTCACCAGTGCTTGGAACTAAAATATGTACAAGGAAAGTAGGATTCCTGTCCCCAAAGAATGTGAACACTAGTTAAGAAAAAATACTAATATTTATGAAAGAATGAGAGAGAGCAAATGATTATATAATTAATCAGTAGTGTGGTCTTGGATTATAGGATTCCAAAAATGGAAAGGTTAAACTGTGGGACAGCATGTGCAAAGGCACAGAAGCTGGGATTTGGTGACAGAGACCAGCCTGACAAGCAGAAATTGTTCAGAGTGGTGTACTGGGAAATAAGAGCTTTTTTTTTCTTTTTACTTTTTTTAAACCACAGAAGCTGCTTCTCTGAATAAGCAGAGACAAAGTCATCTAGGAGCAGATTTTCTGTATTCAGCAAAGTCACTTAAATGGCTTCTTTCGGTATACAAATATAAATGCATACTTTTGTCCTGGGGAAGAGAAGATTTTGTTACTTGATAAAAACTGAATAACAACTAAAGATACCCTGGTATGTGGAGCCCTGGAGGGGAATGGACTAATTTATATAGAAGCCCAGAGCCTTTTGGTAGGAAAGAAAATAAAAGTCCCAAGATTTGAGATTCAGAAAAATTTTCTGGGTTAAACTGAGTAACCCCTTCACCAGAGAGAACTTACCAAGAGGTGGACACTGTTTGGAAACCCAGGCTTAATACAAGAGCCTACAGTTCTACGGAGAGGCTAATTTTAATATGGCATGTAGCTAAAGCTGGGGACCTCTCTGAGTCCAGCTACTCTTGTGTGTCCTGCTCTGAAGAACAGTGGCTGAGAACTGAGGACAGTGAACTAAGAATCTGTGACCTTGGGGCCCAACTTTGGGACAGAACCGCAGATTGTGCGACAGACACCCATGGAATTCTGCTAGGCCAGGGTTCAAGTTGTCAGGGCTTTCAGTTCTCTCTCTCCACCTGACTATAGAAACAGCTCCCCCCGCCCCCCGCCTTATTCTAAGGGGGAAAGAAGAGCCGAAAAAAGAGATTTCAAATGCTCAGAACTCATTTGGTTGCAAGCCACAGAAACTCAGAGCAGCAAATGGGAGACAGGAATTCATTGGCTCATAAAACTGAAAAGTCCAGAAGTAGTGCTGACTTTGGCCACAGATGGAGCCAAGATCTCAAACAGCATCATCAGGACTTGCTCTCCCTGCCTCCTTTTCCAGTTCTGATTATTTCCGTGCTGCTATTGTTCTCAGACAGGCTTTCCCCACACAGTAGCCAAGAAGCTGCTTGCAGCTCTAGGCTTACATCCCACTAAATTAAAAAAAAAAAAAAAAAACCCACTAGAAAAAGCATGCCTTTTTCCCTCCATTATTCATTGTGTAGAAGAAAAAAAAAAAAAAAAAACAAAGACTACCAAATGAGGACAGAGGCTATTTATTCGCAGTTTGCTATGGCAAGAGAGTTAGTGACCTCCGTTTACTTTTGGTAGAGACTCAAAAGCAGGCAGAGGAATGGGAAAGCTTTATAGTAGAAAAAAGGAAAGGCTTAGGTGTACTCTGATTGGAAGTTGTGGGCATGGGGAAGCTGGGTGATTAGTCTGATAGTGATGTGGGAAATGGATAAAGGAAATAACATTGGCATCAGGGAGACAATTAGGAAACAGTTATAACTAAATTGTGAGATGCTAAAGAATGGGACTGGAGGGGTAGCAGTGAAATAGACATTTCAAAAGTAATGGGGCACCTGTGTGGCTCAGTCAGTTGAGTGTCCAACTCTTGATTTCGGCTCAGGTCTCATGATTCCAGGATGGTGAGATCAAGCCCCATGTCGGGCTCCTCACTGAGCATGGAGCCTGCTTAAGATTAAAAAAGATTAAAAAAGCCTGCTCGCTCTCTCTCTCTCTCTCTCTCTCTCCCTCTCCTTCTGCCCCTCTCCCCTGTTCACATGCTCTCTCTCTCTCTAAAATAAATAAATTTAAAAAAATATTTTAGAAAAACAACAAAAGGTAGTTAAGAATTGGTGTGAGATTGAGTAAAAACAGGAGTCACGGGTGACAAAGTTCTCTAACCTATGAGAGGAGATTGTTTGCATCATGAACAGGAATGAGGAAGTGTCACTTGGAAGGTTAGTGTATTTGTTTGCTAGGACCGCCAAAACAAAGTACTACAAACTGGATGGCTTAAACATCAGAATTGTACTGGCTCATGGTTCTGGAGGCTAGAAGTCCAAGTTCCAGGTTGGTTCCTTCTGAGGTCCATGAGGAAGAATCTGATCCATGCTTCTCCCCTAACTTCTGATGGTTTCCTGGTGATCTTCAGCATTCCTTGGCTTGTAGAAGAATCACCTCATCTCTGCCTTCATCTTCACATGACATTCTTTGTGTGTGTGTGTCTGTGTTCAAATTTCCCCTTTTTATAAGGATATCAGTCATGTTAGATTAGATGCTTACCCCACTCAAGTATGACCTCAATTTAACTAATTACATCCATAATGACTTTATCCCCAAATAAGGTCACCTTCTGAGGTTAGGACTTCAACACATGAATTTTATTTTATTTTATTAAAAAAAATTTTTTTTAACATTTTATTTTATTTTTTGAGACACAGAGATAGAGCATGAGCAGGGAAGGGGCAAAGAGAGAGGGAGACACAGAATCCGAAGCAGGTTCCAGGCTCTGAGCTGTCAGCACAGAGCCCAACGCGGGGCTCAAACCCACAACAGTGAGATCATGACCTGAGCCGAAGTCGGCCGCTCAACTGACTGAGCCACCCAGGCGCCCTCCCCAACACATGAATTTTAGGGGGGGGACATGAACCCATAGCAGTTAGTAAGAATCAGGTACAGTCAAGGGTCAACCACTGATGGATTGTAACCTCCTCAGGAGCTTCCAGGGGGTAATCTGAAGGTCCCCAAGGTGGAAGGCAGGGAGAGACTGAAGAAAGAGGCAGGCCATTCTGTTGGTGGGTGGTCATTTTAGTAAACAAAGAGAACTTACACATAAGGCTTGTCTTGGGCGGCAATAAGACAAATGGATCCCTACCCCTGCCGGTCAAATCTTAAAAGTATTTGTAGAGGTCTTAACTGGGTTCAGTTATGTATTATACCATGAAGGTATTCTCAACATCACATCAGTACCTCAAGGCTATGTTCTTGACAAAATGGGAAAGACAAGTGAAATCCATACTCCAAGGACAGAGGAGGGGGCAAGGAGCCTCTGATCACCTGAATCTAGCTCACAGGTCTATAGGCATTCAGGTCTTCTCTGTGACTTCCCCCAACAAACACCAGGATGCACAAGACACACCTCTACTCAATACTGGCTACAGTCAGAAATGTGTAAGTCAAGATCTGGGGAAACCTAGTATCTATTTAGAAATTGAAGAGGTTGAGGGGCGCCTGGGTCTCAGTCAGTAAAGCATCTGGCCTGATTTTGGCTCAGGTCATGACCTCATGGTCATGAGATCGAGCCCTGCCTTGTGCTCCTCATTGGGTGTGGAGCCTGCTTAAGAGTCTCTCTCTCTCCCTCTGTCCCTCCTCTGTGCACTCTCTTTCTGTCCCAAAAAATAAAAATAAAAAATAAATTAAAAATGGCCTTAGAAAATGAAGGGGTTGGGGCACCTGGGTGGCTCAGTCGGTTGAGCGCCAGGCTTCGGCTCAGGTCATGATCTCACGGTTCATGGGTTCGAGTCCCGTGTCGGGCTCTGTGCTGACAGCTAGCTCAGAGCCTCGAGCCTGTCTTCGGATTCTGTGTTTCCCTCTCTCTCTGACCCTCCCCTGCTCACGCTGTCTCTCTCTCTCTCTCAAAAATAAATAATAAAACATTTTTTTAAAAAAGTTTATAAAAAAAAAGAAAATGAAGGGGTTGAAATAGAATATCTCTACCATCCCTTTCTTACTTTCCTGTTCTATCATTCCTTAAAGAGCAAAGAAAAAACAAGGACAGAAAGCCAGAATATCAGGGTAAGGTGGCCAAGCCAAAAATAGGGAATACAGTAGACAAGACACCTGAGAAGAGACATCTTTCATGGAGAAAAGAGGGATTGGGACCGTGGAAACCAAGCTGCAGCCAGTCAAGTGCTCTTCACTGGACTCTGGCTTGGATATAGTGAATATGTATAATTTTTTGGTTGTGCAGTTTCCATTTCTCCATTATAATAACACCCTGGTTTTCTTTTTTTTTTTTTAATTTTTATTTATTTTCAACAGAGAGAGAATGCATAGGGAGAAGCAGAGAGAAAGGGAGACAGAGAATCCCAAGCAGGCTCCGCACTGTCAGCGCAGAGCGGGGCTCAGATTCATGAACCGTGAGATCATGACCTGAGGCAAAACCAAGAGTTGGACGCTTAACGACTGAGCCATCCAGGCGCCCCACCCTGGTTTTCTTTTAAAGAGTTACCTCTCCCCTAAAAAAATTTTTTTTTAAACAAAAGGGGAGGGCACCTGGGTGACTCAGTCAATTAAGCGTCCAACTCTTGGTTTCAGCTCAGGTCATGATCTCGTGGTTCATGAGTCCAAGCCCTGCGTCAGGCTCTGCGCTGACAGTGTGGAGCCTGCTTGGGATTCTCTGTCTCCCTCTCTCCGCTCCTACCCCACTCACTCTCTCAAAATAGATAAACTTTAAAAAAAAATTTTTTTAAAGTTACCTCTCCCCAATTCATATAGTCTGTCCTGAGACATTGGACACTGAGTGACAGTTGCAAGGATTAAAACATGGGTTAGAAGCCATTCATTTGTGCAGTGACAGCAGGGTGGGCCAGCAGCAGGGGCAGTGACCTGGCAGTCTGTTCCTGCTGCTAGACTGCAGGTTTCTGAAACCTAAACTGCAGTGTTGCTCAGACTCCTGTCCATTCCCAGGGTGGTTTTCCAGCCTCCTGCCAATTTAGTGACTCCTAATGTCCTTCTGACAAATCTTCCCTTGCTTCAGTTGGCCAGAGTTGGACTATATTACTTGCAATCTAGAATTCCAACCAAGGCACAGAGAAAGTGACTCCCAAATGCTGCTTCTGTGGAATGGAGAAAAAGGAAGGAGAGGCCTGTTTAGCACTCAGATGAGCGATTCCTCATTATTCATACTCTTCATATACTCTCTTTAATATTTTAAAAGGGAAGTTGGGACTTAAGTTGGCTGAATATAAAAGAAGAACTGAAAATAGCAGTGTCTTAAACAAAATCAAGGTTTTTATTTCTCTCGTTGACAAATCTGAAGCCAGGCAGCCCAGAGATGCTATGGTAGCTCTACTTTGTCCTCAGGACCCCTGCTTTGTCATTAGGCTCTGTCTTTCTGCTTGACCATCCTAGCTCTTGGCTTCCATCCTCAAGGTCACCTTATGGCCTAAGATAGTGCTTGGAACTCTAGTCAGAGAAACCAAGCTGGGGGAAGAAAGATGAAAGGCAGAAGGGGGAAAAAAAGAAAGGTTTCTTCCAGCTGAGTCAGCCCCTGTGAAGCAGCCCTCCCACACAACACTTCTGCTCAAATGTGGCTTGAACTCAGTCACACGGCCTACAAAGAAGTAGGGAACTAGTCTTTTGTTCTAGACGGCAATATGCTCACCTAGAATTCAGAGTTCTATAATTAAGGGGGAAGGGGAGAATGGTTGTCGGGTAAGCAAACTAGCAGTCTTTACCACAAAATCTTTCACTTCCTCAGCAAAGACACACTGATCATTGGTCTGATCATTGGTCTGTTACATGCAGGGCATTTCAGGTGTTTTCTACTTGTACGTACGGGTAGAGCTGGCTGAGGAGTGTATCAGTTAGAATGCTTCAGCTGCAGGGGAACTTGGCTGGCTCTGTGCGTGGAGCATGTGACTCTTGAGCGCAGGGTCATGCGTTAGAGCCCCACATTGTGTGTAGAGAGGACTTAAAAAAAGAAAAAAAAAAGAATGCCTTCAGCTGCAAGTAACAGAAAACCCAGCTCAAAGGAACTTAAGGAAGAAGGGAATATGCCATTTCATAGAATAAAAGTTCAGAAGTTGACCTTATTAACTAGTAAGTTCATTAATATAATTAAGTTAAGAGCAACTATATAATGTCATTGAGGGCCCACGCTCTTCCTGTTTCTTCACTTTCCCATCCTCAGTGCTGGTTTGTTCTCCAAAAGCTCCTCTCAAAGTCAAAAGATGGCTACAGCAGTTGTACCTTCACATCCTAGCATGACAACATCCAGATAAAGTGGCGGGAAGCAGCCCACTTGCACAGCTGTATTCAGCTCGTGGGTTGGCTGGAGAGTCTCAGATGGCCTCGCCCATATGTCTGGGGTCTTGGCAGGGATGGATGGATGAAAGGGTAGGACTTCTCTCTGTCATCATTCAGTCGTCTAGCCTGAGCTGCTACGTGGTAGCTGGGTCCCAAGAGGCAAGTGCTTATCAACCCCCTACTTGTCGCATGCTCGCTAATGTTCCATTGGCTGGAGCAAGTCATGCACCAAGCCCAGAGTCATAGGGGGAGGTGCACAGGGGCTTGAATGCCAGGAGCTATGGTTCCTTGGAAGTGATCAGGATCACAGTCTTCTACAGGGTGCTCTGTTGGGCCTTTGCAGGTAGGGAGAATTCATCTTCGAGAGCTTACAATATGGTCAGAAACATGAGACACAAGCTTTTGGAAAATTAAATTTAGCAACACAGGATTTAAATACTTAAATAACATTTTTAAGACTATGTAAGTCTGAAGGTAGGCTCAGAAAAAGGGGTTTTGACCTGGGAAGGCTAGTTGGAATTTTCCCAGGAGGTCTCATATAGTGGTGAATGTTCCATGCTTCAGGGGCAGGCCCTCAAAGCCTTCCTCCTCAATGTGTTTAGTGTCCCAGTATTGATTAATTCCTAAAGAAATGGTTCAGTCTGACCAAGCAACATAAGCTGCCAGGGAGAATATACCAGAATGCCTGTGATATTGAAGAATGGACTTTACTGGCAAGCAGACCAGATGTAAAGATTGACCTGAACTACGCATTGGCTCAGTGAGCAAGTTCATGTGGAGTTAAAGTTGCTTGATGAAAATGGAATCAGAATAAGGTTGCTTGGGTATACATCTTAAATTTTTTTTTAAATATTTTTTAAAGTTTATTGATTTATTTTAAGAGAGAGAGAGAGAGAGTGCTAGTGGGGAAGGGGCAAGAGAGAGGGAGAGAGAGAATCCCAGGCAGGCTCGCACCACCAGTGCAGAGCCGGATGTGGGGCTCGAACTCACAGACCGCGAGATCATGACCTGAGCCCAAGTCAGACGCTTAACCGACTGAGCCACCCAGGCGCCCCTACATCTTAAATTCTTAATGGGCTCTGATGGCCCACTGCATTTATCCTCATTCATTCATTCATATGTATATTTTAAATGTGTTATGGAGTATTTAAGACAAAAAAGTACAAAAAATAATTGTCAATGAATTATTTGTGAAACGAAACATTACCAATATAATTGGAAGACCCCTGAATATCCTCTATGACTGAATCTCTTTCCTCCCCCCACAGAATTATTCATTTTTATGAATTTGTTTTCACATACTCAAATTTCTTTATTCTTACATCACACATATGTGCCTCCCTGAGTTACAAAGCATCCTGCCTTGTATTCCACCAATATTGAAACACCAGTCAGTCGCCAAGTACAACAGATAAAGTAATGATTAATCAAGACAGTCTCTGAGGCATGAACTTACAGGGAAAATCACCCAAATAACTACAAATGGGGTTAACAGCTACAAAGCAAAAGTACAGGTAGCTATGAGAGTACTCACTGAGGGAACTGCCCTGTCTGGGGTTAACCTGACCTGGTTTGGGGCAGATACGAAGACCTGCCAGGCAGCCTGGACATTCACATTGTCCTGACAAGGCCCCCTCTACCTTGGGCAGCCCTTGGATGGCTGCTTTGCCAACCTTCCCTCCCCCCCCTCCCCCAAGTAGTTTCACTCCTTGTTGGCAGAGAGCAAAGAGCCTGTCCTGAACACTACAATCCCAATTCAATTCACAAGTACTACCAGGGGAGTCAACTCCCTCATTTCCCAATCTAAGAACTGGTCTTTGCAGCAATTCCAATAGGTAGAGGAGGTAAAGGCACATTAATCTACTCACACTGACTTATTTACTCTGAGGAGGAGTCCGTTAGGGGAAACAACGGGGCTGCAAGTACCCTCCTAAATTCTCAAATTTAGAATTACATATGTGTAGAAAAGCTAAAGTCTCCCCTTTTGATTCAATCTGAACCACCCCCAGATCAGGTAGGGATGTGTGTGAAGGTGTGTGTGTGTGTGTGTGTGTGTGTGTGTGTGTGTGTTTAGGCTTGGTGTACATGTTTGACACAGTCCTTCCTAAGAGATAACCCTGATGCTAACTGGATTTTCCTCCAAGTGTGTGGAAACTGTTTTTTGTCTCTGTGATCAAAATTATTTAAACACCAGAGAATTCTTTCTCATTATATAAAACCTTAGAGACACCAGTTGGTGTTTAACTGACCCATCGATGTTTTCACTGTTTTTGTCCTTATGTTCTGATTTTTGGTGCCAGCCTGCTTTTCTCCACATTATTGTCTATGTATTTCCAAAGTACAATTGTATTTCTAAAGTACAATTCTAAATGTACAATAAAAGTACATAATTATATACTTTCTGGTCAATTCTCCTCCTTTTCATTCTGTTCCTCGTCAGGACTTTGCCAACTTTCCCCTCAGATTCTCTCCTCAGCTCCGGACCTGATCAGCATCCCTATCTATATCTGTCTGGAGAACACAGAGGAATCTACCTAAAAACATGAACTCACTCCTCTAACTCCTGCTCAGCTGCTTTAGCATAAACCTACTCCCTCCCCTCCAGCGTGTGGAGCTGACTTTTCCTCTCAATGATTGTCAAAAGTAATCCAAGATTGCCAGTCACTGGTTCTCCAGGTTTGTAATCCCCAGCAAAGATAAGGCCCTGCTGCAGCTCCGGAGACTGTCAGGGCCTCCCAAGCACCAGCGCCGCTAGTCACACAGCTCTGGCAGGGCTGATCTTGAACTCTTTTGGGGCCCAGCTGTGACATGGCAGATGGTTCTTGGCCACAGTGATCCAGAAAGTTGCTTGGGTCAGTTTTATGCTTCTCCAGAGCTAAGAAGCTACCATGGAAATCACCTTGGTCACTCAGTGTGTGGTCAGTCCAAGCCTGTGATAGTTGTTTTTCTATTGCCAGCACGCAAGCAGGAGCCAGTAATGTCAGCCATACCGGGACTTCCAACTGCTGAAAACCCTGGGATTGGCTGCAACCTTTCCAACAGTGGACAAGGGTGGGGGGCGGGGGGGGAGACAGGGGCTGTAGGAGTGAGGAGCAACAGAGAATTCGGGGAACCAGGGATCGAAAGAATATTACATCCCTGTGCCTTACAATCTACTGGAACATCTCAGAATTTTCTCTGGACTGAGAACCAGTTAGTTACCTCCTATGTGGCTGCGAAGACACTGACAGTCTCTGTTCTCAACCAGTATCCATCTGGAAGAGGAACTCAGCACTCCACGGCATCTTAATGGCACCTCCGTTAACAAACACCTCTACTGAGCACTAGAGAGCATTATCAATGTTGTCCAAGGTCAAGTCATTGCCTTACTGCCTCCTCTCCCACTTCCCCCATGCAAAACTCTTTTACTTTCTCTGGCTTCTCAGATTTTGCACTCCCAGACGCATCACTCAACACTGTCTTCAAATTCATTTATATTCAACAAAACAAAGAGCCTTCCGTTACTAGGATCCCTTGACTTAGAAGGCTGCTGGGGAATTATAACAACTTTTCCTGTCCAAAAAAAAAAATGGTTTCTTGTCCCACCCTAATTAGAAAGGTACATTTGCCGAGGGAAAGGCAGGCTGGATGTATCATCCTGTGCATTCCGAAACGTAAGTGCCAAGCATCTGTGTATGCGAGTGTAGTATTCGTCACACCTTGTTAATTATAATACCCCCTTTCTCATTTAGAGTCTTTAAGACGAAGTAACACTGTTAATCTCTAGGCTTGTGAGTCATTCTCTTTAATTCTTGACTATGTCACCCCTAGTGAGCTGACTGGATAGTCTCAATTCTCTTCTTCCTCGGCCTGCTTGCGTGCTGTGTTGAGGGGAGGAACCGAACAGCTGCCCCATTATCTATCAAGAGAACAGGAAAATATTGTTTCCAGGTGGTGATTAATGCCTCTAAATGCCAGAGGACAGGAGATCACTTCTCTTAAGTTTCCAAGTAGGCAGGGGACAGAAGTAGACCCTGAGTTTTTCTGTTCGCATGTGTAGACAGGGATTAATAAAAATCACAAAAGTTAGCATAAGTGAATATTTTAAACGTGGGTGAAGACTGGAGAATAGAGATTTGCTGAAGCACGGAGGTGTTGAGGGTTGGAGCCAGAATTTGGAAGGCCTTCAGTGTCAGACTATGGAACTAAAACTGGGTCTTCAGGGTCATGGCGAGCTGTAGAAAGTTTTTAAGCAAAAGACTTATAGAGAATAGCGAAGTTGAACCACAGTGACAGTGGGATTCCATTCTTCTATGTCTCTCTAATACAGAAGCCACAAACACACACATTCAACTAGAGTCCATAATTAACACCTCTCAGCCTAAATTTCTGCCTAGCAACACTTAGCTGGCCAGTGAAGCACCCATTCTAAGTGGGGCATGGCTACGTGGACTGGGGTCACCTCTTTAGATTAGTGGTCTTCAAATAGTACCTCTAAGGAAATTCTGAAAACAGAATATATGTTGATGCCTAAACTTTTTCATTGTAGGTTTAAATTGTTTTTAATGATTTTTATTTATTTTTGAGAGAGAGAGAGAGAGAGACAGCACGAGGAGGGGAGTGTCAGAGAGAGAGGGAGATACATAATCTGAAGACAGGCTCCAGGCTCTGAGCTAGCTGTCAGCTAGCTCTCAGCACCGAGCCCGACGGGGCTCGAACCCACAAACTGTGAGATCATGACCTGAGCCGAAGTCAGACGCTTAACCGACTGAGCCACTCAGGCGCCCCTAAATTGTTTTAAAGGAAGAAATTTATGATATGGTGAAGTACTGACATCTTATCTCTTCCCGGAAGCATTGACAGTAACAAAAATTTTTTTTGTTTATCTATTTTTGAGAGAGAGCGCGCGCACATGAGTGAGGGAGGCACGGAGAGAATCCTAGGCATGCTCCTTGCCGTCAGCATAGACCCCAGTGTGGGGCTTGAATTCATGAACCATGAGTCATGATCTGAGTCGAAATCAAGAGTTGGATGCTTAACCAACTGAGCCACAGGCACCCCAAATATTGGCATTTTAAAATGAAACTGTCACATCACTCTTTTAAGTGTATCCCAATGTAATTTAAATACTAGCAATTTGATACCCAACATCTTCCTTTAAAAATACATGAATAGGAGGGGCACCTGGCTGCCTAAGTTGGTAGAGCATTAGACTCTTGATCTTGGGGTTGTTGGTTCGTGCTTCACATTGGGTGTAGAGATTACTTAATCTCTTTTTAAAAATTTTTTTAATGTTTATTTTTGAGAGACAGAGACAGAACACGAGGGAGGGAGAAGCAGAGAGAGAGGGAGACACAGAATCCGAAGCAGGCTCCAGGCTCTGAGTTGTCAGCACAGAGCCCGACACAGGGCTTGAACTCACGAACCGTGAGATCATGACCTGAGCTGAGGCCGGATGCTTAACTGACTGAGCCACCCAGGCGCCCCAAAAATTTAAAAAATCTTAAAAAAATAAAAATATATGAATAAGTTCTTCTTTAAGGGTTGGACATTTTATATGGTTTCCTTTTCTTTCTGAACTCTTATTTTCTTTCTAGAATTTTATCCCATGTTTTTATATCCAATGTCTTATTCATTATTTTATTTCTCTGTCACCCAGAATTGTGGCACAAATATTAAATTTTTTTCTCATTTCCTCTGATCCTAAGGCTCTACATACTAAAATTTCTTCTGGATTAAGTTATCATTATACTTATTATTAGAACACAATTAAGCAAAGCATCATAAATACATTAAACCTCTAAATAACTATTAAACATAGAAAATTTTTATTGGAATGTATCTATTATTTTTTTAACTGTTTTTAAAGTTTATTTATTTATTTAAGTAATCTCTACACCCAGAATGGGGCTTGAACTCACAACCCCAAGATCAAGAGTTGCATGTTCTTCCTACTGAGCCAGCCAGGTGCCCTGGGAAGGTATCTTGTAAAAATAAGATGGAGGCAGATTAAGAAAAAAAAAGATCCTGTATCCATGGAAGAATATTGCTTTTGGCTATTCTTCTTTTTTTTTTTTCTTACACTTTTTATAGCTGTAAGTGCTGATAAACTTTGATCACATAATTTAGTAGGTGGGAATAGAAAGACTTTTGGCATAGTAATGTCACTCAATTCTTCAATCTTTCAACTTACATGCTAAAAAATCTAGTAATCTTTCTTAAATTATTTTTGATGATCTACTGGCTGAAAATTCTATGTGGTCCTCTTTCCATTAGTTGAAAGCAAAGAACTGGAATTGTCTTAATTTGCAAAAGGATGTGTTACCAGGGTGCCTGGGGGGCTCAGTCGGTTAAACCTCCGACTTCAGCTCAGGTCATGATCTCACGGTTCGTGAGTTCAAGCCCTGTGTCGGGCTCTGTGCTAACAGCTCAGAGCCTGGAGCCTGCTTCAGATTCTGTGTCTCCCTGTCTCTCTGCCCCTCCCCTGCTCACGCTCTGTCTCTCTCTCTCGCTCTGTCTCAAAAATAAATAAAACATTAAAAAAATTTTTTTAATAAAAAAAACGATGCATTACCAAGTCATTAGAATCATTTACTTTGTCACTTCAATATCATCATTTCTAATTGTCCCTGTATATTCAGCACCTCTGAGATTTGTACATTCATGGCAAAAAAAATTTTTAATGTTTATTTTTGAGAGACACAGAGAGACAGAGAATGAGCAGGTGAGGGAGCAGAGAGAGGAGGAGACACAGAATCTGAAGCAGGCTCCAGGCTCTGAGCTGTCAGCACAGAGTCTGACACGGGGCTCGAACCCACTAACCGCGAGACCGTGACCTGAGCCGAAGTCAGACACTTAATTGACTGACCCGCCCAGGCGCCCCCACAGTGAGATTTTGGATAGAAGAGAAATATGCTTTTTGTTTATAAAATAGGAGGGTGACATTTTAAACATATTTCTCAGTTTTACCAATTTTAGAGAAAAGTATATATGAAAGTTCATGTTTTGGAAATAGCTTTCCTAAAAACTCTGTTTAAATGTGTCCCTCGTTTATAGGCAACTTCCTTAAGTTGCCTTGTTGACTTAAGTATGTCAGTTTTCTCAACTTCTTATATCTAAAGTACCATGAATCAAGCTATCAAAAAACTATCCTCAGTCCTACCAAGATAGAAAGCATGGCAACTGCATTTCACCTTTGGGTGAGTTTAATGACTGAAAACTGCAGAGTTGAATCACTGAGCAGAGAGAATGTATGTACAGAACTTAGCACAGGTGGTTGATAGTAAAAGTTGCTTAAAAACAAAAACCTAGGGCTTTAAAATCTAAACAAAAGGAATAATTCTCTTCGTGGTTGGAAGTTGGGGCTTGAATCTAAATTTTACTGCTATAATAACAATAAAACAGATAAAGTGAAAAATGGCACTGGTATTGGCAATTGCAGAAGGCAAACCAAATTTGGAGAAAAACTCGGCAATTGAAAGAGAATGACTATCCTGGGAGCCCACAGGGAGGTAGTGTGGCATAGATGTTCTAGAGCAGTGGTTCCCAGTTGGGAGTCATT
Organism: Cryptoprocta ferox; assembly: GCA_028646485.1. Lineage (NCBI taxonomy): Eukaryota > Metazoa > Chordata > Mammalia > Carnivora > Eupleridae > Cryptoprocta > Cryptoprocta ferox. Next base: position 9,264,536 of record CM053571.1, read on the forward strand.
CTCAATGTTCCCTAGGAGACATTTTGTGACATTTTGTTGTCACAACTTGGAGGAGGGGGCAGATTCCATTGGCATGTCGTGGGTGGAGTCCAGGAATGCTGCTAAACATCTTACGATGCAGAAGATAACCCCACCACAAAATTCTCTGGCCCAAACTGTCAGTAGTTCCATGTGAAAACCTTGCCCGAGCACCTAGGTTTGAGTCCCCGCTATGCCAATTGCTGTGTGACCCTGGCCGAGTGACTTAATCTTCCTAAGCCTCAGCTTTTTTTCTGAGAAAGTGATATTTCACTTTGTTCTGAGAAAGTGATTTCTTCTGAGAGATGATCACAGGCCACATTTATCGAGTGTTACGTGCCAGGCGCCACTCTGAACGGTATTTTCATACGCTCCTTCTAAAATCCTATGAGGTACTGTTACCTCATTTACAGATGAGAATAAAAGAACAGCTCACAGCACGTGCCTAGGATACGGTGCGCATGAGCATTCTATGGCTGTCAGTTCTTAGGGGTTTTTTTTTTAAAGGCTTTATATTTTTAGAGAAGTTTCAGAATTACAACAAAATTGAGAGGAAGGTACAGAGATTTCCTGTATACCTCCTGCCCCACACATGCAGAGCCCCTCTCCCCCATTATCAACCCTCTCCGCGTTTGTTACAATTGATGAACTTACGTTAATCGTCATCATCACCTAAGGTCCCTAGTTTACATTATGGGTCATTCTTAATGTCGTATATTCTCTGGGTTTCAATCATTTATTATATTATATATATAACTTACATATTATAACATATAATTTTATAATAATTATATAATATAAATGTATGTATACATTTATATAATATAATACGTATTCACACCATCCTGGTACCATACAGAATAGTTTCACTGTCCTAAAATTTCTCTGTCCTCCATCTATTCATCCTTCCCCCCCCACTGCTCTCCCCTGGCAATCACCGATCTGTTTATCGTCTCCATAGTTTCGCCTTTTCTAGAATGTCATGTAGTTAGAATCATACAGTATGTAGCCTTTTTGGATTGGCTTTTTTTTTTTAAATTTTTTTTAACATTTATTTATTTTTGAGAGATGGTGAGAGACAGTGTGATCAGGGGAGGCGCAGAGAGAGAGAGGGAGACACAGAATCCAAAGCAGGCTCCAGGCTCTGAGCTGTCAGCACAGAGCCCGTGGGGCATGAACCCACGAGCCGTGAGATCATGACCTGAGCCGAAGTCGGATGCTTAACCGACTGAGCCACCCAGGCGCCCCTAGATTGGCTTCTTTCACTCAGTAATACACAACTGAGACTCCTCAGGGCCTTTTCATGGCCAGATAGTGAATTTCTTTTTAGTGCTGAATAATATTCCACTCCCCTGAGGTGCCAAACTGAAGTATCCTGTTCACCTACTGAAGGATATCGGGGTTGCTTCCAAGTTTTGGCAATTATGAATCAGTGCCAAATGCTATAAATACCATGTGCACGATTTTGTGTGGACCTAAGTTTTCAGATCTTACAGTTGATACCAAGGAGCACAATAGCTGGATCAGATGCTAAGTGCTTAGGGTTTCAAATAAAGATGAATTGAGCGAAGCATATTTCCTTTTTGTCAACAGTCGTGGCTGATACGAATGAAATCCCTAGGTTCTCTGACCTCTCTACTTAATGAAAATCTTCCTCTGTGTTTAGAAAAAAAAAAATTAATAAGCTTCAACCATCTTTGGTCAGAAAACAGAGATATATCAAGAAGGAGAAATGCATACTTTGGATTCACTTTATAATCAAAAACGGTGTGACATAGGAAGACTAAAAGTCACGTGGTATGAATCAAATGACATAAATATATAATTACATACCGTGAAAAGCTTTACGAAGACAAAGGAGCCATGAGACGCTGTAAGACGAGGACCTGATCTAGCAGCAAAATATGAATGATTTCTCCTCAGCAAACTGTAGGGAGGGTTTCAGTGGATCTGCCTTACTTTATGAATTGTTACATAGGGAGCCTCAGATTTAATTACTTAGCATACATGATAAATAGGCAAACCAGCCCAGATTATTCCTTCAGTGCCCGTACATTCTAAATCACAGGGGCTTTGTTGTGCCACTCCTCCAAGATTTGTCCTTGAGTCTTATTTCATATCCCACCCATTAGCAAATCGCTGGCTCAATTTTCTATCAGTCCATTTCTCTTTCACCCATTGCTATTAACCTGCACCAAGCCCCGGCATCTGTGGCCTGGACTACTGCCCCAGCCTCCTAATGAATCTGCCTGCTGCTGCACTAGCTCACTCTCAAAATTTTCTCTACTCTGTAGTCATAGGGGTCCTTTTATTATGTCACTCAGCTAAAAACTTTCTAGAGATTTCCATTTTACCCAAAGGAAAATATAATGTCTTTCCAGCAGCCTACAAGTCCTTCACAATCTGGTCCTCTCCGGTCCTTCCTCCTCGAAATACACCAGCCACATTCTGCCTCAGGGCCTTTGCACGAGCTCTTTCCCTTTAGGTCTCTGCTCAAATGTTAATTAGGGAGGCCTTCCCCCAGGGCACTCTATGTAAGTAACACTATGACACCTATACATCCCCCTCCCCCACAGGCACACAACCACTATCCCCTACCACTCTTTTTTCTATTTTAGTTAGCAATATTTAAATAACATCTATTGTCTCATCTCCCCGCTACAGTATCAACTGCAGGAGTGCAGGAACCCATATGCTCACCGCTCTGCCCCGGTGCCTAGCACAGTGCTTGGCCCATTAGGCGTTCAACACTTGTCCTGTGACTCCCATTGCCCATTCGCGTCCACGGCCCCGGCCCCAGAGACACCTGAACGGCTTTGTCACAAAGCTCCTCTCCCTATGCGTTTATAATAATTCGGGAAGCATTCTCAACTGGGTAGGAGACAACACTCGGCCCCACAGTGAGGGACCTCAAACCTCCCCTTACACCCGTCCGTAGGAATAAGCAAAAGAGACGACAGAGGAGCTGTTCTCGGAGGGCCTTAGCGGCTTGACAATTCTGTGACACTATCCGGCCAGGCTCGTGAGACTAAAGTCCAGTCTGGGGGAGAAGAAAGCAGGAAGCTGGAAGCCAGCTCAGAAGCAATTGAGAGAGAGCAACGCGGTCAGGCCTGGGTAAAAACGCTCGCTGATCATGCTCATCGCACACGTCTTCTGTGCCTAGAGGCCGCAGCTTTTAAACCTTCCCGTCTCCGGACAGCGCCACGGGCCTCCCAAGGGCCTCCAGATCCAAGGGACCCAGGCGTCTAACCTCAGCTGGGGCCCCACCCACGTTTCGGTTCCTTGCTAGCCTACTGTGCTCAGCCGGGGTCAGTGTAAATATTCGGTTCAGATAAGGCACTTCCGTGTGAACCAAGCGCAGGAGAGGACTTTAACCCAACTGAGACGTCGTCGACTGATCACCTCCCGGGAGAACGGACCAGGCGCATCCATCATGGCTCCCGGCGATAGCGCAGCGAGGGGCAACTGAAAGAAAATGGCGCCGAGGCGCGCGGCCAGTGACGGCAGGCCCAGGCCCGCGGGGCCAGGGAGCCGGCAGGACTATTTGGGGGCGCCAGCCAGGGACCTTGCGGACCCTCCTGGGCTTAAGGCGCCCGGAGGCCCTGACACTTGACGACTGCAATATGGAGGACAGTTATTGTCTCTGCAAAGCAACTTGCACAAGGAGGACGGGATTCCGTCCCGCGTTCGGAACACGGCAAAATCCCCTATTCTCCAAACAGAATGCGTTACGCACACTGCGCATCTTCGCAATAGTGGGCCGGCTAGCGACGCAAAGAATGTTACGTCGCACCGGAGGCTCTTCCCCTCACCCCACCCCACGTTCTAGTTCAGGTGGCGCGAGAACTCTACGCCCGCTACGTCCTTTATTTCTCTTCTACTGAGTGCAGAATGTGCCTGTCTGCGCAACGGACGTAGAATGTTTCCAAGAATACCGTTAGTGCTCCGCGAAGCCCTCGGGCCATTCCAAGACGCTGTTTACGTATCGTCTCCGACGTACGTAGCGTTAAGCTGGAGCAGTCTCAGCGTCGGCCGCCATTTTGTGCAGTCGCTGGGAAGGAAGGAGACGCCTAAACCGCGGCCCTGCCGGGTTTGAGCGTAGCCCAACCTACCCACTGTTTTTATAACCCCGATTCTCTGTGTTTTGCTCCCGTCTCCGACGAGAGAGGCGGCGACGGTGGCGTCTGCGACGGGAGACAGCGCGTCGGAGCGAGAGAGCGCCGCGCCTGCCGCCGCCCCAACAGCGGAGGCGCCGCCGCCATCGGTCGTCACCAGACCGGAGCCGCAGGCCCTCCCGAGCCCGGCCATCCGTGCTCCGCTCCCAGATCTCTATCCGTTTGGGACCATGCGCGGAGGCGGCTTTGGGGACCGGGACCGGGACCGTGACCGTGGAGGGTAAGGGGGGAGGGGGAGAGGGAAGGCCTCGCGTGTGCGTGGGCCGGGTGGGGGGGGGAGGGGGAAGGTTGTTAACTGAGGAGACCGCGGCCTGCGGCCCCGCGGGACACCTGGAACGGACTGCGGGCCTGGGAGCGACGCTCTCGACTCCGGGAAAGCGGGGCGCCCCGGGACTTCATGGCGGTTTGGGGCGCGGGCCTGCGCCCCAGGATCGCGGGGGAGCCGGCGGGGGGGCGGCGGCCCCGGCGCCGCAGACCCGGCCCGGCCGCGCTGCCCGGCTCTCGAGCCCGGCCGATTTGGGCAAGTCATTCGGTCTCCAGGCCTCAGCGCTCATCTGTAAAACACGGATGTTCTTGCTGAGAAGAGGAGGAGGTCCCCGAGTTCGGCCTGGGAAAACCTTGACGCCAAATGGCTTCCCTTACGTTCTCGGCCGCCCGAGATCGCTGTTAATGGATCTGGAAACTAACTCGAGGCCGAAGGGCTGACTTCTCGTTTTAAACCTATTTTTAAATCACCTTTAGTATTTCAGAGAATTCGAAGGAAGCACATTGGACAGTAAAGCCGTGGGATTGCCAGCCATCTAAATGATCTTGTTTGAGGAGGGAGGGTGGTGGTGGGTTTTGTTTTTTTTTCTTATGGTTATTTTAGGGTCCCCCCTCCCCCCTCCCTGTGTTTCGATCTCTCTCTCTCCCCCGACTTGGTCTCGGGTATTAACTTCGCGGCCTAGCCAGAAAGTTTTTGATGGGGGTAACGCCACGGTTCTTGGGTTGAAAGTTAACGAAAATAGATCTGAGGTCTTCGCAGATACTGAGATTCAAATCTTAAAATCCGTAAAAGGAAAAAGTTGCTTAAGAAAGCCGTGTTCGTTTATGCTGTTATTTTTTTGTAATAAAAGACTTACCTTTGGATTAAAAGTAATGGAACGTCACTTGCTAATATATATGTGACCTTGGGCAAGATCCTGGACCTTTGTGAGCCCAATTTTCTCAACCGAAGATGGGCGTAATACTTGCCTTTACTTTGCATTGTTCTCTGGAATTAAGATACTTTGTGAAATTGTCTCTGCCTTAGGGTGTCCTGTTACTGATGTTTTCTCCAAACTTTTTTGGTTTTTTTGTGGTTCAAATACAGACGTCCCAGACCTACTAGTCACAAGCACCCCCATTATCATTTGAATTGCAAAATAAAAGGTGATGCCTTGTTAGGAAGGAAAGTATTTGATCTTCGTGTTAAATTTGGAGCGCTAGAAGTGGAATGTTTGCTTGGTGTTTCAGGGTATAGCTAATTTTAGAAGTGAATTTCTGTGCAACCATTTAGGAAAAAGAATTTGACATTAGCTAGTAAAGTTGAAAATGGCCAAGTAATTCCTCTCTTAAGCTTTGTACCCTAGACACTAAAGCCTAGAGAAACCCTTGTACACGTTCCCCAGCATTTGCGAACAGAACAGTATTGGAAACAGCTCCTATGTCTGGATAAAGTGTGGGTATACGTACAAGTAGAATATAATACAACAGTGAAAAGAGAAAAACTTAAATCCACTTGGATGACTCACAAACGTTAAGTAAAAACATCGTGGTAAAAGGGTAGTAGCTATAGAGACATGACAAAACTACTGCAAAAGGCAAATTTTGAGGTGGTAGTTATGGGGTTTGTGAACTTGAAGTAGGCACAGTGAGCTACCAAGATACTGATAATGTCCTCTATACCATGGGTGTTTGGTTTAGTACTTGATTTCATCGCGTATATGCTGTAACAATAAAAATTATTTTAAAAGAGGAAGAAGTGAATTACTGATCCATACTTATCCCATATTGACTATCAGATGACATTTTAGGCTTTAAAAATTGTTCCTTTCAAACACAGTGACACTTCTTCATAATGTCTCTTAATTCTGCCTTTACCATCATGAAATTTCATTTATGACTTGAATTGCTATTTTCTTAACTGAGTGTTACGGAGTTGAAATGGATTATTAGTTTGAACAGTGGATTATTTGAACATTTTGTAGATTGTAAATTTAAACTGGCATGATGTTGCTACATCTTTAGAGCTGCTTTTATTGCAAAGTCAAACTTAATATGCAGTCAAAACATTAACGAACAGTATAGTATGCCAGGGATACGTGCTTTTTTGAAGGATGACACGAATGTACTTAAAAATTCTGTAAAAGTAAAAGATTATCTTGAATATTTGGGTGAGCTTTATTTATAAAGGTACGGCATAATTCTGAAGACTCCCATGTTTTCAAAATATATTTGTAGCCTAGAATGGTACGTCTTGGATAAATAGTCAAGGTGATAGGAAGATGAGGGAAAAAACTTCCTTTGAATAAGCCTTTTTAAAGGAGCCTTACTTTCCAAAGTTCTCTGTAGATCATTAGTTTAAGGTCTGGGCAGCATTGGAACGCAGCAGCAGCATTGAAACAGCACCTTCGAGGAACTACATAAATTAATAGTATAATCTAGGCTGACAACCTCTAAAAATTGGCATTACAATTCTTTAGAGGCCTGACCATCTAAATGCGTATTTATTTAGGACTGTTGGTTGCTTCATTTATAGGGAGGAAAGTTGACCCAGGTGGTCTTTGATCTGTTCAGTATTGATTTGTGCCTGAGGGCAAATTGAAGATGTCATTGATCCTAGGTCTTCAATACATGTATCTTGGCAACATGCTTCTGTTTTGATTCCTGATTTCTCTTAACAGTTCAGTAGTATACATGGAATCTGTCAAGTTCGGCCTATTGAATGTAGATACTCAGTGGTCCCAAGAAAATTTCCTACCACCAGTCTTTGTATTTAGAGAAATGTCTAGTTGGGTAAGTTTTAGGAACACTTTTAATTCCAGGAAATTGAAGCCCTTTAAAATAGTACAGCTACAGCCTGTCAATTATGATGTGGAACCATCAGCAAGATGATGTTACGAGTGGGTTAGAGTGGAAAGGGGAAGTTAAATTCAGTATAGTATATAAGGGAGTGAGGAAATGGAATGGAAATAAGTGTATACTACGTGTATACAAAACAATGCCCCACGCCTCAACAGGTTGAAATAAAGAAATGAAGACCATCTTAGCGTCTAGGAAAAGTAGGACATTGCACGTAGGCCTAGTGGTCATGTTTGTATTGCAGTTGAACTTGTCTGTTATGAATGTAAGATAAGACAAAGATTGGCTTTAAATCTGTTTGAAACGTTTTTATAAACCCTGAGTAGGGGTTTCTGGCTGGCTCCGTTGGTGGAGCATGTGATTCTTGATCTTGGGATTGTGAGTTCGAGCCCCACGTTGGGTATAGAGATTACCAAAAAAAAAAAAAAAACAAAAAAACTTAAATAAGACTTAGTAACGTTTTCTTCGGTAAATTTATAGTTAATAGTACTATTTCCCTGGGAACAAAAAGGAGAAGGTAAAGGTGGCAGTTAAGAGGAAGGAGAGGCCCTAAATCATTTCTGGCTATTTCATTAGAGTAAACTAAAGGTGACGAGTAGCCTCCTGGTCTTAATAGGGGCCCTACTAGTTTTCCTTAGATTAGCGGACAGTTAGGCGTGCTTATCACAGTTACGGATAAGGGGTTCGTGAAACTGTCAAGTATGGGGCGACTTGCTTGAAGTAGATCTTTCTACCTGTCCACACTCTTGCCTTTAATTTAAATATAAACTACTGTCTTCCTTTGCCTACACGTCTGAATATTCTACAAGAATAGAGATTTCTGTTTTATTCAGTTCAGTATCTCCAGCACCACTTAAAACAGTACCTGGTACAGTAACTTTGTTGAATGAATACAGTTATGCTAACTTGTACTGAGTGCTTACTGTGCCAGATACTTTTTTTAAACACTTCACACATACTCCTTTCGTCTTCATAGCAATCTCTGAAATAGGTGGTAGTAGTAGTATTTCTACTTACGTAAGAAACGGGGATACAGAGAAGTTAAATTGTTCAAAATCGTACCGTAAGTGGTAGAATAAAAATTCAAGCCTTTTCAGTGATTCCAGAATCTGGTCATAATCCCCATGGTATATTTCTCTAAACATAAAAGTTTTTAATTTTTCATTATGGTTTTATCATAACCATCCATACCTATAACAATATTGGTAACGGAGGTTTTATGAACTCTTTTTCTCCATACCTTTGAATAAGAAAAAAACATTCTTTGGAGGGGCCTGCTAGTAGCCTCAGAGAAGATCTTTTTGGTTGTTTTTATGGACCTGACGTGCCATACTCCTAACTAAGTACTCAAACGAAAAATTTTGATATTCCTAGATTTGGAGCGAGAGGTGGTGGTGGCCTTCCCCCGAAGAAATTTGGTAATCCTGGGGAGCGTTTACGTAAAAAGAAGTGGGATTTGAGTGAGCTCCCCAAGTTTGAGAAGAATTTTTATGTAGAGCATCCAGAAGTGGCAAGGCTGACTCCGGTAAGTTTTGGGGGTTTATGTCACCTTTTTTGTGTACGCAGTAATGAACTAAGTTGACGTATTAGGCAGTCTTTACTCGCACTGCTATTCCATGTTTTATTCTAGTGTGGTATACTTAGATTCTTACTGTTTGGGTTTTCATTTATTGGTATGCTTCCCAACTTGTCGTGTGTGAGATTTTAACTGTATAGGAGGTTCATGTTTTTTCATCTGTGAAGTTAAATTTAAAACATTGGCATAATATAGGGGCGCTTGGGTGGCTCAGTCACTTAAGCGTCTAACTCTTGATTTCGGCTCAGGTCATGATCTCACCGTTGGTGAGTTCAAGCCCCATGTCAGGCTCTGTGCTGACAGCTGACAGCATGGAGCTTGCTTGGGATTCTCTCTCTCTCTGCCCCTCCCCCCACTCAGGCGCATGTGCGCTCTGTGTCTCTCGAAAGAAACTTGGAAACATACATTAAATAAAACATTGGTATAATATGCTTCTGTTTGTCGCTTTTTAACCTCATTGTGATTGTTTTGGACTATACTCATGAAACGGTTACTTGTTTGGAAAAAGGTATAATGGAAAGAGCATGTGGTTCCAAGTTCCACTGTTTCTCCTTCCTAGTTTTGACTGTGGGCACGTTACTTAATATTTTTGAGTATCTGTTTTCTCAGGGGGAAAATGGAACTCTTACCATTATCGCTTCATTGACTCACAAAGTTGGGAGGATCCTTACAAATTGGGTGAAGTTGGATGTATGTGAAAGAGCCGTTAGAAGTGTGAGACATGTTTTCCAGTGTAATTTGTGCAGCGGATGATAATTGTTGAGTTTGGCAAATAAAGTTTTGCATGTTTAGAATAACTTTGTTCACTTATTTGTTTTACTTCATTTTCTTCCATAGTATGAGGTTGATGAACTACGCCGAAAGAAAGAAATTACAGTGAGAGGGGGGGATGTTTGTCCTAAACCTGTGTTTGCCTTCCATCATGCTAACTTCCCACGTAAGTGTTCTTTACTCCAGGATTTTAATCGTTAATTTTTATTGAACCGTAAACATGGGTGGGTTATTCAAAGGTTTTGATTTGGGCTCAGGATTTTGTTGAAGGGGCAAGTAGAAACCCTTCACAAAGGTGATAATAAATATTTTGTTTTGTTTTTTAATTTTAAGGCTGGAAGTAAATGCTGTATTGTTGGATAAGAGATTTTTTTTAATGCTTATCTGTTCATTTTTATTTTTTTCATCTTCCCCTAGAAGTTTTGCCTTTTCCTTTTAGAAAATAGAATGAAATTACTTTCTAGCTGGACATAACTTGGCAAACAATGCATGACAGACAGCCATGTGCCCTGCTCTTTTAGATACCTTAGGGCAGTGGTTTTAAGTATTAAAGGGAAGGGTAGATAGCCCTAGCAGCAGCATTCAGAGAGGTAGTTGTCAGCAGGTCAGAGATTCAGTAACTAAAGAAAGAAAGAACGCTTTTCTTGAGAGGTGTAAAGCTGGGGAAATTTTTCCTTTGACGAGTTGAACAGCGTTTTAGAATTCGCTTGGCTGTGTCCTTAGTTTTTTACCTAAAAGCAGTAACGTCCGTTCTCTTACAGAATATGTAATGGATGTGTTGATGGATCAGCACTTCACAGAACCAACTCCGATTCAGTGCCAGGGATTTCCCTTGGCTCTCAGTGGCCGAGATATGGTGGGCATTGCGCAGACTGGGTCTGGGAAGACATTGGCGGTACGTACCAGCAGTGGAAGGTTCATAATTGTGGTCACTTATCTTGCTATTCTGATTATCCCGTTAATTCTTTATTCTTAAAAAGTTCTAATTCAGGTGGTATAGGTAATATTTCAGCTTTTTTAGCTATGTGAGATATGTGCAAGTATTTTGAGTTCAAATTTACGTTTCACATATGTGTAGCAGTTGTGAGTTCTGTTTTCATTTTTTGATTAGGCATTATCAGTTACTGTGATAATTTAAGATCATGGCTTAGTTTTGGAATAAGTCTGTCATTCTTTCCCTCCCCCAGTATTTGCTGCCTGCAATTGTTCATATTAACCACCAGCCGTACTTGGAAAGGGGAGATGGCCCAATTGTAAGTGTGTTTATAATTCTAAAATTGACTATAATTTAATGATCACTGTGTTTCAGGCACTGTGCTTTGCATGTGTTCTCAGATTTCATTCTCAAGCCCACCCACCATATCTGAAAGTGATACTACCTTACTGATAAATTTTAACAGTGCAATTAAATGACTAGTCAAAATAGCTCTTCTTTATTTATTTTGAGAGAGAGAGCAAGGGTAAGTTGGGGAGGGGCAGAGAAAGAGGAAGAGAGAATCCCAAGCACTCTTCCTCACTGTCAGTGGGGAGCCTGATGCTGGACTCAAACCCATGAACTGCAAGATCATGAGCTGAGCTGAAGTCTGACGCTCAACCGACTGAGCCACCCAGGTGCCCCAGCCTAAACAGCTATTAAATGGCTGAGCTTGAATTTGACCCAATCTTCCACTTAACCATTATGTATATTGCCTTTGTATATAGGCATTTACTGTGCAGTAAATTCAGATACAGTTCTTAATTGCTCAGTGGTGCTGTGAGGGATGAGAAGGACGTATGAAATGATGGCCCTGCTCTGTGTGACCGTCTCATTTGGGCTGTGTATTCTTTGTGGTTAGGTAGTAGTTTTGTAAGTGTATATGGGGCAAGATGATTTTCGGGTTTGTTTTCACTTAATGCTATTTCCCGTAAGATTTGCGTAGTGGTTTTCAAACACTTTCAGTGTACATTCTTTGTTTTTTTTAATTGAGGGGTGCCTGACTGGCTCGGCTCAGTCAGTAGAGCATGCAGCTCTTGATGTCAGGGCTGTGAGTTCGAGCCCCACAAATCTTTAAAAAATTGAGCTTGCATTTTGATATGTTTTTAAAAATAGGTATGTTTCAAAATATTCGCAAAAAGAAATAACATTACTTTGTGTTGTATGATACGTGATATATTCCGTGTGGCTAATAGAATTAGTTTTATTACTGCTAGCTCATATTTAATCTGTACACAGAACAGGATTCATTGATAACCATGTGTATGACACCTATTTCAGAGAGTCTTAATCTGAAACCAGAATTCAGAAAAGCGTCTGCTGTTTCTTTATTGATCTGTGTTTTTTTTTTTTTTACTAATATTTAATCCATGGTTAAAGCCACTTGTTCATTTTTTGTTAGTTGGTAAAACAGGTGATGATACAATCTGTAAATCCACTTCAATAGCAATAAAGTTATGAATCCTGTGTCAGAAGTAAACCATCATTCCACTTGCTAAATATTGTCACGATTTTTTGCCACACTCCAGTGCATGGTCTTAAACTCTGGCTTCTCTACCCATCATGTAATTTTTAAAGTACCAGATGAGGCAATAGAAAAACCATTAGAAAACCTTTTTGTTCTTTTTCTTTTTTAACTTGGGAGAGGTGTATTAATGTGCATGTTTGTTTCAGTGTCTGGTTCTGGCTCCTACCAGAGAGCTTGCCCAGCAAGTACAGCAGGTGGCTGATGACTATGGCAAATGTTCTAGATTGAAGAGTACTTGCATTTATGGAGGTGCTCCTAAAGGTCCCCAAATTCGAGACTTGGAGAGAGGTAATTTTTTTTTTAAAGTTAGCACGTAAGAAATAGTAGTTTATCTCCTTTTATCCGTTTTTATGAGTGACATTGAAGGAAAAAATAGTGGGTCCTTACGGGAAAAAATTCAGTATTTCAGCAGGTTAGAAATTCTCCGGTATGGTTAAAATGCTTTTAGGGGAAAGTTAGAGACTTAAACTTTGTGGAGATTTGATAATTATACATAAGTGTGTTTACAGCATGCTTTTCCAAGTATTGTGTTAAATTTAGCTAGTGCTCTGCGGTATTGAATGCAGCCACCAGAGCTGGTGCTTCTTTGGTGTTTGTTGAGGCTTGGACAGTGTATAAAGAACTCTTAGTTGACTAGGTCTTTGGTTTTGTTTTATAGGTGTTGAGATCTGTATAGCTACTCCTGGACGCCTGATAGATTTCCTGGAGTCAGGAAAGACCAATCTTCGCCGATGTACTTACCTTGTGCTGGATGAGGCCGACAGGATGCTCGATATGGGCTTTGAGCCTCAGATCCGTAAAATTGTTGACCAAATCAGGGTGTGTAAAACTGACAAAATACTATCTTTATGCCTATTGCCTGTTGCATTCCTTAGCCTAAAAGAAAGCTTTTCTTTTCCTGGTAGCCTGATAGGCAGACACTGATGTGGAGCGCAACCTGGCCAAAAGAAGTAAGACAGCTTGCAGAGGATTTCCTTCGTGATTACACCCAGATCAACGTGGGCAATCTGGAGTTGAGTGCCAACCACAACATCCTCCAGATTGTGGATGTCTGCATGGAAAGTGAAAAGGACCACAAGTAAGAGATTTTACGGTTTGGATGCTATTAAACCTTTCCTAATTATCCTCCAAAACTAAAGCATTTTGAGAAGGCTGACATTTTTTGAGGCCCCAAAACATTAAAAACGTTACTGGCTTTCTTTATTTCATTCACCAGAGCATTGTGGTTAAAAGCAAGGATTCTGGGTCCTTAGCATTAAGTCCCAGGTCTGATCCTTATCAGCTGTATAGAAAATGATGTGAAAAGAAAGTATTGTAGCTTTGGGGAGTTAATGTTGTAGACGTACCTTCTACATAATGTATGGGGAGATCTGCTCTGGATGACAGCATTTTTGCTGGTCTTGTTTTCAGGTTGATCCAACTCATGGAGGAAATAATGGCTGAAAAGGAAAATAAGACAATAATATTTGTAGAGACAAAGAGACGCTGTGATGACCTCACTCGAAGGATGCGCAGAGATGGGTGAGTGCAGCCCTGAGGTAATTAGCCTCAGGTTTTATATTTATAGTTCAGTAGGAATTTTTAAAGTTTAGATTTTCCTCTTTTTTTAAAGATTTCTGAAATATTAGTTACTTTTTTCTCTGACAGTTGGCCAGCTATGTGTATCCATGGAGACAAGAGTCAACCGGAAAGAGATTGGGTGCTTAATGGTGAGTTCAAAACTAAATAAATACTGTCCATACTGTTTTCAGAGATGGGCACGCTTTCTGTAAAGGACCAGGTAGTAAAGATTTTCTGCTTTGCAGACTCTATGGTGGTTTGTGTCACAGTCATTCGGGTCTTCTGTTGTAGCCAAAAGATACTCAAGAACCATATGTAAAGAGATGGTCAGGCTGTGTTGCAATAAAAGTAAAAATAGATATTGCCAGATTGGATCCATAGGGCGGCGTTTGTCTAACTCTGCTCTAGTTAATTGAATATTAGGAACATTTTTGGCATGTCCCTACTGTCCTTAAAAAAAAGTCAGTAATGCTGGCTGTTTGCACATTTTTGTAACTTAACACCACACTTTTCTTTAATACGGTCTTTTTTTTTTTTTTTTTTTTTAAAGTTTATTTACTTTGAGAGCGAGAATGCAAGTAGGGGAGAGGGAAGGGTCGGGGGAGAGAATCCCAAGCAGGCTCTGCACTGGTAATGCAGAGCCCAGCATGGGGTTTGAAATCATGACTGTGAGATAACGACCTGAGACAAAACCAAGAGTTGGACACAACCGACTGAGCCACCCAGGCGCCCCTAAGGTCTTATCTTTAAAATAGGTAACATTCTGGGCACCTGGGTGGCTCAGTCCATTAAGCCTCCGACTTCAGCTCAGGTCATGATCTCACGGTTTGTGGGTTCGAGCCCCATGTTGGGCTCTGTGCTGACAGCTCAGAGCCTGGAGCCTGCTTTGGATTCTGTGTCTCCCTCGCTCTCTGCCCCTCCTCCTCTCATCCTCTGTCTCAAAAATAAATAAAACATTTAAAGAAACAATAATAAAATAGATAACATTCACCAGCCTGTAAAGCTTCCCAAACCGTGTGGAGGCTTCATAGCATAGGCCTAATTGATTATTAACTCAATCTCCGTCCTCTTCTCTGAGGATGAGGGGTAGGGCTGAAAGTTTCAAGCTCTAATCATGGCATGGTCTTTCTGGTGACCAGCCTCCTTCCTGAAGCTCTCCAGGATTCTACCAAGTGTTGCCTCAGCACGAAAGACACTTCCATCACCCAGGAACTTCCGAGAGACCTGGGGTCTGTGTGTCAGGACCTAAGGCCAAAGACTAAGAATAAAAGACTCTCCTAGCATCTCTGTTTACAAGGGATTTAGGAGCTCAGTGCCAGGAGTTGGTGGCAGAGACTAATAACACGTATTTACTGTGAATTTCATAGGGGAAAGTAGGGTTTCTCCATTCATTTCACATCTTTTAAACTTGCTTCCTTCCCCTGCCCCTTACTTTTGGCCTTATTTCATTTGGAAGGTAACTTCAGTGTCATAATTTAAGGGGAAAAAATCCAACTCCTTTTAATTTTGTTACAAATTGCTATATAGTTTTAACAGTACTTCTTTAGTAGAGGTAGCTTTTGGTCTGTTGTCCCTCTGCTAAAGGTGAGTATAGTAAAGATTTCTGGAAGAATTCTTATTTCCCTTGAATTTAAAAGAGCTTGTCATGTTCTTGACACCATTACTTGAAGTTTTAACATGGTAGAGTAAAAAGGCCAGATAGCTAGGAATGTTTGTATGGTCCTTTTTAAAGACAATAACTTGGTTTTTGTGGTACTATTCTTGTTTTGCAGAGTTCCGTTCAGGAAAGGCTCCCATCCTCATTGCCACAGATGTAGCCTCCCGTGGGCTAGGTTTGTATAGATAGGTGTCTCTGTCAATGGTATATGTATCTTTTGGTTTAAAGATTTGTCGTTTCAAATTAGAGTCATGTATACATGTGTTTAGATAAATATTTAAAAGAGAAGAATATAAAGTGTGATTCTTTCCCCTCCCCCCACAACTTTTTTTAACCTTGGTGTTTTTTGTTTTTTTTTTTTTTCTTTTATTTTCAAAGTCTCTTCCTGCTCCTGACAAACAGGCTTTGGTCTGCAGCAAGGCCTAGGCATGACTATTCAAACGGTTAGAGGGGACAGGAGACATTCAGTTGAACAGCTCAGCTTTTTCCTGGTTTGATTCTGTTTTCTGGCTGGATAGGATGAGCCTGATTGAACCTAGCTTATTAGAAGCTAGTTTTTGCAGATCTTCTTTTCCTTATATGTGTATGTGTGTGTGGAGGTCCAATTCCGTGAATGCTAACATACTGTATTCTTGGGATTTAATAAGCCCATAAATATGTTAGCATTCAGTAATTAAATCTGCATTGCCCAATTTTATTTACTGAAGTAAGATTATCGTGTACACTCAGTTATCCCCTCCTCCCACCTGTGCTCCTGTCATCAGTGTGCTATCTTCCAATTTAAGAACTTAACTTGAAACTCCTGTTCTTCTGGAGTTTTCCACCCATTATGATTTAAGATTTATAGAACTGTTTTATAGTACTTTATCCCATTATTCTGAGGTAAACAGGTATATCTCAAAATTTTTATATTAAAAAAAAGATGACATTATGTCTGTCACAAAGATATTTTAAAGTTATTGACAGGTCTTGCCCAGTAAGGTGAGAAGTACCATATTCCCTTGTAATACTTAAGATAAAGTGTTCAGCCGGAATACAAAAGAATGAAGGCTTTCTATACATTGCACTCCTCATTCCCTCCTTCAGAGGTGGTGACCTGCAGCCATGACTGAAAATTGTCTCTGCCCTCAGAGGTCATGTCTGGATCTGTGCGGTTAGAACTTGGGCCTGTCGGGAGAAGAGGCTGAGGCCTGAAAGCAGTTTACACAAAGGCTTTCAGTGATGGTGGTTTTTAAACAGGCTTGCTATGTGCTGGTAGCTTCTTTGTGCATCTTGCCTAGACAATTAAAAATATTTCCTCCCTTTCCCCTTGCATTTCTAAACCAAATCAATTGGCTACCATTAGAATAACTTAAGACTCTTCATCCCACCCCCACTCATCCAAGTGAGGGGAGAGGGAAGGTACCTGAGTCTGTTTCTTGTTACTCAGCATCAGTGCTTGTTTTGGGCCCCTTTGTTTGCTGCCTTGTAAAAATCTAAAGGAGGGGGAAAACCCACCAAAATGGCAGAATGCTGACCAAGGTCCTACAAGATCCTGGAAAGTGAAGGCTTCTACCTCATAGACAGGGGTGCAATTTTCAGCTGAGTCACCAGGCCTTTTTTCACTTCCTGTCCAGCGATGACCTCTTAAATGTTCCCTTCAGGTAAGTTCTTCAATTCCCATAGTTTTATGATAGTCGTCCTCAGGAATCCACTATTCCCTTTCCACTGGGATATTTTTAATTTTTCCTTTTTTTTTTTTTTTCCGTTTAAACTACACACTGTTAAACTAAAAGTATTGAATTTATTTTGTTTTGTTTTTTAACAGAAGCTTTGATATCAGCTGCAGATCACTCAGTACATGGCCGAGGCAAATCTACATTGGCCCGAAGCAGCTCTAGATGAGCCTGTTGGCTAGTCTCAGTCCCTCCCAATTAGTGATTGGAGACTCAGGCCATGTCATAGGGTTTGTCAGACAAAAAGTTGTTATCCCAGGCAGCTGGCCAAAACATTAACGTTTCAATTTCTTACCCTGCTACAGCATCTCCTGTAAAGGCAGCAAGATCATATTGTGGCAGTGCGCAGATAAGCTCAGGGCAGGCCTGACTGGAGAAAACCAGATTCCGCGCTTGCTCTTTTGTGCCCTCAGCCACCTCTATGTGTATACACACAGGACACCTTTCTAGGGTGAAGAACTCGCGCCATGTCTGTCCCCTATTGAACCCTTCCAGAAATATTCCCAAGTAAAAGTTTCCGAACCGTTGACTCCAGGCCCCAGTGCTTTCTGCTAGGAAAGCACACGTCTGTGCCTCCGGTGCAGTAATTCAGCCTGATCTGCTACCCCCGGTCCTGCGCCGTGGGACTGACTCAGGAGCATTACCGTAGCTCTGAAGATGGGGTCCTGGGACGTAATTCCCCATCCCTTCACCCAGCATCCACCCTGGCCCTGTCCATTTTTGTTTTTCCTTTGTTGCATCAACGACCCTAGCCGGAGACTCACGCTGCCCCCTGTGATAACTGCCTTCTCGTCTTTCTGGTGTGATTTCAGGACTTTAGGGGTCAGTAAAGACTGAGGAGCCTTTATCGTAATAAGAAACAGACCTAATGCCCCTTTCTTCACAGGCCCTTTAACAACAGCTGAATTTTTTTTTTTTTTTAATCATCTCCCCTTCCCCCTGAAATTGATCCAGTCTGGGCAATAGATGCAGTCTGACCCTTTGGATGTAACTTACATTTTTTTATTAATTATTTTTTTCTACAATCACCCCAATTATCCTTGGGGGAGGCGTTGGAGGACCTGAAATTTTTACCCGAACCCAGGTTCTCCGGCGCTTGGCAACCAAATGGGGCTACAGAGAAGCATCTAAGCCAGTTCACAGAGCGAGCGTGTGTGGGGACTTCTCACTGCCACGGACCCTTGATGCATGCTCCCCGCGCTCCAGTGGTCCCGTGTCAGAAGGCGGAGTTTTCGAAAGGAGGCCGCCAAAAATAAAAGGCAAAGAGACGGGATCGGCTGCAGCGGTTTCCCAAAGGAGGAGGGAGTGTGCATCGGTCTGGTAACAAACAGAGAATGTTTTTTAATTATTTATATCACAAAAATCTGTGTTTTATCTAGGATATTTTCTGAATATTCTTTGTAAAATGCAGATTTTTTTCCACAAAACATTAGGATTCTTTGTTATATTAGACTTGTTTGTTTAAGTAGGTAAAAATCTACATTTAGCTGAAAGCATTACACTAACATTTACATACTTTAAGCATTTAGGAGGTTATTCAACCCAATTCCCAGCAGTGGATAGAACATTAAACTTGTCTCAAGGTTTCATGGTTTTTCCCACCCTCTTTGGCTATTTAATTTCCCAGGTTATGTAGACAATCTTTGATAATTGAAGCAAGTACTGAGTTGAAATAACCTTGAGTTGAGCAAAAAAAAAAAAAAACCTCATTTGGCAGAGCTGGGCTTGGTAGCACAGTGAAATTTTAGTGTAATGTGCTCTTGTGGTAATTGAGTGGGGAAAGATAATTCGGATATTTCTGCAAAGGAAAATAGGTGTGTCCTTTGGCTCTGATCAGTTTTTTAAATAATGAGAGCAAAAATTTTTAATCTATTTTGATTGAGTCTCCTTGGAAATGTAGTAATAAAGTATATGAAGTTTCTTTTTTCATTTTGCTCTGTGACTGGTTTAAAGGTAAGTTTGTTATATTACTGGTAGATTTTGCCAGGCTTCTCCCAACAGAGTAGAAGTAATTTGACCTTGTAGCTTATTGGTGGTCCCACTTTCTTCTACATTTCCAGTTTTGAAAAGGAGCTGGAATTCGATACAACTCCTGCCCAGTATGTTGGTTAAAATAAAGAAGAGGCAAGAGTTTGGGTGGTTGAATGGGATTCCATTAGGATTTTACAGCTGAGAAAGCTGCCGTTTCCTGTGCATGTCCCAAGAATCACTAATCCTCTTTTACTCTGTTGGGATGAGTCTTTTTTTGTTCCTGTTCAGAGCGGTTACTAACTTGGTCTTCTTTCCTCTTGCTGTCATCTGCATTCGTGCTTCCCACCTGTTGTTGGCATGTCCTTTACCTTCTCTTTCCCTGCCACATCAACCTGCACACTGACTCATCTTTGGCCTTGAAGATGTGGAAGATGTCAAGTTTGTGATCAACTATGACTATCCAAACAGCTCAGAGGATTATGTACACCGTATTGGCCGAACAGCCCGTAGCACCAACAAGGGCACCGCCTACACCTTCTTCACCCCAGGGAACCTAAAGCAGGCCCGAGAGCTGATCAAAGTGCTGGAAGAGGCTAATCAGGCTATCAATCCAAAACTGATGCAGCTGGTGGACCACAGAGGAGGCGGCGGAGGAGGGGGTAAGGGTAAGTCCTGGAGTTTTCCAGGTACTGCCAAGGTATTTTTTTGGGCTTGTTGTGCCTTTTTTGTTTTTTTTAAAGTCCCATGAAGGCTTTTAAGTGTGTTAATAACCGAGGACAGTGATTAAGAGTTTTTCACGATCTTTTCTGAGTAAGACCATGTGAGTGATGGGGCGGCTGTCGTGATCGTACTCCTAGCAGCATGGTATTTCCATGGACAGTAATATAAAACTGACCTTTGTGTTGTGAAGTACATGGTGCCTGTTCAGAATTAAGCTGAATTATGGTTATTTTTAATGCCTTCAAAAGCTTTAGTGTAGTATATTAGGTTTTCAGTTTTTCATGTGGAGAGATCAGTAATTTTATACCATTTTGTGGCAGTAGGAACAGGCGTAGTTAATGGATCTAAAAATTGGATTAGTTCCAGGACACCTGGGTGACTCAGTCAGTTACGCATCCCACCTCTTGATCTCAGCTCAGGTCTTTATCTCAGGGTCATGAGTCGAGCTCCTCATCGGGCTCCTCTCTGGGCATGAAGCCTACTTTAAAAAACATTGGATGGTTGCAAAATATGCTAGGATCATGGCTTCTGAACTGCCATTCGGTATTATATTGTCCCAGACTTACTGCATGCTACAGCTCTATATCTGAATTACCTGGGAAGTTTTTAAAATACAAGGTTTTTGGTTTTTATTTGTGAGTGGGCTTGGAATTGAGCCTAGGAACTTAAAGTTTGTGAGAGAATTCTGACGCAGCCAGGCCCGCAGAGCAGCATTCGAGAGCTGGTGTGCACTGGTAGACGGTCCCTGTAGGGTCATAGTGACTTAGCTGCTCGTCTTTTTATTTCTAATCTGTGGTAAGTCGCCTCAATTTCTTTACCATTGTTGCTGCATTTGTAAGATGGTATTTCTTGGTAATCCTCAAAGAAAAGGATTTACAGTGTGAGAAGTTGAATGTCTTTTCATGTTTACCATTCCTTTGAAAATTTTAAAGAATCAAATTATGGATATGTTTTAAAGTAACTGATTTGGAGTCTGGCCTGGGGTAAAGATCAGAGCAAGAAAGAATGTTGACTACTTTTGTACCTGGTAGAATTGTTTACACGTGGCTGTGTTTGGATTGTATTTCTGGCATTAAAAATTCCTCGTGTCCTCCCATCAGGAGGTCGTTCTCGATACCGGACCACGTCTTCTGCCAACAATCCCAATCTGATGTATCAGGATGAGTGTGACCGGAGGCTTCGAGGAGTCAAGGATGGTGGCCGGAGAGACTCTGCGAGCTATCGGGATCGTAGTGAAACCGATAGAGCTGGTTATGCTAACGGCAGTGGCTATGGAAGTCCAAATTCTGCCTTTGGAGCACAAGCAGGCCAATACACCTATGGTCAAGGCACCTATGGGGCGGCTGCTTATGGCACCAGTGGCTATACAGCCCAAGAATATGGCGCTGGCACTTACGGGGCTAGTAGCACCACCTCAACTGGGAGAAGTTCACAGAGCTCTAGCCAGCAGTTTAGTGGGATAGGCCGGTCTGGGCAGCAGCCACAGCCACTGATGTCACAACAGTTTGCACAGCCTCCGGGAGCTACCAATATGATAGGTTACATGGGGCAGACTGCCTATCAGTACCCACCCCCTCCTCCTCCCCCTCCTCCTTCACGTAAATGAAACCACTTGAGTGGTAGTGACTTGCGCAGACTTAACTACATTTAAAGGAACGCTGTCTTTCCCTTTTATTTCTCTTCCCCTTTTCTTTTTCTTTTTTATTTTTCCCCCAACCATTGTGATTTGTCTTTCATGCAGATTAGTTAGAATTCACTGCCAGGTTTCTTCTGTCCGCCAAAATGATCCAGTCTGAAATAACAGATTTTGTAAAAACGTATATAGAGCCGACTGGAAGAGATTTTTTTTCCCCCCCAACTTCTTGCATGTTGAGGATACTTGAGCTATTTTTCATCTTAAAAGAAAAAGTAAGGTATTAGGCCCTTTTGCGGGAGCCCATTTTTGTTGTCCTGAGTTGGGGAATGGGGTGGGGGGGGTATAGGGTTGAATTCTGCAGAAGAAGGTGGCATCTGTGCTTTAGACCGCTCTCGTTACTGGGTTAGAAAACCAAGAGGGAATTCCCTGCACATTTTCTGTAATACTTTTTAATGTTCCTTGGGCCTGATGAGTTTTTAAGACAGTGCATTGCCATTGTCATTTTGGCTGATTGCTTGTTTAAGTGCATTTGACAGTTTAAAAAAAAGTTCCTAATTGGTTTTGTCTCCCTTATATTCTGCCTTGCCCCTTCCCAATTGCTGAAAAATAACCATTTTAGTCAGGTTAGACATTGGATTGCTGAGTCTGAGTTTCTTAAGTGTATCTTTTAAATTAAAAACCCCAAGTGTTTATTGAAATGGTTAAATGTAGCATCTCGGCATCTGGCTGGAAGTTGCCTATTTTTCTTCCCCACATAACCAGGGACCATCTGTGAAACTCATTTTGCGACTAGGTAGCTGCTCTGGGCTGAGTGAATATAAACGTTCACTGAAAATTTATTTAACCAGTTACGTATGCGTTCACCTGCCGTGTAAAAACCACCTTTAATTATAAACAGAATATACCCAGTGACAGAGTTTCTTTTTAAACTCCGTATCTATAAAGCTAGAATAAAAGCAACTCTTTGCCAGCTACTCCGCCCTTTCGGCCAAATTCTCTTGAATAAAGAACCTTCGGGGTCTGTTAAGAAAGAACTCTTCATTCTCTTCATACTCTTCTCTGCAGTGCTTTGTTGTAACCGCTCTGGGGTGCACGTTTTCTTCGGCATCCTTTTGCACTCAGCTTTTTACAGGTAGGTAGTGCTTAAGAGAAGTTACAGAGGACTAAAGCCTAAGTCCTTTCAGTTTCCCTTCTCCTGAAGGTAGGTGAGTTTGTCCCCTTCATAGTGATACTGTTTACCTGAGACTTCCTGTAGCACATGGGCCTAGGAAGAATTTTCTGCTCTTGTGTTCGCGGTAACAGGACAGGGAAACCAGACCGCCCCGGAAGCCTCATCCATATCCAGTGTTGGACTGTTAATTTTTTTGTGCTATCGGTGTGGTTCTTCATTAACGATGCAGTTAAAGGGGGAAGGCTCCACTGCGTCCTTCGGCTAAGGCCTGAGGGTGCTTGCTGGTTTGTAATACCTAAATACTTGAGGTTCTTTTGTTTTTCTTTTCTTTTTAAAATTCTTCAGGGAGAGAGAAGGGATGGTTTCTGAGGGGTTCTGGAAAGTATGGTTGAATGTGCAACATACAGGTAGGTTGTTCGCATAAGCTGAAATAATATGCATGTGAGAACTTTGACATGTCGTCCCTCCCAGTCCCCCCACGCTTTCTTCTTCCTTTACTTCTCTTTTTTCCCCCCTTCTTAGAGAAGTTGAGGCCGAGGGAGGATGGATGGTGGGCACAGGAAAACTTGGGCAGAACTGCTCTGTGCTTTCAAACCAAAGTGCCCCCCGCCACGGAAGATTTGTCTGAGCACTGACTGTTTCTACATCAGAATTGTGATGATTTTCAAACAAGAGGTGCCACCATAAGGGGTGTCCTATTTACTCTCTTGCAGGTCTAAAGCATCCCGTTGTGGGAAAGGGCTCTGGGCCAGCAAGTGGCATTTGGTCTGCTGCTTGCTTCCCTTTTTCCACCAGGGATGCGGTCATAAAGTCAAAACAACCGCATATCCCAAATCTCAAAAGCTGTTGTGGCCTGAGCGCAGCTGAAATCTAGCAGTTTTTTTCCTGTACGGCTTTAGAGTAACTCTTCTGCTTCCGGGTCTGTCTCCCGGAATTCAGGCTCTGCCTTTGCTTCAGAACATGAGCAGAAGAGTCCTCCTGTGAGGCTAGTTCCTGCAGTCGTGGCTGAAACTCCTGTAGGGAAAGGATTGCAATATTAAGCTCTGGGGCTGCTTCTCCCCAGTTCCTCCCTAACCATTCATTGTGTGGACTTCTCTCATCTAAAAGGTTGGTGGCTTTTGCTCGGGATCAGTGCTCTCTATTCATGTCCTTGCTGGTCTCTGAACACATTCCTGTTGCATTAAGACTTGAAAGATTTGTAGATGTGTGATGTCCAGGCACAGGATGCTAAGAGCTGTGTTACTATTCTTAGTTTGTAAATTGTCCTTTTGATACCATCTTGTTTTCTTTTGTAGGTATAAATAAAACACTGTTGACAATAAGGTGTGAGCTTTTTATTGCTTAAAAATTCTCTGACTACAGTCCGGTGGTAGTTTCCTTACAGTTTGTATTTGCTTCAAGACCAAGATTGGGTAATAATAACCGTAGCACCTAAAAACGTGGAAGGGAGGTGGGATTGAGTGGTCTTACTGGAAAGATCTGAGTCCCAAAAAGTCTTCGGCATTGGTTTCCTCGTTGAGAAAATGGTCCTCGTGGTAGCGGTACCCACCTAGGTTGTTACGTGGACTTGAGTACTCCGTGTGGAGCTGCTGCCGCCATAGCAAGACTCGAGTCCAGTCCAGTTCAGAGGTGAGGCCGGCAACTACTGCCGGCGGCCGGAGCTGATCGCCTCGGCTTTTGTCTGTGGCTTCGGAGAGCGGGTTGGAAGTGAAAAGTAACAACGCTTCATCCCTGTTAAGACTGTCCGATCTGTACCACTGCCTGAACTCGGTCTCCAATCTGGAAAGGGAACATCACCACAGCGGCATGCTTTCCTTAAAGTCTGAGCTCTTGGGGCATTTGTCTTCTACACCGAGGGACCTCTTGCCAGGTGGGACTGACTGTTCTTTAGTGGGCGGCTCACACTAGGGCCATGGAGAGCAAGCGTTTATTTGCCCCATATATGGGTTAAGCACCTAAGATTTCTTGATGTCCAGTGGACATGAGGCACCATGCTCGTCTGATTGGCCTGGGTTTTTTTTATTGCTGCTATAATTTAAGGGAGAGATTGGGGAGAACATCTAGGTAGAATGATCAGTGCTCTGCTCAAATATCCCCACTAAGCATTTTTCTGACTAACATTTGGCCCGAGTCCTGTAGAAGTCGTCCAGGGGAATATTTCAAATCGTTTGTTCTGTGTCCTTGTTAAAGTGTAGCACCATCCGTGGGGCCCTCAAATTGGCATCGGAAGGCTTAACTTCTTTCCTTTAAGGACTAGAAGAAAATGGAGACGAAATTAGAGAACTCCCTTTTAACTACATAACCTTAGGATCTCTACCGCCCAGTTCATAGTAGGTATTTAAGTGTTAGAGCCGAGGGGGGAGCTTCATCACAGGTTAACTACAGACTCAGTGACCCTGCTCCCACCCCACCCCACCCCCCACGGTACTGCTCCCACTCTCCCTCAGGCCGTAAACGTAGTTGGCCTCCACTTCCGTTTCACGGCGGTGCAGGTCCTGCCCACTCAAGATTGCCCTCCGGCTGGTGACCTCTTGAACAACCGCCCCCACCCCCCCAACTGGTCCCCTTGTTTCAGCAGCCTTCTACTCTGCACAGCAGCTGCCAGTCCTGCAAATGAGCCCTCCGGTGGCTGCCCTGCGTAGTCCACGCAATGCACACCCGTTCCCCTCTGCCTCTCCAGGTTTGCAGATTCTGAACACACTAGCCTCTGTGTCCTTCATCACACCAAGCTGCTTCCTGCCTTAGGGCTTAGCCACGCAAGCTATTCTCTGAAGTGTTCCTCGTACATTTTTCTAGCAAGGATTCTGTCCAATGTCCTCTCATAGTTGTCTTCTCTATACAGTGTGTGCAGCACATACCCTGTCTTCCTGGTCTGTCCTTTTTCGTGGTGCTTGCTTCCCGAAAATACGTGTTCGTCTCTTCCCATTGAAACAAAAGCACCATGAGGGGCAGAGACCTGTAGCTACACATTTACTTCCCAACGCCCTCAAATGCTGAGTGGGTAACACCTGCCAGCGGCAGCAACGCTGCTGTGGCCGAGCACCCACCTTTGGTCACGTACAAGTAGAAGAAGTCACAGTAGAAGATGGTCTGTACCACTCCAGACACCACCGCAATTTGGTCATAGAAGTTCTCAGTCTGGTACCGCCTGATCCAGTTGGCCAGGTAGAGCGCCCGGTACAGCCCGAGGAAGAACAGGTAGTGAGTAGTAATGGTCTCAGCCTCTCCGGTTTTACTGATCATGAAGAGCTGGGGCAGGATGGCCACGGACTCCAGGTAGATGGAGAAAGTCCAGAGGATCTGAGCCAACGAGAGAAGTGGCCAGAGGAGGCTGGTTGATCAAGACCGAGAAGGGGCCCATCTCTTCCAAAGAAGGTAATTACTAAAATGTTTATGGACAATACAGTGAAACAAAAAGTTCCCGAAATACAATCCATTCCACCCGTTTTCTCTGTAAATAACGAAGTATTTTTAAAAGTTTCAAGTAAACTGCTTTTTTCACATCCCATGACCGTTCCTTTAGAACGTGATTTTTGTAGCAGAACTTTATAGACTCGCCTTCATGGAAGCCATAGCTTCTCAAAATGCACTGGCATCGGAAGTTCCTCATGTTTGCTGCCGCACAGATTCTTGGTCCACAGCCCAGACTTCCTGCGTTACGCTCTCAGCCTGGACTGTGCTCCAGTATCCACCTTTCGGACAGGAGGTCTCAGTAACCATAAGGGGTGCTGTGACGCCGCTTTGTCTGTCTACAGGACTACTTGGATGTGCCCATTTTCAAATGGAGTAGCGTGAATAGCTTATGACCACTTTCTAAACGTCTAACAATATGTGAGTAACGGTCACGGTTGTACCGAAACACAAGCCCAGATACTACAAAGATCCAGAGGGAAGGATGTTCGGGAACGTGTTTACCCTTAGGAGTTAGTACCCCCGGTCCCCTCCCTTACCTCCAAGGGAGTGAAACTGTAGTTCTCAAGGAAGGAGAGACCAATGACAGGGACCAGAAGAAATTCCAGGCGGAACGTGTCATTCTCACTGTCAAATGTCTTCCGAAATTTCCCATAGATCATGTACACTGTGACATAGGCACAGAGGAGAAAAACCACCTAACAAGGGAAAGAGACACATGGGAATCCATAATGAAGTCCTTTTCCAGCCTATGTGCTGGGCCTCCAAGCCACCTTGAGTTGGGACGAACCTAAACTAAAGGGCCAGTGCTCTTGGGCCAACGGGGAAGACGGGAAATGTGTTTGCAGTTTCTCTGGAGGCCTTGCCCTTGATTCTGAAGCTAATGACCCTTTTGTGAAGTCAGTAACTCCTTGCTTCTCATTAGGACCACTGGCACCAACCGTGTGAGGAGTGTGAGGACTCAAAGGTGCGTAGGCATCTCCAGGCAGGGGCTGGGGGTTGGGGTCTGTCGGGATTTAGCAGTGGCGTCCCAGGGCTCTTAAATGTCAGATTCCTAGATCTGCATCAGCGACTTGTGGGCATTCTTCCACCAGGACTAACGTCCTTTGAATCAGCTGGTCATTGCTCCTGCAGAAAAGCGCTCTCTCTTTAAATTTTTTTTAAATATTTACTTTTGAGAGAGAGAGAGCATGAGTGGGAGAGGGGCAGAGAGAGAGGGGGAGACAAAGAATCGAAGCAGGCTCCGGGCTCTGAGCTGTCAGCACAGAGCCCGACGTGGGGCTTGAACTCACGAGCCATGCGATCATGACCTGAGCCGAAGTCGGACGCTCAGCCAACTGAGCCACCCAGGCGCCCCATCTCTGTCTCTTTTTTTAAATGTTTATTTTTGAGGGAGAGAGTGTGAGGGGGCTGTGCAGAGAGAGTCCAAAGCAGGCTCTGTGCTGACAGCAGGGAGATTAGGGGCTTGAACTCATGAACCGTGAGATCATGACCTGAGCTGAAGTTAGACACTTAACCGAGTCACCTGGGCTCTGCTTTTTTTTTTTTTTAAGTTTATTTTTATTTTTACTTATTTTGAGAGAGAGAGAGAGAGAGAGAGAGCAAGTGGAGGAGGGGCAGAGAGAGAGGGAGGCAGAATCCCAAGCAGGCTCCATGCTGTCAGTGCAGAGCCCGATGCAGGGCTCCAACTCACAAACCGTGAGATCATGACCTGAGCCGAAGTCAAGAGATGGGACACTTAACTGACTGAGCCCCCACCCCCAGGCGCCCCAGAAAAGCTCTCTCTAATTACAGTAGCTGTCCTCCATCATGTGATTTTATGGTTTGGCCTCTAACCTCCCAGGCCGGAGGTTCTGAAATTTGTGCATCAGAATCACATAAATAGCCACCTTTCCCCCCTCCTGCCCCCAGAGTTACTTATTTAGTAGGTCTGAGTAGGCCTGAGGCCTTGCATTTCTAGCAAGTTCCTATGTGATGCTGATGCTGCTGGCCCAGGAACTCACTGGCCTAGAGAACTCCTATTTGTACTTCAAAACTCAGTTTCTCACCAGAATGAGGCAAATGTACTTTGTGTCGCCACAGCTGCATGGGAGCATACACACCACCCATTGTCCCCCCCATAATCACGTGCTCTGTAAATGTGTACCCGTCTCTCCCCCAGTTTCTGTAAGAGGGTCCTGACTGTCACGTCCACCTGTGAACACCCAGCCCCTAACTCAGGGCTCAGCACAAAACGTCCCGGGATGAATGAATGAATCAATGAAGCGGTGATCACTTTCTCACTTCACGAATGTAGAAACTGGCCTCTCTGACGTTCCTACGACTCATTCGGCCACACCAACGGCTGGGTCTCCAGTCCCTCCCAGGACAGTTCCAGTCCGACCCTTAGGCAGAGACGTGAACTAAGCAGGCGGCGGTTGCCATTTCCGCGGTGAATTAAAGTAGCCTGTGGTTTCAGGACCTCGGCCTGAAGTTCACACAGTTCAACACCCCACAGGGGACCACGTCCTCCGTTCCAGCAAGATGCCTGGAATCCCAAAGTCCCATCTCTGATACGGAGGAGAAAGTATCTTCTGGGTGCTGGGCGCTTCACACATACGATCTCATCCAGTCTTCACAACGGCCCTGCAAGATCCGCAGAATTCCCCATTTTGTAGCCTTCCCTCCTTAAAAATGCACCTATTAGTGGGGCGCCTGGGGGGGCTCAGTCACTTAAGCATCCAACGCTTGATTTCGGCTCAGGTCATAATCTCACGGTTCATGAAATCGAGCCCTGCGTCGGGGCTCTGTGCCGACAGCGTGGAGCCTGCTCGGGATGTTCTGTCTCCCTCTCTGCCCCTCCCCTGCTCGTGCTTGCTTGCTCTCTCAGAAAGAAACCGAATTTTTAAAAAAATGGAACTATTAGATGTTGTGCCCAACTGAAAACTGCATTTCTCAGCCTCCTTTGCAGATAAGGATGGTCAGTGACATGCGGTCACTGGGTAGAGTTTGGGGAAAGCTCTTTACAAAGGGCTTACCCAGATGGCAGGTACCGTATTTATCGCTCTTTCTTCCTTTCGTCCTCCTTCCTGCCCAGAATGTGATGTGATGGTAGGAGCCCTAGCATCCATTTGGTCACCCTGAGGCAACCCTGAGGCTAGATGCCACCCTAGGACTTGCTATGTAATTTGCAGGGCCTCTTTAAAAATTAAGAATTTCAAGGGGCGCCTGGGTGGCTCGGTCGGTTGAGCGTCCGACTTCGGCTCCGGTCATGATCTCACAGTTCGTGGGTTCGAGCCCCGCGTCGGGCTCTGTGCTGACGGCTCAGAGCCTGGAGCCTGCTTCCGATTCTGTGTCTCCCTCTTTCTGCCCCTCCCCTACTCACACTCTGTCTCTCAATAATAAATGTTAAAAAAAAAAAAATTAAGAATTTCAAGATGGCAACAGCAAAGCATTAAACCAAGTGTTGGGCTCTTCTGAGCAACTGCATGTGGCACACAGTTACGAGTCCGGGTCACACTAAAGATGGTGGAGCAGAAAGTCAGAAGGAGCCTGGGTGGCTCCATCAGTTAGCGTCCGACTCTTGATTTTGGCTCAGGTCATGATCTCACAGTTCTTGAGTTCGAGCCCCGCATCAAGCTCCACGCTGACAAGCCTGTTCGGGATTCTCCCCCTCACCCCACCCCTCCCCTGCTTGTGCGCTCTCTCTGAAAAAACAAAAGGAGCTGCCGTCCCAGCCCTGGACGCTCCACCTCCAGATTCCGTGTTATGAGTAAAGTAAAAGTAAGTCTTTATCTTATCAAAATAACTCTTACTTTAAGTTTCTGTTACCAGCATCCACGCAGTAACCTTCCCCTTCAGTGACTCCGAAACCTGGGCTCCTTCCAGTAACCCGTGTTGCCTTAAAGAGCCCAGATGGCTGGGGGAGATGCTCCTGGCTGGCGCGGTGGGCGGAGCATATGACTCTCAACCTTGGGGTCGTGAGTTCAAGCCCCAGGTTGGGTGTAGAGCTGAAAAAGAGCTGGGATGGCTGACTTAAAAATCTCACCCCAACATAACCTCTAACGGTTGTGGCCCAGAGCCTGCGACATCAGAACAGAACCGAGACCCGCTCGGTTTCCCCTTTGAAAACAGGGCCATGCTTCCAAGCAATAGTTTCCCATCACAAAATTAAGTCCAAACTGTTCGCCTGCGCCATCTGCCCTCCCCCAGCTCTTGGGTGGCATCTGCCCTCCCCCAGCCATCAGACGGCAGCCTTCCCCCAGCCCTCGGGTGGCAGCTGCCCTCCCCTAGCCCTCGGCCTCGGAGCACCCGCCCGTCCTCTGAACACACCAAGCTTGATCCTGCCCGGGCGGTCTCTGCACCGGATATTTCTCCTGCTTGGAATCCTCTTCCTCTGATCGTCCCGTGGCTCGTTCTTGTGTCACACAGACCTTGGCTCACGTCACCTCTTCAGAGAGGCCCCTCCTGGTCACACTCCCTGAACAGCTTTCTGTTCATTCTCTATCACGTAACCCAAGTTTTAAAACTTTTTTTTTTTTAATAATGAAAGGAAATATCGCCCTATTTTAATAATATCTGCATAACCTCACCCGGAGCCAAAGCTTTTCTGGCTGTTTCAGGATCTGTCTCCCCAGTTAGAATGCAGGTTCCAGGAGAACAAGAGCCTCCCGGGCCTTCTTCATGTCCCTGGCTCACAGTAGGTGCTCAATAAATACTTGTCAAATGGATATTGGAGGAATAACCTCTCTGAAAGCTCAGGGTACCATGTTTGGTGTTTTGCTCATTTTTTAACCGTTACAGTAGCTAGTATTTAATATGCAACGGCTATCGTGTATTTGCGTTTACTGCCCCATTTGCTGTTGACGACAGAACCCTCTGAGGTGAGTATTAGCACGACCTTCGTTCTGAAGATCAGATGCGCGGGGGCCCAGGGCCTCGCCCAAGCGCAAGTCCCCCGGCGGCTACCACCACCGTCAGGATTCCCACCCGGGTCGACCTGGCTCCACGCCCGCGTTCCCACCGCACGCTCCCCGCCTGTCGGGGCTCAGCGGGCCCCGCCCCCACGGCCACCCCCACCCCTCACCTTCATGACTGTGTTGTAGACGGAGATGAAGTTGGTGAACAGGTCCAGGTACCTCGTGGTGAAGACGAGAGCGAAAAGGATCTGGCTCTTCCCAGAGATGCCTGTTGGCCAGATGAGAAGACGAGAAAATGAGACACAGACTCCTAGGCGCCCCCGACACTCGAGACGCCCAGTGGGGGGGGGGTGCTCAGTGGGTTAAGCGTCCAGGTCTTGATCTCAGGGATCCCGGTGCCCCTGCTTGTGCCTGCCCGGATTCCGGCTCTGGAGGGGGTGTGGGTAGTGGGGGGGGGGGAGGCGAGGGAGGTCCAGACTTCTCTGTGCTCCACCCCT
Organism: Cryptoprocta ferox; assembly: GCA_028646485.1. Classification (NCBI taxonomy): domain Eukaryota; kingdom Metazoa; phylum Chordata; class Mammalia; order Carnivora; family Eupleridae; genus Cryptoprocta; species Cryptoprocta ferox. Next base: position 9,295,915 of record CM053571.1, read on the forward strand.
GCACTTCCACTGAGTCCCCAAAGTTCTGCCTTTCGGACAGCAACTCACTGACTCCACAGGGAGATGATTCACCCGGGAGACCCGAGCGGGCGGAGGAAGCAGCAGGGACCAGGGGACCATTCTCCTTTATTTTCCAAATTGTAAACATTCAAGATGCTTTTTTTTTTTTTTAGTGATAAAAGTAATATCTTATCTTTGTAAAACAAAAAGCAGATAATACAGAGATAGAAATAAAGCAGCAGCCACCTGAATCTCAAAGACTCCGAGCGTCCTGCCAGATCCTGGCATTCACGCAACACACACCTGCGCGCAGACGACGCGTGCGGCCACATCGAGGTGACCAAACTGGGGTCCCACCTTTCATGCTATCTCCTCACCTGCTCTGGCCTCTTTTTTTTTTTTTCCACTTTTTATTTTGAATTGATTTTAGATTCGCAGAAGAATCGTCAAGACAGCACAGGGGGTTGGTTCCCCCCATATACCCTTCGCCCAGCTTCCTACCCAGTAGATGTCTTGCTCGCCCGCAGCACATTTGCCAAAACGAAGACATTCACGCTGCTATAGCACTAATGACCGAACTCCAGGCTTTATTCGGGTTTCACCCGCTTTTCCACTGACGCCCTTCTTCTGTTCCACCAGCCAACCCAGGAATCGAAGCTGCCCTTAGCGCTCACGTTCCTCGATCTCCCTTCGGCCGCTTCTGCTACGTCATGGAGGCGGGTCCAGGGCAAGGCAAGCCCACGCCAGTCCGGACACCTCACCAAACCACTCCTGTCGGCGATGCCCGCGTTTCTGATCCAAAGGTCAGCTCACCGAACCTCCCCAGAGCCGGCTGGGGACTGTGTCTGTTCAGAACCACATCCTTCCCCTGGCTTTGGCGACCGTCCACACTGCTAGCTCGCCGCCTCTGGCCGCTCCCGTCCTCACCACCTAATCGCTGAGGGTTCCCCGGGCTTCTCCCTACCCCCGTGCTATTTCAGGGGCGCCCCAGCTCTGGACTCTTCTCTGAGTTCTGCCCTCTAGATTCCGGCCTGACCAGACTCACCATCTCCCCTCGAGCTCCCCCTCCTGTCTCCCCTCCGGTCCCCTCCAAGCTCAAGCCAGGAAAGCAAGAGCCATGCACCTCCACCACCCCCACTCCCGTGCCCCTCGCCAGCCCAGCCCCACACCTCACGGATCCCACCCGTCTCCCCAAGTCCTTCCTTGCTGCCACCCCCACCCCCACTCCACTTACCAACCAATGGGCTATTTTTATCTTATTTTTTTATGTTTTTATTTATTATTGAGACAGAGAGAAACAGAGCATGAGTGGGGGAGGGGCAGAGAGAGAGGGAGACACAGAATCCGAAGCAGGCTCCAGGCTCCGAGCTGTCAGCACAGAGCCCGACCTGGGGCTCGAACCCACGAACCGTGAGATCACGACCTGAGCCGAAGTCGGACGCTTAACCGACTGAGCCACCCAGGCGCCCCCCAATGGGCTAGTTTTAAAATAAAATGCCACTTAAAGCCCTTGAGTGACCCCCAAATGCCCTTTAAAATAGAGACTCGCATTCTCCTCGTGGCTCATGAGGGCCCGCACAGGCCTTTCCCGTCGCCTCCCTGGCCCCATATCTCATCGCTGTCCCCCTCAGTCCCTCCCTCCAGGCACGATGATAACATCTGGATTTTACACTCATGTAATGGAATGACTGGGAACTTTGGCACCGAGGAGTGACATTACCTGATTATGGGTCTGCTTCCTTTATACGCCTGAACTGTGCCTTGTCTAGTCCTCTGGTGCTGGACGCTTTGGGGAAGGAGACAACTGCTGAAGCCCCTAACATTCTGGGGGGGCACCGGGTCCCCATGCTGGCTTATCCTACCAGTATGGCCAGCCCGAGCCCTACACTCCTCACCTGTGAGATGAGCCCCCCACACACGTGGGGCGGCGCTGACATGAGGCCTAAGTAGGATTCGGTGAGAATGTGAGTGCCTCCTTGGGGGTCTGGGACTTGGACTTGAGGCCGTGGGGCCTGTGGCCACCCCGTCTGAGCCCTCACGGAGGCCTCTCCGGGGAGGCCATTTAGGAGGGTCCAGGAGGCAACCCTGGTGGGGGACACTGGCTGTGCCCTCCGCACATGGCCTTCCTCCCCGACTCCCCTCTCTGCATCCGCAGCCTGCCGGGTTCCTGGGCTTCACTCACACCTTCTTCGTGCTTGGGAGCCCTGGCCATCCTGAGCACAAAGGTTTTCACACTCTTTTGAAAGCAGTGAAAAATGTCCACCGCGGGGAGCCATGCCCAGAGACCTGGGACAAGGGAGGGAATGGGACCCGGTACCTGGCCAGAGTCCCTCTGGGGTCCACTGAGCACATAGCAGCCCTCCCTCCATTCGACAGGTGGCAAAACTGAGGCCCGAGGCCATGCAATGAGTCAGTGGCTGGGAGTCAGTGGCTGGGTAGGAACTAAGCCCAGCCCTCTACCTTTGGGTCGGTGTGTGAGGGTCACACCAGGCTCCGCATCTCAGGGCCAGACGGCGCTGGTGTCCAGGCGTCTCACCTCCTCAGATCGCAGCCAGGCGTGTGCCAAACCCCTTACACACACACACACACACACACACACACACACACACACACACACACACACACACACACACACGGGCTCCACCGCCCTTTTTTTCTTTCCCCATAGCACTCAGCACCTCTAACAAATCGTATCATTTACTTGGTTGCTACGACTGTTGCTTGCTGGTGGCCTCCCCCTGCGAGAAAGTCCCCTCCACCAGGCCCGGAGCCCTAGTTGCCGGGGTTCCGTCCAGGGGGTCCAGGGGGCCCAGGGGGCCCAGGGCCGGGCGGGGCAGAGTGGGTTGGGGAGCAGCGCCCCCTCCCGGTCACAGTTGCTCCTCCCGCCTCGGGACCTCCGTGGAAGTGCAGGGCCAGGTCCAAGCTAGATCCCCCCATCACCGGAACCCCTCTCGGGAGAACCCCAAGCGGGAACCCCAGGGGCCCAGACCGCCCATCTCTCCAGAGACTGAAAACCGGAATGGCCTGCAGGTTCAGAACCACTCCCTCTTGCTGCACAGCTTTCGGAGTGACCTGCTTCAGGTCCCTTCTGAGCCCCCTCACCTGCTCCCCACACTTCTGGGGCTCCCCAGTCCCGACTCCCTAGCCTGACCGACAAGGCCCTTTCACATTTGGACCCCCTACCCCTCTGCCACTCATCTCCCTTATGGATCTCCCCCAAATCGGGCTGCTGGCTCTCCCTGGGACAATCCCTGCGGGCTTGGGCGCCCCCAGCGCCCTCCACACAGCACACCCTTCCTGGGGACAGCCTGCCCATCCTCCGGGTCCCAGCACAGAGCTGCTCCCTCCACGAACAGCAGGGGTCTGCTCTCCGCCTCCTCTCTGTCTCCCCTCACCCCAGTGCCAAGCACAGGGTGGGCGCCTCCAGGACACCAGCAGGAGGCCTGAGCAGCCTTAACATGCCCTCGGTCTGTTTGGCCACCACCAGGCCAGCCCTGAAACTTCTCGAACCCCCACCCCCACCCCCAGAGAGGGCAGCCAGACTGGCTGGGCAAAAGGGGGACTTTTCCTGCCCTCCCTGGGCTTCTGCTCAGGGGCAGCTCCGTGCTCACCAGGGCCCAGCCTGGTGTCCCTCCTGCCACATCACAGCCCCGTGTGCCACACGCAGGCGGACGAGGGAAGAGGGCCCAGCCTGAGGGGATATCCCGCCTGGAAGGGGCAGTGGAGAGTGGTGGGGGGAGGAATGAGAAGACGCTGAGAATTGGAGGCCAGCCCTGTGTGCAGACACCCCCACCCCCACCCCCGCTGACCCCCAACCTCCCGATCCCACTCCGGGCCTGAGCGAGGGTTCAGAAAGTAACAGGCCTCCAGCTCCTGCGGCGACTAGGGAAGCAAGAGGGTATCACCTCCTCCTTATCGCCCTCCTCTTCCCACTGGCCAGGGCACTGCCGAGGCAGGGGTGGGGCAGGGGTAAATCAGCCTCCCTCCAGACTCTCCGAGGGCCCTCCTTCCATAGGGCACACCTTTACATTTTTCTCTGGAAGCTGCGCTGTGTAAAAACAGTTTCAAGCACCCCCAGGCCGAAGTCCCCACCCTGAACGGAAATTCAGGAGTCCCCCACCCCCCAAGCCTGCCTGCAGGCGGCCCGGGCTGGGCCCAGGTGGCCCAGGCCCTCCCTCCCCCGCCCCGTCTCACACCTCGGCCCCCGGGCCGAGAGCCTCACCGGAGCAGCACTTGGACCTCCAGATCTTCCCCAGGAGCAAGATCATGGCCAGGAGGTGGCTCAGGTCGCCGAGGATCCGGAACACGTTCATGGCTCCCCGAGCGGCCCCGCGCCGCGCGCAGCCAACTCCTGGGAAACTTTCTGGCGGGAGAGGCGGCTGCCACGTCCCCGGGCCGGGCTGTGCGTCCCCGCGCCCCGCGCCCCGCGCTCCCCGCCGCCGCCAGCGCACTCGGGCCGGGCGGTGACGTGGCCAGGCCGGCGGCCGTGCCAGGCGAGCCAGGAAGCGCCGCCGCCCGAGATCCCGCCTCCCTCCCGTCCCACCGCCTCGGGCCCCGGGGCGGGGCGGCCCGGGCCCGGCCGGGGGGCTTCCGGCGCCCGCTGCCCGCCGCCCGGGTGCCCGGCTGCCGCCTCTGCCGCCCCCCCCCGCCCCCCCACAGCCGCGGGGCCTCCCGCACCTGACCTTGGGCCAGCCCCCGGGGCCCCTCTCGCTGCCCGGGCCCCCTCATCCGCATCCAGGGTTAATAACTCGGGGGCCAGGGTGCCTGGGGGGCCGCCTGGTATAAGCCTAGAGGCTTGGCAGCACCCCATTCATGGGACCCACTGCCCCCCCCCCCCCGTCAGCATCAACCTGGGGTTCAACTCCTCCCTCCTTGGGTGGGGAGAAGAGGGGGCGCCCAATCCGGCCCTCTTACCTGTTCGCTGCCAGCGCCACCTTGTCCTGACCCGATGGCCCTCATGTTTGGAGTCAGGGGGCCTCCCCCTCTCTTGGCCTCGGTTGTCTCATCTGTAAAATGGGGTTACTGGGAGTATGAAAGACGTCTGTCGGGGAGATCCAGGACCCCGGCTAGTGTCTCCCTCTTAATGAGATGTTAGACTGGAACACAAGCCGCCAGACTCCAGAGCGCTGGGGGCTGTCGGCCCAGCAAGGTGGGGGGCAGGAAGGGGCAAGGGCGAAGGACCACCTGCCAGCAGGAGTCCTCCCAGCGCTGTGTGGCCTGAGCAGGTCAGCCACTCTCTCTGGACCTTGGTCTCTGCATCTGTAAAGTGGACCGCAGGAGCTAAGGGCCCTTGTTACCTCCCTCCTCCTGACCCCAGGATCTTCATCTCTCGCAAAAGAGGAGGGTGGCCCCCTCCCATCCTCATCCCTGCCACAGCCAGAGAGGCTTCGCTGGGATGCAATCTGTCGCACCCCTACTCATCACCCTTCCGGGGCTCCCTCACCATGACCTTGCCTAGGGCAAGGCAGTCCTTTGAGACTCGAAGTGTGGCCCAAGGGCCAGCAGCATTGCTATCGCTTGCTGGGAATGGAGAATCTCAAGCCCCTGGGGCTCCTGGCGCCTCAGTCAATTAAGCATCTGACTTCAGCTGAGGTCATGATCTCCTGGTTTGTGGGTTCGAGCCCCGCACCGGGCTCTGTGCTGACAGAGCAAAGCCTGCTTGGGATTCTCTCTCCATCCCTCTCTCTGCCCCTCCCCCACTCTCTCTCTCTCAAAAAAAAGAAAGAAACTTAAAAAAGAAAGAATCTTGAGCCCTACCTCAGACCCACTGACTCTGAATCTGTGGTTAAACAAGATCCCTGGCTGATTCATGCGCACATGGAATTTTGAGAGGCACTGCTCTAAGCAACACTATGAAGGAGGTACTCCTATCAGTCCCGTTTTACACCGAGGAAACTGAGGCACAGCCAGGTTAAGTAATTTGCTTAAAGTCCTGCAGACTCTAAGTAGTGGAGCCTGGATTCCAACACACAGTCTGACTCCAGGGTTTATGCGATTAATGGCTTTTTTTTTTAATATTTTATTTTTTTAAATTTTTTTTAACATTTATTTATTTTTTGAGAGACAGAAAGACAGAGCATGAGCAGAGGAGGGCAGAGAGAGAGAGGGAGACACAGAATCCGAAGCAGGCTCCAGGCTCCGAGCTGTCAGCCCAGACCCCGTCACGGGGCTCGAACTCATGAACCGCGATATCATGACCCGAGCCTAAGTCGGATGCTTAACCTACATCTGAACCACCCAGGTGCCCCAAAAGATTTTATTTTTAAATAATCTCTCCACCCAACGTGGGGCTCCAACTCACGACCCTGAGATCAAGAGTCGAAGGCTTCTCCGCCTGAGCCAGCCAGGCGCCCCCAGGGTTTATGCAATTAAATGAAGGCGTTACACGGGAGCTTGTCAATAGGGGAGGATGAGATCCCTGTCACCAGAAGTGGGTGAACAGGGGGTGGGTGCCCATTTGTCAAGGATGTTGCAGGGGGGACGCCTGCCCCAGCAGGGAGGTTGGGAAAACAGCAGCCAACAAGTACTGAGCACTGACTGGGTGCCTTGCACGCGCCAGGCACGTTCCTTAGTTCTGTCCCGTCAGCTTCTCCTGAAACAGGCTTGCCACCCTCCCTTTGCAGGTGACAGCTACGGAGGTCCAGGGAGGTGAGGTGCATAAGCCGAGTCTTTCTGGGATGAGGAGCCAGGGGCTGTGACGGGCTCTGAATGGGCTGCTCTGTTCTCTGCTCCCCGCCCCCACCCCAGTCCTGCCCAGATGCCTCTCTTCCAGCGTCGCCCAGAGAAGGCGGTGGCTATTTAAACCCCTCAGGTGTGGCTACGGTTCTCTGCCCTACCAGCTGGCATCTCCTTCTCAGCGCCCACCTCCTCCCCAAGCCAGGGAAAAGCACGTGCATTTGCCATTTGGTGAAACATCTGTCCTCCTGAGAAGCAGCCCCAACTGCCAACCGGGGGCTGGAGCAAGGCTAGAATTCTCTTCCCTCTCTTTCTCCAGCACCCCGCTCCCCCCTCCCAGGGGAACTGGCCGGGACCAGGGTAGGTTCTGAGGAATGACCACCACGGTGGTAGAGGGGGAGAGAACCCAGGCTGGGTGGCCCCAGGGCCAAGCTCTTGTCCTGGGCTGGCCCCGGTGGCCTTGAGCCTCCGGCGCCCCCTCCTTGGGCCTCAGCTTTCCCATCTGTTAATGGGGATAATGAAGGAAAAACTGTTGCTGACTGGTGAGTTGGTCCTTCTTGCATCCAGTCTTTCCAGTGTCCCCAGAAAACTGATACTCCCTATGTCTCAAGACGGGGCGCTCATCACGCCCATTTTACAGATGAGGAAACTGAAGCCCAAACTTGTCTCTTGCTCCCCCAGGGCACATAGACGTCTCTCCCCAAAGTTCTACCGCTCTGTTCTTAGTAATCCGCCCTGCCTTTCTCATACTCACCCCATCTTTAAGCTGGAACATTTTCCAAAGCTCCTCGTGGAGAAGAGGGGAAAATCCCCAATTTGTTTAAAACCCTTGGCTCTAGACCGTGCCAGCCTTTTGGCCACCTGCGCCATCAGCCACTCTCTGTCCCTGACTCTGGGTGGTTCTGGGGCACGTCCCTCATCCCTGCAAGCCTCACTTTCCTGACACCCCAAAATGTGTCTGCTGTCAGAATGCAGTTGGAGGGAAACTTCCTTCAGCTCAAAGGGCAAAGGTTCCTTCTTCCTAACAAAGCAAACTGTATGTTCAAAGTCAGAGGAGAGTGAATGAGGGAGTTACTGAGTTATAGGGGGAAAAATGGGTATAATCATGGAAAAAATGGATATAATAATCTTGTTTCCTTCCGGGTCCTCGCCCTTTGTTACGCTTTGTTAGGCACCCAAGTGAATATCCTGCCAATTGCCTCAAATTCTGGGTGGAAGGAACATGTGGATATCAAGTGGAAACCAGTATCCTGAGACTACCCACCACTTCATTGGCTGCCTCTCACTGGGCAGGGCCCTGGAAAGCCATGGGCCCCAGCTCCTGGGACTCCCTCGGGGTCACCACCCACCGCTATGGCTTCCTCTGGCACGAGTGGCCGCTGCCCAGTAGAAGGAATGAACTCTTCCCAGGCAACCCGAGGCGTCCTTCGGGAGGCGGCGACAAGTCCGTTCCCTGACCTAGTCTGGGGGGGCTGAGGGCAGCCTTTCTCTTCCTGCAGCTCTGCCCAGCCCACCCCCCAACATCTCTTGAGTGACATTCATCAGGGCGAGCGCGGCCCTATTTTTACACAGTGGGAAACCAAGGTTCCAAAACCTCTGCTTTTAGCCCCAAGCACATTTGTTGAAGACCAGCTGTGTGCTGGTGCCTTGCAGGGTGGGCACAGAGGCAGCCTCAAGGAGCCCTTGGGGCACCGTGGGAGGCGGTGTCTGTGCAGGAGTTAAATATGACACAGATGAGAGAGTAATCACCCTTGGTTGTGGGGGGAGTCGCGAGGGAGGATTGCAGTGAGGAAGGCTTCAAACGATGCCCCAGTGGGGTTTTGCAGGATGAGTAGGAGCTTGCCTGAAGGACCAAACCTGGGAGAAAAGAGCAGGAGTCCCAGGTAGAAGGAACTGTGCGCCAAGGCACAGAAATACGACCCACTCTCCCAGTGTATTTTATTTGTACAGCTCTTTAAAAGAGGCCGATAAATGGGAAAAGGGGGAGTGGGGGAAGGATGACCATCAAGGTTAGACAGATCTTTGTTCAAGTCTCAAGTTTCACTGTCCGAATTGGGGCAATTCACTTTATCTTCCTTTCTTTCTTTTTTTTAACACTTTATTTTATTTTTGAGAGACAGAGCGTGAGCAGAGGAGGGGCAGAGAGAGAGGGAGACACAGAATCCAAAGCAGGCTCCAGGCTCCGAGCTGTCAGCCCAGAGCCACGACACGGGGCTCGAACCCACGAACTGTGAGATCATGACCTGAGCCGAAGTCGGCCGCCTCACCAACTGAGCCACCCAGGCGCCCCCATTTTATCTGTCGAAGTCACACTGTTCTCATGGGTAACCTGGGCATAAACCAAGAACTGACTTCATAGGTCAGTTCTGAGAGTCAAAATTAGCTACGTTTCTAAAGGGCTTTGCAAGCAGTAAACCATCCAACAAGCGGAGGCTTCCCTTCAGGGGACACCAAGGCCCAAAGAGGGCCTGGCAAGGCAGAGCCAGGAGAAATCAAGAAAATTCCGAAAATGCCGGAAGGCGATCACTCCCTCGCCGGTTTATTCCAGGAGCAGTGCAAAAAAGACAATTAAAAATAACCTCTCGGCCCGAGGACGCCTTCTGGGGCGCTAGATGTGCTGTGTATCTGGATCCGAGTGGGGATTACACAGGGTTTACGCACGTGTGAAAATCCACGGAACTGTCCTCTTAAGGTGTAGGTATGACGACTTGTAAGTTACACCGCAAGTAATAGAAAAAGAAAACATAACAAACCTTGCGACGTCCCCTCCCTTCGCTGCTGGCGACAGGTGTCTTTCTGAGACATCAAAGGCCCCACTCCGCGCGCGCGGTGCAGGCCCAGCGCCCCGCGCTCCGAAGTCGTGCGCCGCGCGGAGCGCCTCGGCCGCCGCGAGGTTCCCAAGGCAACCGCAAGCCACTCGCCGCGTCTCCCGAGTGACGAGGCGTCAGCGAAGACCCGGAGCCCGGATTCATGAACCGGAGTCACGGAGCGCGTGTGGCGCGCGGTGCGGGTTGGGGGGGGCGGTGGAGAGAGTCGGGGAGGGGGTGGCCGGCCAAGTGCGGAGGCGAGCGACTGGTGCCCTTCCTCCTCGCGCTGCCAGTCTGAGGACATCTGGCAAGCACCCCTCCCTAGCCCTGTGGCCACAAACTGCTGGTTGTGTACACCCCCCCCCCCCCCCCCCCCCGGCCCCGGGATTCGCTCTCAGCTTTCCAGGTGGGGAGATGGAGGGCTCGGCTGCTCCCCACTGTCCCAGGGCGAATTGGGGGCAAAGGCGAGCCCTGCACCCTGCTGGCCTGCTTTCCGGCTTGTGCGGTGCGGCCAAGCGGAAGGCGCGTGGAGCTGGGTGCTGGCACCTCCTTGGGCTCCGGTTCCAGCTCTGCTGGCAACTTGCTGTGTGGTCTTCAAGTCCCCTCTCCCGCCTGTGCGGCCGAGATGGGACAGCACCCCCGATTTCTCAGAGTACACGTTCCCAAGTATGTGAAAGAACGAGTGTAAAATGGCTTGTAAATTGCAAAGCGCTGGGCACACGTTAAGGACCGTCACTGCTGCCACTCTAGGGTCTTCCTGTCTTCATCCTCAACCCCAGCCCCAACTGCAGGCCCGGTGACCCTCCAGATGCCCGTGAACCCGGGGCTCCCAGCTCTCCACGCCCAGAGGTTTCCAGTCTGCAGGTGAGAGTTCCCTCCCGAAATCTCCCCCTCCCCAAGAAATGGACCCAGGTTAGTTCCCCCTGGTGCGCACCAGGCATCCTCTGGTCCCAGACCACCACCGACTTGAGTCAGTCACAGAGACATCAACCTCTACTCCCGTACACCTCCTTCACCTCCTTCTGATCGTCTACCCTGTGGCCGGATCATAGAAGTTCTCCACTAAGTGAGGATGTCTGGAGAGCCCGGGGCATGCATGCCTCCCGCACAGAACCCGATGGTAACACCGCCTGGTGCTCCCTGAATGCCATGCACTGGGTGTGTGTTTGTACAGTTGTGTATTCATGTGCTGGGAGACTGACTCTACATCGGGGGGTGTGCGTGTGTGTCCCTGGGCCAGGTGTGCACGCATACACTGGTGTTTGTGTGCACTCGGGATTCATATTTGAGTATGTGTATGTAAATGTGTGTATTTCTGGCTGCGTGGCATGTCCTTGCAGGTGTATGTTGTGTATTTGAGGCATATGTGTTTACCGATGCATCTATTTGTGTCTTGGGTGGTGAATATGCCTATGGGGGGGGCATTTGTGGCATTGAACTTGTGGTGTGGACAAGTGGATGTGTAAAACTGTGAGGTCTGTGATTGTGCAGGTAGAGGAGTGTGCTGGGGGTTTGGGGCGCAGGGGCTCTTCTGTCCCCGGTCTCCCGTCATCTGGGTGACCTGCCTCCAGCCGAGGGGCTGCGGTTGAGGCCACACGCACGCCCAGGCCAGCGCCTGTGTCCCCTCTGCAGACCTGTGGCTGCCCGGGTCATCGGCTTGCCCCAGTGTTCGGGCGGCGTGGGCAGCAGGAGCAGGGGGGGAGGTGGGTGAACCTGGGTCCGGGGTTCGTGTGCCGCCCCCTCCCCTCCTGGCCTCCTCCCCTCCCCACAGCAGGAGCAGCAGCGGGAAAGGTTGGCGGAGGGGGGCTATTTTGGGAGCGTCTCCTTAGCAACAGCTGCCACAGGCCGTCTGTGGCGGTTTTTCTATAGGTGCTAAAATATTCCACCCTGGTGACTACTGAGTGCTGGGGGGTGGGCGAGGGTGGGAGTGGAGGGCGGGAGAGACCCCTTCAGTCCTCCATCCCCAGGGCACAGCCTGCTGGGATGGGTCTTGCACTCCCATCGCCCCTTTCCCCACCATCGGCCCTCACCCCTCAGGGCTGCTGGGACTTTAGAGTTCTGAGGCAGGCCAGCTGTGTCCTGGTCTGAGTACCAATCTAAGCTGCTGGGCTGCCTCAGTTTGTCCCATCTGTGGAATGGGCTGGCCAGACGTTAAGGAACTCTATAAGCCCCCAGCCCCTAGACCCTGTGACTCTGGCATTCTGAAATGGCCCTTCCCGTCCACCTCCCCCATTCCAGTTGTCCAACCTGCTTGGCCCAAGCCCCCTCACCTCCAGTCCTCCCTGACCTCTGCACAGGCTCTCAAGGCCTCTGTGGGACCAGGGAGGCCTGATTGGGCTCCCAGAGTGAGCCAGTTAGTGGGCGCCCTGCTGGCCTGAAACGACCTTGCCGGAGAAACTAGGGGAAACTGAGTCCTCTTCTGGCTCAGAAACTTGCTTCCTCTCTGAGCGAGACCGGGCAAGGCACTTCCTCTCTCCATGTCTTAGTTCAGTTTTCTCACCTGTGCACTAGGGACGCTCAGAGACTCTCCCCCGGGAAGACATCGTGAGGATCAAATCTGAGAATGCGAGACGGGCCGGGGGCTTTGGCGAGATGTCCAGGTGGCCGTAGGTTTTACCATCAAACTTCAGAGCGAGGCTCTCCCTCCCAGAGAGTTGTCCCTGGCCACCCAGGCCCCGCCACTCATAACAATGTGACCCGTGCCTCAGTTTCCCCATCCGTAACAAGCGCCTGCGTCATAGAGTTCTCGTAAGGATGAAATGGGACAATGCCTGTGAGGGCCTATGACAGTGCTGGGCTAATGGAACCACCCGAGGGTGGCCGGTCTACTCGCTCCGTCCAGGGGGGTGCTTCTGTGCTAGATGAAGACAAAGTCTGCTCGCCCTGTGGGGACCCAGTCCAGACTGTCCCATCACAGATGAGGCTCCGGAGGTCCAGAGATGACAAGCAATGCACCCGGGGTCACCTGGGTTCTGACAGCCAAGCCTCTCTCCCCTGCCCCTGCAGGCCTCCGCACACTGGTCTCACACCCCTCCCCACCGCCCCCTCCCCACCGCCCCCTCCCCACCTTGTCCTTCTCAACTATGGTGAATTCTCCCTCTAAGTCTTCCATCATCTCAACCGTGGGGGTACTCTCCTATGATATGATAGGATATCATACCTATGAGGAAACTGAGGCACAGAGAGGCGAGGTCAGCTGCCCAGAGGCGCTCAAGGCTTGGGCGGGGGGGAAGGGACTCTTTTTCCTGGGGTCCCTGAACCTCTCTCTGACTGGAGCTGCCCTTTCTGCCTCTCCCCACCTCCTCCCAGTCCGCCCTCGGGCCCCCCCCCACCAGACCCTCCTTACCGGAGATGAGCAAGAGGGGTCCCAGACCTAGCAAGGTGACCATTACCAAATGCTTCCTCTCAACCCTATGATGTCACAGCCACCAGGCTCCCCTCGCCTGTCTCCCAAAAGTCACTGTCCCTTGAGCCTCTACCTTTTCCTTAAACTTGTGACCTAGCATCAGGACGGATCCCACAGGAACAGAGGCTCCGGGTCGGCAGACACCTCCCTCCTTCCCTGGCACCCCACACTCCCAGGGCAGCCACCAGGCCAGGCCTCTGACTAGGTGAAGAGACCACGGGTCATTTGCTTCACCTGCATCCTTCCAGTTTCCACGGAACGGTGTGAGAGGGGCCAGGCACTTACCTGCCACTGACCCAGGATTCAGATTGCTTAAATTCACCCAGCCATTCACCCCGAAGACTCACGCGAACACCAGTCCCGGCTGCCTGCGCCGCGCAGTCATGAGGGAGGCGGGCATGGAATCCTCTCCAGGGCTCTGCAGAGTTGAAGGGAGGAGGACTGAGAAAGGACGCTCACGTTTATTGAGCACCTACTATGAACCGTGCCTTTCTTGTGCATCTACCTCCCTTCATCTGCCCCTGTGGGTGGAGGGACTCGTAGGGACCCCATTTTACAACCAGGTTAAATAAAAAATTGGGGCACCAGGGCCGGATGAACGAATGAGTGGCCGAATGAAACGAACGACTTCTGCTTCGGGCATCAGGAGACCCTCCCGGGGGAAGTGGCACGGAGCCTGGGCTTGGAGAGCACCAGGAATTCTCTGGGCAGAGAAGGAGGAAGGGCACCTCAGGCAGGAAGAACAGCACGCGCAAAGGCAGAGAGGTGCGGAAGCATCTGGTATGTTCTGGAATCTGTGGGAATCAGGGTGTATGTGTGGGTATATAGGGTGCTGGATAAGGTGGGGCCTGACTGTACATCATGCTGAGGAGTTGGGACTGGATCCCAGCTGGGGGTGGGGAGGATCCAGGGGAAGGGAGACAGTCATGGTGGTTAGTGTGCGGGACACAGGCTCGGGGATCAGCTTGGAGGGGAAGCTGGAGGAGAGTTCACCTTCAGTACATTCTGGGTCCGGCTTTGGGGTGCCTCGGTCTCTCCACCTCTTAACTGAGACTAGCCACAGATGGCGGGGCTCTCAGGAAAGTTCTTCCTTCTACCTATAGGTATTCTCTCATCCTACCACGGGTGGAAGAGCACTTTGCCTCCTCGGAGGGTCGGGGCGAGGCGGGGGGATGGCCAGGGAAGTGGCTGCCTCCTCCGGGGGCTCTGGGGGGCTGGGGTGTACTCCCCACAGCCCGGAGTGTGGGGCCCAGACCTGGAGCACACTCAGGGCGGGGATCCTCCCTTTGCAAAGACAGTTGGGAGTCGCGCGGGCGCAGAGAATAAGAGACTGGGTTTTGGTCTGGCTCCGCCACCTCTCGGTGACCTTGGGCAGGCCCATGACCCTCTCTGGCACTCAGTCTCCCAGTCTGTAAAATGAGGCGGCGCTGTCTGTCTAGGTGATTGAGGGGGTCCCTCCAGCCAGGCCACCCCCGTCTCCCGGAGCACGGTGCGTCGGGTTTTTAGGTGCCGGCACTTCAGGAAGGGAAGGGGATCGCTGAGCACAGAGGCCAGGAGGAGCCTCCGGACCCAGCACTGACCCTCTCCCACCCACCCCCTTCCCGGCTCCGAGGAACCCTACCGACCTGTCCCTGGGGGCCAGAAAAACCCGGGAGCGGATTCTCGGAGTGGGTTCTGGGAGGAGCGCTCCCGGAGGGAGGAGGAAAACCCGGGCAGGATTTGGGGCAGGAGCGGGGCCACGCAGCCCCCGGCCCCCGGCCCTGCCCCGCGCGGCCGGCCGAGGGAAGGGGGTTCGAGGACCCGCTGGGCCGCGGGGAAGGGGCTGGGCCGGGGCCCGCGGGCCGCCCGGGGGCCCGGGGCCCGGCGGGGAGCGGGGGGGCGCGCGGCCTCCGCACTGGGGCGCGGGTCACGTGTGAGGAGGGGCGAAAGTCTCGCAAAGCGGGGCGGCGTGTGCCGCGAGTTGGGAGTTCTCGGCACGCCGCGGGCGGCGGGAGCTCGGGCTCTCGGGCGAGCCGGGGACGCGGCGGAGGCGCGGGCCTGGGTCCGAGACAGCGGGGGCCGCACCGAGAGTGGGAGGGGGAGAGAGAGACGGAGAAGGACAGACGGGCACCGGGAGGAGGACAGATAGAGACGCGCAGGGGGGAGAGAGGGAGAGAGAGAGAGAGAGAGAGAGAGAGAGACAGGGCAGAGGCGGAGACAGGCAGGGGAGACACTGGGAGGGCGACGGAGACGAAGGGACCCCGCAGGGAGAGACGGAGAGGAGACCGGCACCGGGGAAGAGGAGACCCGCCGAGCGACAGAGATCCAGGGGGGCAGCCGGGGGAGGTGGCGGCGGATCCCGGGCCGGCCGGCCGAGGGGGGGACAGTGCAGCGGGGCAGGGAGCGGAGCGCAGGGCGGGGGACAGCGCGGAGTGACGGAGCGAGAACAGCGGGGAGGGGGGGGCGGCGGAGGGCAGGCGGCCGCGGCGGGGGCGGGGGGCGCGAGCGCGGGCGGCCGAGCGCCATGGGCCCCCGGACCCCCGCGCTCTGAGCCGGGGCCCGGCCCGACGATGCTGACGCCCAGGCGGCGCCGGGGGCGCGGCGCGGGGCAGCGCTGAAAGTTGGGCGGCCCGCGGGGAGCGGCGCGGGACGGCCCCGGAGGCGCGGAGACCCGGACACCGACGGACAGAGCCGCCTGCAGCCGGGGAGGGGGGCGGGGCCGGCCCGCCGAGTTCGCGGGGAGGGGGCGCCGGGACTCCCCGCTCGGCGCCCGGGACGCCGCCCGCCCGCCCGCGCCGGGGGATGTAGAGCCCGCTCGCCGCCTCCTGGACCTGCGTCGGAACCTCCGCCCCGCGGTAAGCCGGGCCCACGCCCACCGCTGGCGCTGTCCGTCCGTCTGTCCGGCCGCGCGTGTGTGTGTCTGTGTGTCCCGTCTGGGCTCCGTCGGCCCCGCCCGCTCAGCAGCCTTATCCTTGCGGGTCTCGGGTTCCAGCAGGCGCGCGTTTGGCGCGGTCCGGCGACTCCCCGGGGGGGGGGGGGTGGCGGCGGGGGAGCCGGCAAGCTCTGTGGCTCTGTCCGTCGGGTCGGTCGGTCGGTCGGTCGGTCGGTGGGCAGCGTGAAGGTCTGGGTTGTGTGGCCAGAAAGGCGGAGAGAGGTGGGTGGAAGGGGCCTTGACCTCCTGCCCCGGCCGCGACCTTTCCCTGCCTCCACCCACCCCCAGCTGTCAGCCGGTTTTGAGGAGCTTCAAGGCAGGTGACTTGTGGCAAAGGCTGGGGGGGGGGGTCCCCTTTCCACTTCCCCAGCTGCAACCTGTTTGCAAACGGCCCTCGCCCTCTGATCTGACGGAAAACAGCGTCCCACTTCTCATGCTTTGAGCATCTCCTTGGGGCCAGGTGAGCCCAGGGCGGGGTCCAGTGAACGAGGCAGAGAGGAGGCTGTGGAGAGAGGCAGAGATTGCTTTTCTCTCTCGGGAGAAGAGCCCCCGGGGAAAGAGAGGTCTGAACGAACCCCCCCCCCCCCCCCGGAGCTAGGAAAACTTCCCTGTCTCCAGCACCAGCACCACCAGCACACGCTGGCCTGGCTAAGCTGGCAGGCCAGGGCCTCAAGACCCGGAAGATGCTGAGCAGCGGCTTGGGGGAACAGGGAAGAACTGAGCGACGGAGGTCCCAGGGCCACGCGTGCAAGACCCAGAGAGGGGCCAGACCCCTGTGTGTGTGTGTGTGTGAGTGTGTGTGTGTGTAAAATGTCTGTTCTGCTTCTCCCCACATACAGTCCTGTGACCTCCAGGGCTTCCTTCGGGAGTTTGGGGAGCTATTGGCAGGACTTGGGGGCCCTGAGAGCCACACTGGGGGCGCTGCCTTGGCCTGGGGTGAGATAGAAGAGGTTGGTGGGATAAGGTCTGGGTTGCAACATGGCAGGAGCAAAGGCTGTTTGTTGACCATGGAGCTGACCCATATCCAGGTTGGAGGCTGGAGGGGTGAGCCTAGAACATTCGACTCTTTTTCACAGGGAGGGGGGCTCTTCCTGGGGCTTTCCACACTGGGCAGGGGGCTTCACATATCCTACGTTCAGGCCGCCAGAAATCAGCTCACTAGCTGAGGGACCAGCACCCTGAGCAAGTCCCTCTCCTTCCCGACCCTCAACTTCTATATCTGTGGAACGACGACACGGCTCCCTGCCCCACTGACCTCCAAGGGCTCAAATGAGCGGAGGGCTGTTCACAGACTTGGGAAATTGCTGGGCAGACCCGCAGTAAGGATTCCGTTTACCTTTGGGAAGGTGAACAGCTAATGGGGAGGGAGTCTGTGGCCTCGCATAGAGCACCGACCAAGGAGACGAATGTCCAGGAATTAGAGGGGGACCTGGGGGCTTGGGGGCTATTTCTCAGGAACCTTTGGTTACCCTTGAAAAGGCAGCTCCTCTCCCGGTAAAGGCCTTCGGGGTGACCGGGAACAGACAGAGCTGGCCTTGAGTATCTGCTGGGTGACCTTGGGCAGCCGGCTTGACTTCTCTGGGCCTCAGTGTCTTCAACTGGAGAATGGGGACGTTGGTCCCGACTTCCCTGGGTTGCCGAGGGATTTGCAGACTATATCAGGCCCCTGAAAGCAGCTTGCAGACGCCTGGAGCATAGTAGGTTCTCAGCGATTTGCAGAGCACGGCACGAAGTAGCTCGAGGAGATGCTGTGGAAAGATTTGTTAGCTTAGGATAAGAAGGAAAGGGAGGAGGAACAGTGTAGGCTTACAGGGCGGGCTGGTGCTTAATGTGGATCTGGGGGAGGCGGGGGCGAGTGCTGAGGGGGGTGTGAGGAGGAGGGGCCCCCTCTGCGGGGACCACTGAGTCACGAGGACATGGAAGTGACATGACAACCAGCAACATGGTAACCAGGAGACTCGTGGCGGTGGGAACCGGAGCTGGAGCGGTGTGTTGCGAGGGGGTGGGGGGTGGGGGGGCAGGACTGGCAGTACTGGGTGGGGGGGGGCTGGAGGGTCCGGGGAAGAAGAGCCAGGCTGGTCTGCCAGACGGAGGGGGGCACCCCGAGGCCAGGCGGGCTAGGGTGGAGGGAAGGCGAGGGTGGCCGGAGAGGAGGTGACTCCAGGGTCCGCTGGGCTGGGGGCTTCTCCCGCACCTCCCCAGGCTCCTGGTTCCTCTCCTCCACATCTCCACTTTTCATGCCTCTCCCCCTAGGATGCCAAATTTGGCTCACGCAATCTGTCGTCTCTCTTCTGAGATTGGCACCGGGGACCAAAGCCGAGTGCATTACATCACCGCCGCTCCCCCTGCACGAGGAGAGGGAGGGACGGAGGGCCGTGGGGGGTGGGGGGGCAAGTGGCCAAGCCTCAACTTTCGTTCCTGTCTCCCCGCTCACTCTTGCAGCCTCAGTCCCGGGTGTTGGGGGCTTCCCGGCGCAGGCAAGCAGGGTCTCCGAGGCAGGACAAGGGCTCCAATCTTGGAAAGATCCCAGGGCCAGAGCAGGAGGGTCGGACCGTGTCGCTGTCCCCCAGGGCTAGGTGGCGCCTGGGAGGCAGGGAGCCTAAGTGCCGCACAATCTGTCATTGCCTTGCTGTGTGACCTTGGGCAGGTCCCCCATCCCCACACACCACACCACCCCCCCCCGCCCTGTGCAGTATCTACATCTGTGTGGAGAACACAGTTGGGCACTCAAGATCTTGGTGACTTTCCTGAAAAAAGATGCCCTTGGGTCCTGCCGCTCTCCTGGGCACAGGGGAGGAGTTCTGAATTTCGAACGGCTCTCTGTGACTTTTAGCCAGTGACTCTACCTCCTTAGACCTGCATCTCCTCACCTGTCAAATGGGGACGACAGAGCCATCAAAGGCACTCAGTGCGAAAGAGGTACTAGAGACTGGGGGGGGGGGAAGGCGGGGTCTCCGGCCCTGAAAGCACAGACCCTGGGGGGCCCTGGGGCCCCCCCGCAGCCTGGGCTGGAGGCGACGGGGCAGTAGGACAGTATCTCAATACAGACAGAAGGCTTGGCCCTTAAATCACTGCTCTGACATCCTTGCTTTACAAAAGTGGAAACCGAGGCCCAAAGAGGGAAGTGGACCCCCACCCCAAGGTCACAGTGGTGATTTAGGGGGTAGAGGAAGTAGAGGTAGGGCCTGAACCCGGGGCTCCCAGCCCTGCCTAGAAGCAGATAGGCAGGCAGGAAGATACATAGCCCGTGGAACACCGTGGCAAGACGGGGCAGGAGCCAGGAGCTTTGAGGGCCTGGTTCTCACCGAGGCTTCCTCTGTTCTCCCTTCCTCCTCCTTGGCTCCCATCGTCTCCACCACCCCCGGGCATTAATCCCGTCCCTCGTTTGGTCTGCTTCAAGAGCTCCCTTTCGGGCTTATTTTCTTTTTTTGATTTTCTTTAATTTGTATTTTTTTTTAAGTTTATTTATTTTGAGAGAGATCGGGAGGGAGTGGGGGGGGAGGGGCAGAGAGAACGAGAGAGAGAGCAAATCCCAAGCAGGCGCCAAGCTGTCAGCGCGGAGCCCGACGTGGGGCTCAATCCCACGGACCGTGAGATCATGATCTGCGCTGAAATCAAGAGTCGGACGCTTGACGCGGGCTGAGCCGCCCAGGCGCCCCTTGGGCTCATTTTAAAGGGAGTTTCAGACAGTCTGAGGCAGAGACAGACTAGATTTGGGGGTAAGCTAGAAGATTACGGCCCCTTCTAGAAGATTCCCAGGGCTGGAGGGAGAGAAAGATGGGGAGCCTGTGGATGCTTTGTGAAATAGTGAGCTTCTCATTCCCAGAGCTATTTAAGCAGAACCAGATGAGCCCCTGCCAAGAATCCTGACCCAGTGAGTCCTGCTTTATGCGTGAGGTTGAAGGGCGGCCCCACCTCCAAAATGCCAGGAGTCTTTCATATCCCAGGAGGAGCCGGGTGGCAGCCGCCATTGCTTACCCACTTCCCAGCAAGGAAAGTCACACTGTTACGCCGGGCATTGGGCTAGGAGCTCTTTGCAAAAACGCTTTGCCTTGCAATCCTCCCAACAGCCCCGCAGTGTCGATTTGACGTCCCTGTGTTACAGATGCGGGAGCCATGGCTCAGAGAGCCTATGCGATGTGCCCAAGGTCACACAGCAGGGAAGTGAATGAGTCTGGATTTGAGTCCTGGCCAGTCTGATTCTCGGGGGCTGTCCCTGGGACTTCCTTGAGAAAAGAGTGGAAAAAAGTCCCTCCCCTGGGCTGGGGCTTGGCAGGAGATGATGTGTCGCCCCCACAGCATGACACCCCCTCAAGGATCCTCTGGGGGCTCCATTCTGAAGGCATAGTTATAGACGTGCACCCAAAGGAGAACTCACTTTACAAATGGGAAGACTGAGGCACAGAGACGAAGAATGACCCGCCCACAGGTGCCCAGAGAGTCGGATTTGGCCCAGGGGTCTTTCCCTGCACCGGGGAGTCAGGAGGCTCCTTTGGGCACATGAGGGTGTTAGGTCTGGGACTGGAGGTGCGGACGGCTCAGTGGTTTGGCCGAGAGCGTGCTGGCTCGAGGCTAGGGCTGTGGGGAGGGAAGTCGGCCTCGGGAACGCGGAGAAGGGAGCAGGAAGAGAAATCAGGAGGGACAGCGGGTCCACTTCTGTCCTCCCTGGTCCTGCCCCAGAGCCACCCACAGATGTCCGTGTCACCTACCCTGGGGAAGCTGTGGGTGGGACCTGCCTGGCAGGAAAGGAGGCTCTTGGAGCTAGCAGCCTTGGGCGTGGCTCCCTGTGTGACCTTAGGTCAGTTCCTCACCCTCTCTGAGCTGGGGATGCTCATCTGTGTGACCAAGAATGCGGACTGAATGAGCGGTTTCACAACGTGGCAGCCGCTGGGCTGTCATCTCAAAGTGCTCCTCCCATCCCCACGAGGACCCTGGGCCCTGGGAAGGGACAGGCAGGAATCCTGGAGGTTGGCATAACCTTTAAGCCTGCTCGGCGACTCAGCCCTCCTTGGGGTGTGGGGGGAATCTCCGGGCGCAGCCCTTCTTCTCCTTTTCATCTTTATTTTTCTCCTGCTCCCTCTTCCCCTTGCTACGTGGGCTGATCGCTGCTCAAACTTTTAATTCAGATGGTAATTGAAATAATAATATGGGCTGAGGCCCCTCTGCTTGTGACGCTGCAGCTGGTGGAGCTCGGCTATGAATAGACCCTGAGTCACACACGCGCGCTCCTGCCGGCGCGCACACGGGGCTCACGGGGTGGTGGGTGGGGTGCAGCGTGGGGGGCAGGGTGGGCTCGTGCTCCAGCTGGCTCTGGGTCTCGGCCCCCCCCCCCACTCTCAAAGGCCTGGGACCCTTCTGCCCCTGCAACCCACTACCTGGTCCCTGTGACGAACCTGCCAGACTTGGGACATCGGGGGCGCCCTCTGATTATGGGAGGGGAAACTGAGGTCCCAGCCAGGGGGAGTGCCCGGCAGGACGCAAATAGAAAGTGGCTGGGACTAGGGTTGAGCCAGTGGGTTTTGCTTGATTCTGAGACCACTGTTCTGTCTCAGGGCACACAGGCAAATGGGGGAGAGGGGTGCTGGGGTGTGGCGCTGTCCCCCTCTTGCGTCCCCCCTGCCTCGGTCCTCCCAGCGCACCCTGGCACACGCTGTCACA
Organism: Cryptoprocta ferox; assembly: GCA_028646485.1. Taxonomy (NCBI): domain Eukaryota; kingdom Metazoa; phylum Chordata; class Mammalia; order Carnivora; family Eupleridae; genus Cryptoprocta; species Cryptoprocta ferox. Next base: position 9,317,372 of record CM053571.1, read on the forward strand.
CGTTCCCTCGGGCGCACACCCAGACGCCCAGCTGCTCGGAGGCCGGTGCTGTTGCTTTGTGGCCAGGCTGCAGGGAGGTTTCCTTGGGGGTCCTGCTGCAGAAACGGGGAGACAGGCCCCCCGGTGCCAGGCTCTAGGCAAGGTTTTGTATTCATGGTTTTACTTAGTCCTCCTTGCCACCCTGTGGGGCCCATCATTTCCACTTCCCAGTTGAGGAAACTGAGGCTCAGCTAGAAGCAAGAGCTTGCTCAAGGTCCGGCGGGGTGGACGCAGCGGTATACCCTCCCAGTTCTAGCCATTCTGGAACCCTCCACCTGGCCTGCTGCAGGAGGAAGCGTGCGTCTCTTCCAGCCTGGGCCTCCCCCTTCTCCCTCCCCCCCCCCCCGCCCCCGATTCCTCCCTGGGGCTACCCGGCCAGTTGTTGGCCAGTAGCCGGAAATCCGGTCTCGGTGGGCAGGGAGAGGGGACGTGTCCATGAGGGGCATTGGCAGGTCAAAGAGAGTGGCTACCAGGACGGGCGGTCCCTGGTGTCCCAGACCCCAGCTGGAGCTGTGCAGGCAGAGGGCCTAGCGGGGCCCCGTCAGCTGGGAGGTTTGGTCTGGGCCTGCTCAGGTGGGCCCAGCGGGGGCCTCCGCAAGGGCAGAGGGGAGATGGGGCTGGGCGTGGAGAGTGCGGTTGAGCAGAGTTACCCCTGGGCCTGGGACGATGGAGAAAATCCTGCCCAGCGTTTTCTGGTGGCCCCACGGGCTCCCGCATCTGCCCTTTCTCCAGCACTCTGCTGGGACATGGAGCCGCTGAGCCCGGAGACCCCAGTGAATTGCCCAAGGTCACTCAGCGGTGGTGGCAGAGCCAGGGCTGGCCTGGCCCAGGGCTCCTCCGGACCCCTCTGCCTCCCACCCCCAGGGCTGCCAACACCCTCGCTCTGATTTAATCCCAGGTAGCCACTCACTTACCCCTTCTGACCTTGACTAGGACAAGGGAGGACCTTTGCTCCTCTATGAAACAGAGGCAACCTGTGGCAGTGGGAGGGGGGTATGGGGGGGCTGTGCTGCGCTTTTCCCTTTTGTTGCCCCATCTGCTCTCAGAGCCCAGCCCACCTCCACCTGGCCTGCAAGATGGGAGGGGACCCGCTAGGCCAGGGAGGGGAGGGGACCTGACTATGTGGGACTCATCGAGGCCTTGGGGAGGGACTTTGCCCAACCTTGGTTTGGTGGCAGAATTGGCACCAGGTTTCACCACCTGGCCTCTGGGACACCCCCCCACCCCAGCAAAATCTCTCCCCCACCCCACCCTGCCGCTCCCCTCCCAACCTCTACCTCTACTCCAAACTCCCACTGTAGGCATGAAAAGACATCCAGGCCCCCTGCCCTGTGAGAGTTAAGGTGCCGCTCAGCCCAGGGGACGGATGGAATGGGGGCCAGTAATTTGGAAACTCCACGGGGAGGGGGCAGGCACAGAGCTGGTGGTGTCCTGGCTGTGGGCGGCGAGGTGGCGGAGGGGAGAGGGGCTCAGTCACTTTGACACGTGGGCACAGAGCCCCCTAGACCCCTCTTTAAAAAAATTTTTTTTAACTTTTATTTATTTTTGAGAGAGAGACAGACAGACAGAGTGTGAGCCGGGGAGGGGCAGAGAGAGAGGGAGACAGAGAATCTGAAGGAGGCCCCAGGCTCCGAGCTGTCAGCACAGAGCCCGATGGGGGTTCAAACCTACGAACCGTGAGATCATGACCTGAGCTGAAGTCGGATGCTTCACCGACTGAGCCGCCCAGTTGCCCCAACCCGTCTTGCGAGGGAGCTCACCATCTCCCGGGGGCAGCCCACTGTGTCTGGAAGGTTCTGCTGATTGGTATCTGCCTCCCACTTTGGCTTTTGCTCTGAGGGACCCGGTCTATTCCCTACAGGAGAGGCGGCCGGCTTTCCCGTTCCCCCAAGGCGTCTCTCCTCCGGCCTCACTAGCCCCAGCTGAGGCCTGTGGGTGGGAGACAGATCTGGGTTCAAGTACACCTGCACCCTTGAGTGGCTGTGTGGCCTTGGGCAGCCTGTTCACTTCTCTGAGCCTCCATCCCCGGACCTGTGGGGTGGGGTGGGCTTCTTGATGGGAAGATCCGCGAGCTTTGACTGTGACCCGGCCTATTGTTGACCGGTCGATGGAGCCTCCTGGCAGATTTCCAGGCCTCAGGCCCCACACTCAGTGGCCATCACATTCAGATATCGCGTCTCCGGTCATCTAGGGTGTCAGCGCCTGAACTCTCTGTCGAACCCTCTAGACCTGCTTGGGTGGGGGTAGGGCTGGCTGAGAACCAGCGCCAGGCCGTGCAGCTGCAGATCCTCGGGCCACCTGACCTTGGAAAGAGCCTCTCTGGCTGGGTTTCAGAGCCATCCCCCAGATACTGGGCAAGAGCTGGGCAACAAGGAGGAGAAGGAACCAGGTGGGGCAGAGAGCGGGCATGGCCTCGTGCTGCAGCTGGTCTGGGTCCCTGAGGTGACAGGTCAGGAGACAGGAGGACCGACCGCTGGCCATGGGAGGGGGGTTATCAGCTGCATGAATAGCCCAGCAGAGGCTCCCTCCCCACACTTGCCTAAGGAGGGAGTGAGCTCCTTGTCACGGGAGGTGTGCAAGCAGCTGCATCTGTTAGGAGGACAGCAGCAGGTACTAATACAGGGCCAGGGGAAGGGATTAGACCCAGAACCCAGAGCCCTCATTGTCTGGGCCTCAGTGCGGAGGTCCTGTGACCCTAAGGATCTAACAGACTTCCAAGTATTCCCTCATCACCTCCAACAGCTCTCCCCACAGTTGTGCCCTGCAAAAGCCCATGGTCCTAGCATGGTCAAGACAGGCCCTGGCAGCTTGTGCCCACCCAGGGACACGGCGGGGGGGGGGGGAGGTAGACAAGCCTAGATCCCCCTCTCAACCCGTTCACCAATCCTGAGCACCGGCGGGGCACTGTTCTTAGACTACACGCAAGTCCTGATCCATTAGTGGCTGTGAAATTGATTTAGTAAATTCACTCCTTATTTTTTTTAATGAAATAAAAAGAAAAATCCCAAGCGCTTCCCATGTAGTGAGGGTAAGTACATCCCATGTAGTGAGGGTAAGTACTTCCCATGTAGTGAGGGTAAGTATTATTTTGTAACGCTCTTCTTACAGCTCTTAAAATATATATATTGTGTAACGAGTAGCAATGTGCGGTATGTTTGTTTTTACCCTGGGTCTTGGTCAGAAAGTTCTATACCGCCCAGTATAGAAACCCTGGAGGCAGCACTGAGAGACGCTCGGTGCGCCGGTTCCTCTTTCTCCAGGACGCTCAGTTCCTAGGAGTGTAAGTGCCAAGAATTCCAGGATGCCACTGCTCTGTCCTCAGACCTCCCAAGTTCCCGTGGCCCAGCCGTGAACTTGGCTCCCGGCTGTCGAGCCCCCACAGACAACCCCCAGCGCCTCCGTCCCCCCATGGCCCAGCCCCGCTTTTTCTTCGCACTTCCTGCTTGCCCCACACCTTCCTGGGGACCTGTCCCTGGGCCCTCTGGCCTCGCAGACCCTTCGTCTCCGGGCCTCACGTGTTCACATACGGGGACCTCGGCAAAGCACGGTGTGTCCTACTCACTTCTCTTCCCCGAGCGCGTGGCAGGTGCTTAGTAAATGTTCATTCATCCCACAGAGGTTTATAGAGCACCTCGGAGGCCAGGCTCTGTGCTGAGTTGGAGACACACCAGGCAGGAGAGTCATGAATGAATGAATGAATGAATGAATGAAGTCTGCGAGTCTCTGGCCTCAGGAGCCGGCTGGGCAGATGGTCCAAGTGGTGAGCACAGAGCACTCTGCCTGGGTGTTAGGGCCTCGTGATAGGGACAGTCACTCGTGTCCGAGGATGGGCGGGAGTGTTGGGGGAGAAGCAGGGGCTGAGTGTCCCTGCCCCTCTCTCTGGCCCTTCGGAGACCTGTCTGCCTGCCCCAGCCTCCCCTGCCCTCCTCCTCCAGTCCTTGGGGTTTCTCTTCTGGGCCGAGAGCCCTTGGTGTGAATCAGGGACACCTTGCCCGCCCCCCTGGGGGACCCCTGGGGGACACCTTCAGAGAAGCCTGTGCTCTGTGGGAGGGTGAGGCAAAGGGCCTGGGGCCTCAGACGTCCTGCTCTCACTCTGATGCCACAGAAGGTCTCCATCTGGCTCCGCTCGGAGGCCACCTCCGCCTGAGAGGTTCTCCCTGACTGCGGTGACAGGAATAACTCTTCCTTGGTCACATTCTGTCATATCCCCTGCTTCGGTGCTTCGCGGGAATTGTGATGAGCCGAAATTAATCTGGTCTCTCTGCCAGTCGTCAGAGGTTTGTTAAGTGTCCGCTCGGTGCCGGGCACCGGGGGTCAGGGGTGAAGCAGAGGCTCAAGACCCCTGCACCTCAGGGGATGGTAAATGAGACCGGCTCGGATCGCAGAGGTGCCGGGAGGCTCAGGACGCAGACGGGGAGCACCAGGGGGGGCCTCTTGGAGGAGGCAGGCTCTGACTCACACCGGAACGTAGCAAGGTGTGTGAGCAGTGGCGTCTGGGCGCGTTTCAACCAGAAGGGACGGCCAGTGTAAAGACCAGAGATAGGGACACGTTTGCTGTGTTCGAGGAACAGGAAGAAAGGCCCGAGTGGCGGGGAGTGCGGTGGGGAGGAGAGGTCAGGGCCGTGTTGTGGGAAGTCCAGGGAGCTCCAAGCAGGGGGGACAACGTGGGTCGTCAGCCCACGTGGACGTGGGACCGCAGCAGGGGAGGCCCTGGAGTCGTCTGGTCAGGGAGGACGCGGCAGGCTGGACGGACAGGGTGTGGGGCGGTGCCCCTTCTCGGGGAAGCTCTTGAACCCGGGGGTGGGGGGTTGAGGGTACCAGCCTGGGTGCTGCAAGAGGTGCCGCATATAGGGGCTGCAGGAGGGAGAGGGAGGGGGCCGTGCGGAGAGGGGCCTTCAGGCCTGGAGGACACAAGGAGGAGGGCAGGGGCGAGCCGGGGCCTCCTTCAGAGCTGCCGAGCCCCGGAGAGGAACCCTGGAGGGGACCGTGGATGACGGCAAGACACCCCTTCAAGACGGGCTCCTGCGCTTTGCAGTTTATAAACTCTTACCGTCCCCGGCCGCCGTTCATCTTCGCGGCACGCCTAGGAAGTGGGCGTTCTTCCTCCCCGTTTTCTGGCCGCGACTCAGAGAAGTTAAGGCATTTTCCCAAGGCCACACAGCACAGAAGTTAAGTAGTCTCAGGCTTCCTGGGATCACGGGCCCTTTGGAGGACCTTAGGAACGCTCTCAGCCTTCTCAGAAAAATACACATATGTACGCACTAATTTTAAACCCTTCGATGTGTCTTTTTTTCTGTAGGTAATACATTCATAAGGTTCTAAAATTAACAAGACACAAACAGGAATACAGTGAGAATTCTTCCTCCCACCCCATCCCCAGCCACCTGCTTCCCCTCCCCGGAGGCAGCCAGTGTCACCAGTTTCCTGGGTCTCCATCCATAGACAAGCACAGACAAGCAAACATGCATGCCTGTACATTTCTTTCTCTCCTTTCGTACACAAACGGTAGACACTGTGCTCAACGTTCATCACGGTTGCCTTTTTTTTTTTTTTTTTTTTTTTTTTTTGCTTAAAAACACATCTTGAAGACCCACATCGCTCCTTCCCGGGCTCCCTCCTCCCTTTTTCTCCCCGGCTGTGCGATGTGCCATTCACGGTGGGCACCGGCTGCTTCCAGGTCGGGCTGGGCAAACAAGGCACCTGGCTTCTCACGCGCGTGACCCTCTGCAAGCTGAGGTCCCAGGGGCGCCCCCAAGTGCCCCAGACAGTCCGTCCTGTGCCTCTCCGAAGCCACCCAGGGCCACGCAGAGCAAGGCAGGACGCAAGGCTGGGACTTTGGCTCCGACTCGCCTTCCCTGACCTTCCCTTCTTCCCGCACTGCTTCTTAGGTGTGGCCTGTGGGCCCATCAGAGAATCCAGAGAACTCTGTGCCCGCAGCTCCAGGGGACCGCCTCCCCCGCCAGCAGCCCCAGATCCTGGAGTGTGATTTGCTGAGAGACCAAGGTTGGGGTGGTGGTCTCCGAGCCCGCCCCCTTCCCCTGCTGGGACACATCCCCTGGCTGTGGGCCGTGCCACCTCTGCTCCTGCCCCCTGGCCCACCACAGCCGCTGTCCCCACGCCTTGCCTTCTCCCGTTGCCCATGTCCTCACTTCACCCTTTGCGGCCAGGGAGGGACAGCATCCAAGTGGAGAAGGGACATGGGGCCCCTGGCCTTGCGTGGGCTGGGCTGGTCAGGGCCAACGGGGCAGCTCTGCTCAAACCCCTCTTCTGGTTTTGGGGGGCCCGCTGTCCTGTTGCTCCTCTCTCTGCTGCTGTGCCGGGTCGGGGTCCCCCTCCGTGTGCAGGAGGTGCCCAGCGGCCCCGGGGCCCTCCCCTCCTCGTCCCGGCATTCCTGCCCCAGGCGGCTGCCTCAGTCTGCACTACTTAAAACACCGCCCCAGGCAATCCGCATCGAACGTCTGCGCCTGGACCTCGGGGGTCTGACCTGGACACCCACAGCCACTGCACGCTGGACACAGTCACTCCTTAAATCTGGTCCCCTTACAGCGTCCTCTTGTTACCTGTTCCCAACACCTCTCTTCCCAACACCTCCCCCCACCATGCAACCCGCCACCGCGCCCCACATGGAAATTTAAAAGATCAAACCAGGCCAACCCCAACCACCTGTGGCCATGAAGATGAACTCCCTGATCCTTCCCCTCACCTCTGGGGCCTCACCCTGGCCCCCTTCTTGCTCACTTCACTCCCACTACCCGGCCTGCTGCAGATTCTCGACTCACCAAACTCTTTCTGGAATGTTCTACGCACCACCAGTCACACAGACACACAGTGCTCCTCCCCGACTGGACTCCCAGTCACTCCTCAGGTTTCGGTTCCAATGTCCCTCTCTCAGAGAGGCCTTAGGGGACCCCCACCCAACCAGAGCCCCCTGTCCTGTCTCACATCCTGCCGAACCTCTCCCTCAAGCAGCTCGCCGCACTTTCTGACTGCCCGTCTATGCAGACGCTCTTTTGTGTACAGCATCTCTCCGCAGCTGATCCAGAAGCCTGGGTGAGTCCACGGCCTGGGGCTGACCCGCAGCAAGGGTGCAATAAATAGCACTTGACTGAGCCATTTTGAATGAGCAGCAGACCAGGCCTGTGGAGGCCACAGCGAGGCCGTGGGGGACTGAATCCCACCACCACTGAGAGAGCTGAGGATGTTCTGGAAAAAAGAAGCCTTCAGGGATCTGCTCTCGCCCTCTAATCCCTGTTTAGAAGGAGGGCACAGGTGTTTGGGGACAGTCCTTTGGTGGGACTGTCTGGCCAATAGAGGGGGCTCCTGGGGTGGGGGGAGCTCTCCCAGCAGGCCAGGGGCCAGGTGCTGGCAGGGCGGTAAAGGGCACATCTGCGGGTTGGAGCAGTGACCCTGGGGTGCACTAGCCACCAGCTCTGCCATGTGACCATGACCAGAAGGCCTCTCTGGACATTCCAGGGAACTTTCTTTCTTTCTTTCTTTCTCTCTCTCTCTTCCTTCCTTCCTTCCATCCTTCCTTCCTTCCTTCCTTTCTCCTCCTCCTCCTCCTCCTTCTTCTTCAAGTGTTTATTAACTTTCTTTCTTTCTTTCTTTTTCTTTCTTTCTCTCTCTCTCTCTCTCCCTTCCTTCCTTCCATCCTTCCTTCCTTCCTTCCTTTCTCCTCCTCCTCCTCCTTCTTCTTCTTCTTCTTCTTCTTCTTCTCTTCCTTCTTCTTCTTCAAGTGTTTATTTATTTTGAGAGAGAGAGGGGCAGAGACAGGGAAAAAGAGAGAATCCCAAGCAAGCTCCATGCTCTCGGCACAGAGCCTGACACGGGGCTCGAACTCATGAACCGTGAGATCATGACCTGAACCAAAGTGAAGAGTCACACGCTCCACTGACTGAGCCACTCGGGCGCCCCACCAGGGGACTTGCTTTCTAAGCCTGTTCACCTGTTGGCTGAGCGGCTGGGAGGGGGAGCTGGGAGCCGGGGCGCAGAGCTGGAGTTCACCCGGCACTGCTCAGAGCCCCCCGGGGAGCCCAGAGTCCCCTGTGTGTCTGGCTCTAAAGTCAGGGACCAGGTCCTGGCTCCATCTGGCCCGATCGCCCAGCCTCTCCCTTCCCGAAAGGGCCGACTGCACAGAGCGTGGCACGTAGTGGGGCTTGATAAATGTTTTCCGAGTGGAAGAGACAACGTGACAGTGTTCCTTCCGGGCAGGAGCGTAGAGTGCCTAATGAACGCGCTCTGGCATCGACTGCCCGGGTCCAAAACCTAATGAGCTGTGTGACCTTGGGCAAGTTGCTGGACCTCTCTCTGCCTTTGTTTTCTTCTCAAGTGGGGAGAATAATGGTAACTTCCTCTGAGGTCATGGTGAGGACGGCAGGAATTGATCGGTGTAAAACACTCAGAACAGGGCCGGCACAGAGGAAGCGCCTGCTAAATGCTCCGCGTGGCTTTTGCAATGTCACAGCACGGGCCAGTGGGGGAGGGGCTACGTGTGCAGGGGGGTTTCAGGGGATAAGAAAGTGTGAGGGAGGAAACGGCGTTCACTGAGCCCCCACTGTGTGGCCTGCACGTCTGTGACCAGTGACAGTCAGCATCTGGCCCTCACCACCACCCTGCAAGGTAGGCATCACCACGTTCCTTTGCCAGTGAAGAGACTAAGGCTCAGAGAGGTCAAGGAGTCTGCTGGAGCCAGGCGGGACGGTCCCACTTCCGGGCCAGCCTGGGGAGAGTCCGAGGCCACCGCCCTCACTCATCTGCCCCCTGGGAGCCAGGGGCGGGCCGTGTGATGGGCGCAGGGCTGGCTCCGGGGAGCTGCGGCTGAAATTCAGGCGAGGAGGTCAAGGGAAGGACTGCTCAGCCCTGGATTGATTCGTTTCCACTTAGAAATCATTTACTCTGTGCGGGGCACGCGAAGTGCCCCATCCCATTTGTTCCTCATTACGGTTTTATGAGGTAAGGTCTATTGTTAGCCCTACCTAGAGATGAGGAGGGCAGGGACCAGAGAGGCTAAGTAATTTGCCCAAGGTCACACAGGTGGAAACTGATACAGAGAGGCTAGAGTTGAAGCCAAGGCAGGGGGAAGGTGTGGGCTCTTGAGACTCAGGAAGGGGAGGTGGTCAGACCTTCTGGGGCCTGAGGAGCAGGACAGGGGCCTCCAGAGGGCTGTGGGCAAGAGGGGACATGCTGCCACCGTTTTCCCCATAGCTAGAGCCGTCCTCAGCTCCTGTGTACTCTTTGAGGAGCACAGCTCAGCCACCGGGGCCTTGAGCCCTTCCCCCATCCCCCCTGCACGGCTCTGTGTGTCAGAGCGGAACGAACCCTCCCCCAAACCTGGCCATCCAGGCCCGAGACACCACAGTCAGAGCGGGGGGAGGGGCTGGGAAAGGGGACAAGGGTGTTCACTCCTTCCGCTGCCCCCAGGGAATCCTCTCATCCTCTAGAACCTGTCCTGGGTGCACTGAGTCAGTAACCTTGGCCCGGCCTAGTCCCTATTGCCCTGTGCCTGCTCCCTCTGGGAGAAGAGAAATGTCAGCCTCCCTGTCTGACCCTCAGAGGGGTTCAGGGGTGAATGGGGCTGATCAGACTCAGGAACACCCCCCAGATCCCCCGCCTTATTTCAGACTCTGTGCTGGGTGCCTTGTTTTGTTACATCTTCCTGCTCTCCTGCCACGGAGCAGGCATGGTCCCCCTTCTGTGGACGGAGGGAAGGAGCCCCCGGCTGGAGCAGTTTAGCGGGGAGGCCGGGGCTCGAAGCTGGGTTTCCCCGACTCCCTGTCTCATCATCACCATCATCTTCATCAGCAGCACCGCCACCACCATCATCTGCATATTCTGTGCATTTTACCCGCAAGGCCCCGCTGAGCCCTCAGCCAGCGTCTCTGTTCCCAGTAGTTGTCACATTTGTCCCAACAAGGGCCCGGGGACGTAGGTACTATCGGCATCATCATCTCCGCTTTGCAGAACAGGAAACAGGGGTCCAAAGAGGACATGCTAGGAGGTGACAGAGCTGAGACTGACAGCCAGGTTTTGCCACCCAAACACGAGGGCTTAGCCAACATGTCATTTTTCTGAAGTCGAAAAGGAGCCGGGTGGCGCAGACAGGCAGGGAGGGCCAAGGGGCTCAGAGAAAGCAGGGCTGCTGCTGGTGGGACAGCCAAGCGGAAGATTCAGAGGCCGGGGCCTGGGGGCGGTGGGGGGTGGGCTGGGCCTGGGGGCGCTGGGGGGGCTGGGGAGAGACACAGCGGACCCGGTTTGGTTGCTCAGGGCGCTGTGGAAAGTGAAGGGAGCCCGAAGCCAGACGGGGGGACCGGGGTGAGCCGGGGGCCTGGAGCCAGCCGGACCTGAGTCAGAACCCCAGCTCTGCCACTTCTGCTGTGACCCCCCTCCCCGTCCCCACTCCCCCCACCCCCGGCCTCTGATTCTTCAGCTTGGAAGAGAAATAATAACCCTGTTTGTTGCCGTGATAGGTGCTTAATAAATACTTGTTAAATAAACAAAGGGTGGCAGTGACGCTTCAGTGAGATAGACCAGGCAGTGCCTGGTGGGGAGCTGACACTTCCAGAAGGTTCCTTGCCTGAAAGCAGCCAGAGAGGAGACGGTCTCAGCCGGGCCCCAGGGCTGAGCAGTGTGACCTCGGGCAAGTCACTTCACCTCCCCTCTTGTCCCAGCCAATAACAATTAGGTGCATAGAGTCCCCGCAGGGTAGCGACTGTCCCTAAGTGTGGCCTTCTGGCCTTCCTTCCGCCCTGTGAGGGAGCCTGCCTGCCTCAGGTCTCTGGAAGGGCCGCTGCTGTGGGCGGAAGGTGGGGTGAGGTGCACCCGCGGTCATCAGTAATTCTCCCATGAGGGGGGCGGATGCACGCAGGGAGATTTGCCCTCCTAGCCTGCCGGGGTTGCCGCAGTTCACCTGGGGCTGCTGTCCCTTTATCAGCTTTTCTTTCTTTCTTTTTAAAGTCTATTTATTTATTTTGAGAGAGTGCAAATGAGGAAGGGGCAGAGAGAGAGGGTGAGAGAGCCAATCCCAAGCAGTCTCCGCACGGTCAACACAGAGCCCAACATGGGGCTCGAACCCACAATCCGTGAGATCACGACCTGAGCCAAAACCAAGAGCTGGACGCTTTACCCACTGTGAACCACCCAGGGGCCCCTATCAGCTTTTCTTTTGCAAAGGAAGTTGTGGGCAAGGCGGGAGGGGGGCATTTGGTGTCATAAATTCAGAGGGACAACAGAGTGACAGGCGTGGGGTCTCTTTCCTGCCTCCTCTGGACCCCTGGCAGGCAGGGTGTCCGGCCCCCCTCGAGAAGGAGCAGTCTAGCGACGGTGCCCGCGAGTTGACAGCTCTGTGCCTCACTGTGCCACAGCCCTGCTCTTGGCCTCAGTTTCTCTAGTCATTCAGTGAAGTCTGGACTCAGGGCTCCAGATTTTGGATGTTTACAGCACAGTGAAATTAAATGAAAAACAATTTTTTTTTTTGGTAACTGACACAATCCTTCATTTTGCCAAGAAGGGACATTATGTTTTTATTTTTTTAATTTAATTTTTAAAATATTTATTTTTGAGAGAGAGACAGAGACAGAGCGTGAGCCAGGGAGGGGCGGAGAAAGAGGGAGACACAGAATCCGAGGCAGGCTCCAGGCTCTGAGCCATCAGCACAGAGCCCGATGCGGGGCTCGAACCTACAAACCGTGAGATCACGACCTGAGCCGAAGCATCTCCCAAAGAAAGTTTACCATGAAAAGAGTCCCAGGGTGACTCAGAACAGTCAGCAGGGGAAGCTGGCCAGGGAGGGGAAGGACTCCCCCAAGGTCCCCCCACCTCCGCCACCCTGCAAGGCAGGGAGAGGGGCCCGGCCTCCCAGAGCCTCCGCCGTAGAAAATGTGCTGAAACCGTGTTCTTCCACGGGTGTTCATTTCATGGCACACTTGTTGCAGGAGAATTAGACCAGCTTCCCGCCTTCTAGAAAAGTACGGTTACGCTGTGGACACGATACAGGCACCTGCACAGCCAGGCCACGTGTTAATACCACACGCGTCGCTCCTCTTCGACGGTCTGTGCCCTTTCTCGTTTGTACTGTTCCCTTGGGCCCAAGGAAGCCCTGTGTGACACACAAGGGAAAGAAAACCTGGCCGTCTCCCGGCCGCTGTCACATGAAAGCACAACGCCAGGCGCCGTACTTTGCACATTTCGGTCGGGCGTCGTCGTGTGGGGCACTGCGGTGAGCCTGTCATTCGAAGGAGTTCGCGTCCTTGAGCAGGTCACTGCAGACGGGGCCCTCACCCACCGGGCGTCTTCGGGGGGACAGGCTGCACCTGGGCTCCTCCGTGGTGGAGGGTGATGGGTCTGGGGGGTAGCTTTCCCAGGGGCCCCCGAGCGGACATTTCGGAGCTTGGCAGCGCAAGCGGAGCGATGGGCGGGGCGGGGGGAGGCCTGGCACACCGCCGGGTTGGGGGCAAGCGGACCCCCCACTGGGCTGAGGTGTGAGATCATCGTCCGGGATGGGGTGATGGAAAGGCAGGGGCTGGAGGAGTGTCCGGTGGGGACATGCAGAGCCTCAGGGCTGACCCCGGAGCCTGGGGCTGGGCCGATTCCTGCCACTTCCGCTCAGGGAGTGGGGGAGGGGGCAGTGCTGGTGAGAGAGGACCCTCGGCCGAGAGCATGCAGAGATCAGCTCCCTTACCCTCGCCCCCAGGGCCCCCCTAGAGAGTGAGAACCTCCTACACCACAAGTCCCCTTGGAAAGAGAGCCAGGGGTCCCCAGCACCCTGGGCTGGGGTTTGGCCTTGGGTAGGGCCTTCGCCCTGTCTGGGCCTCAGCGTCATCTGTCAAAGGCCAGGTCACCACACTTTGTCCCCCTGCCTCTCTCCCTGAGGCCTGTGGCTCAACTGTCGATGCCGCTCCCTCGACACCCCCCAGGTGGGTCCAGAGCCTGCTGGGGTCAAGCAGGTGCCCTCTCTTCTCTGGCCCCAAACCGCACCCCAAGCACTCCAGGGAGGACGCACTTCTTTCCAGGAGCACCTTAACTGTCCAGAAGTTCTGGGGTGGGCGTGGGGGGCCCTGGCTCCCGGGCTGGTCCACCCTGCCTCACTCTGGGACCCTTAGCAAATCCGGGCCTCAGATATAAAATGCGGGTCTTGAAATCAGTGATCACCGGTGCCTTCTGGCTCTGGATCCTTCTGCGATGCCAGTGGAGGCATTCAAGACAGTGCGACAGAGCAGAGGGAGATGTTTAGTGCAGGAGGACCTCCCTAAAGCTAGAAGGTGCTCCTGGCCCCCCAATTTCTTCAAGGCTACCACCTGGAGCCCTGGCTGTTAGGGCTCTGCGGGAGGTGACAGAGAGGGTCTGGGACTCCCGGCTGAAGTTATGACCTCCTAAGGGCCAGCACCGCACACCCGCATTGTCTGTTAGGTCTTCCGCTGATGGGGCTCCCTGGTCCCATTTTCCGGAAGAAGACACTGAGGCTCCCGGCAGCCAAGTAATTAACTCGCCCATGTTGTGCGGCGGATGAAGGACTTCGGGGCATGACTGTGGGACCCAGGGAGCGCCTCTGAGGTGGGGAGAGAAGAAGAACCCAGAGTGGGGGGTGATGGCGGGGGAGGAGGGGGGCAGGGCTCACTCTCCCCGGGCCTGGCCGCGGGAGGGAGTTGCTCCCTGGAAGAGGCGCAGGCAGGCTCCAGGCTGTTGATCTCTAAATTACAGCGTTGGCGCACACGGGTTGCTGCGGCAACCGAGTTGTCCTGAACGGGGAAGTGTATAAACATTGCCACAGATGCACAATTAGATCAGGAAGAAGAATAGAACAGAAAATAGAAACTTCCAGCCTTATATAATTCTGGGCCAAAACGTTACCGGGAGCCCAGGCCCAGGCCCAGCCCTGCCAGCGGCTGGGTGCCCCCCCCCCCGCCGCCGCCCCGCTGCCGCCGCCGCCCCGACAGCACCCTCTCTCTCCCGGGGCCCCAGTGGAAGGGAGGGGTGGAGGGAGGGTCTGCCCTCCATGGGCCCAGCTGGTGCCACCTGGGGGGGGGGGGTAAGGGCCTTCCGCCTCCAGTGAAACAGCTGAGGACACTGACAGGTGAATCCTGCCTCTCGAGAAGCAGGGAAGGAAGACAGGAGGGTGACCGGTTTTAACCGAGCACCTGCTATCTCCTGGGGTCCTGTGAGGTAGGGTTTTGATACCCATTTTCCAGGTGAGGAAACCGAGGCTCAGAGAGGGGACCTTAATTTTCTGAGGTGTCACTGCGAGGCAGTGGGTGTCTGGGTCTGCCTCTGGGTCTCCACGCCGTGAGCCCAAAGATGTCGATGGCACCTGGGGAACTGAAGGTTAGACACGCCTGCGTTTGGATTTACTCATCAGCTGTGTGGCCTTGGGCAGGTCACTTCCCCTCTCTGAGCCCTGTTCCCTCGCCTGTGACATGGGACTAGCAATGCCCACATTGGAGCCGAAGCTCGGGGCTCCCCCTTCCTCGGCCTTGACCACCACTGTGGGTGTCTTCGCCCTCTTCTCTTCAGCGGGCCGGGGGTCAGGACAGGAACCGAGGCGGGGGCGACAGGTGTCTGCACAGTCTGGGAGGACTTTCTGCAACGATAGAGATGTTCTCTATCAGCTCTGTCTCGTACGTAATGCAGCCAGCGAGCACTTGAACTGTGCGGAACTGGAGTTAAAACTGTATTTAACTTTAAGCAAAAGTCAAAAGCCACAGGCGGCCACTGGCTGCTGCCCTGGGCCACCTAGGAGGGTGTCCAGCCCCAGAGAGACCCCGAGAGGGCAGAGGCTGGACCCAGGGAGGTGAGCGGGGGGCGGGGGGGGGGGGCCAGAACCTTCACAGCTCCCTTGTCCTGATGGCAAGTGGGACAGAGGGTGGGGCCGCCAAGGGAATGGGACAGAGGGTGGGGCCTCGAAGGGAATGAGGAAGGCCCCCCGCAGGGGTGGGAGCCAGGGAGGGCTGCAGGGGGCAGTGTGAGGGGCTCTCCCGGTGGCCTCAGTTTCTGGTCCTCAGAGGCGCTGGCTCTGGTCCCTACACGCCCTGCCTGAACGCAGAGGCCTGACCCCCCCACATTCTGCCGGCAGGGAGAGGAGGTCGTGGGTCCCGGGCCAGGCCCCTCGCCTCGGGAGCATCTCGGGGTGCGGGCGGGGGCGGGGGCGGGCGGCGTAGGTCCGGGGCCGCCGGCACCTCACCTGTCGCGCTCCTCCTCCCCAGGCCCTGCGTCTCCCCAGGTGACCACGCCGGCGTCAGGACATGCACGGGCACAGCCGCAACGGGCAGGCCCACGTGCCCCGGCGGAAACGCCGCAACCGCTTCGTCAAGAAGAACGGCCAATGCAACGTCTACTTCGCCAACCTGAGCAACAAGTCGCAGCGCTACATGGCGGACATCTTCACGACGTGCGTGGACACGCGCTGGCGCTACATGCTCATGATCTTCTCCGCGGCCTTCCTCGTCTCCTGGCTCTTCTTCGGCCTCCTCTTCTGGTGTATCGCCTTCTTCCACGGCGACCTGGAGGCCGGCCCGGCGGCGGCGGCGGCGGCGGCGGCCTCGGCGGCGGCGGCGGGGGCCCCGACGGGCGGCGGCGCGGCGGCCCCGGCGGCCCCCAAGCCCTGCATCATGCACGTGAACGGCTTCCTGGGCGCCTTCCTGTTCTCGGTGGAGACGCAGACGACCATCGGCTACGGGTTCCGGTGCGTGACGGAGGAGTGCCCGCTGGCGGTCATCGCCGTGGTGGTCCAGTCCATCGTGGGCTGCGTCATCGACTCCTTCATGATCGGCACCATCATGGCCAAGATGGCCCGGCCCAAGAAGCGGGCGCAGACGCTGCTCTTCAGCCACCACGCGGTCATCTCGGTGCGCGACGGCAAGCTGTGCCTGATGTGGCGCGTGGGCAACCTGCGCAAGAGCCACATCGTGGAGGCCCACGTGCGGGCCCAGCTCATCAAGCCCTACATGACCCAGGAGGGCGAGTACCTGCCGCTGGACCAGCGGGACCTCAACGTGGGCTACGACATCGGCCTGGACCGCATCTTCCTGGTGTCGCCCATCATCATCGTCCACGAGATCGACGAGGACAGCCCGCTCTACGGCATGGGCAAGGAGGAGCTGGAGTCGGAGGACTTTGAGATCGTGGTCATCCTCGAGGGCATGGTGGAGGCCACGGCCATGACCACGCAGGCCCGCAGCTCCTACCTGGCCAGCGAGATCCTGTGGGGCCACCGCTTCGAGCCCGTGGTCTTCGAGGAGAAGAACCACTACAAGGTGGATTACTCGCGCTTCCACAAGACCTACGAGGTGGCCGGCACGCCCTGCTGCTCGGCCCGGGAGCTGCAGGAGAGCAAGATCACCGTGCTGCCCGCGCCGCCGCCGCCGCCCAGTGCCTTCTGCTACGAGAACGAGCTGGCCCTCATGAGCCAGGAGGAAGAGGAGATGGAGGAGGAGGCAGCCGCTGCTGCTGCCGTGGCCGCAGGCCTGGGCCTGGAGGCGGGCTCCAAGGAGGAGGCGGGCATCATCCGAATGCTGGAGTTTGGCAGCCACCTGGATCTGGAGCGCATGCAGGCCACCCTCCCGCTGGACAACATCTCCTACCGCAGGGAGTCGGCCATCTGACCTCCAGGCCCCGCCCTCGTCACTTCCCCCCAAGAGCCTCTGCGGGGGGGCGGGGGGGGCGGGGGGAGGAAGCCAGGACACCCCCTCCACACTCAGGACAGAGCTGCCTCTGGCTGCGTGGACTCGCTGGAGGGAGGTGGGGGCTTCAGAGACTGGGGGACCCCCCCTAGTGACTCCAGAGCCCAGGATACCCTCCGCCCTGTCAGCCGACCCACTGGCGTCTCGGGGACCCCAGACCCACCACCCTTTTCCCACTGACACTTCAAGGACGTGCCCCCTTTGCTCTCAGAACCTTGGGGAAGGCGGCTGGACTGCTGGGGGGGGTGGGCATCGTGGGGTTCTGGGGTGGGCAGGGGTTAGTGCGGGGCGGGGGGGTGGGGAGGGAGGGCGGGGGCGCGTTTCTTTTGCATGACTGTGACCTGTTGCTCCTGACTTTCTTTTGTAAATATCTATAAATGGAGAGATGGAGGCACCAAATCCACCTTCTGCCATTTGTACCCGCAGGACAAGGAGGTGCAGCCCCTCTCCGTGAACCCCCCTCCCACCCCTCCCCGCCCGTCCAGCCTAGCCCCTTCCCCTGCCCAGCTAGCTGGCTGGTCCCCAAAGCCAGCCATCTCGGCCCCTGGATGGTGTTGGGTTTGGGTGCAGAGGTGGGACCCCGGGGGGGCAGGATGAGGACCGTCCCGCCCCGTGGTCCCCTCAGGTCCCCGCGTCCAGCCCAGACTGACAATGGAGTTTGTAACTATATATTTTTAATAAAGTATATGGTCCGTTAGGGGTAGGCTGGCTGAAGATGGAAAGCTGGGAAGAAGAGACAGAGAGAGAAAGAGAGACCAACAATGATGCGAGTGTGTCTGTGTGTGGCATGCACGTGTCCCTTTCTGAGACACTGACCCATGGAGGGAACTTTATCACCTGTGATTCTCCTTCCTTCCCGGGAGCCAATGGGAAAGGCCCCGAGAGGTCTCGGAGGACCTGGGCTTGCGTCAGACCTTTGCTTCTCACTAGCTGTGTGGCTGCCAGCAAGTTACCCATCTGCTCTTGGCCTCAGTTTCATCACCTGCAGAATGGGATGAACGTAGCTCCCTCCCAAGAGATGACGGGCAGGAAAGCCCTGTGTGGATGCCAGCAAACCCCTTATGACCCGGGGAAGTGGGCAGGGCCCGCACCTACATACACAGGCACACACACCAGGCTGGGCTGATAAACACTGGTGGCCCCAGGACACTGGTGGGAAGGGCTCTCGGGGGCAGCTGGGAAATCTGGTCTTAGTCTGGCTTGGTCTCTGGGCCTCAGTTAGCCTGTGCTGTGTAACAAGCCACCCCTCAAACCCAGACGATGGTGCCTTACTCTTCCTCAAGGTTCTGCGGGTGGGCGGGGTGCTTCCTTGTCTGGCGTCTCTGGGCTCACCCCAGCGTCAGCTAGGCTGTAAGGCCCAAGATGGCCGCACCCACAGGTCAGGTAGTTGGTCGGCCTGTCAGCCGGGGCCTCTCTTCCTCCGAACTCCTTCGTGGCCTCTCAGGGCAGCGACCTAAGAGGGTGAAGGCAGAAGCTAGCGGGTCTCTTGAGCCCTGCCTTGAACTTGTATAACATTTCTACCACATTGTATTGGCCCATCTGGTCACGAGGCCAACCCGGATTCAAAGGAGGGGGGAAGCAGGCTCGAGCTTTGGGGAGCGTGGTGTAGTCACACGGCAAAGGGTGTGCGCACCGGGGTGGGATTGTGGCCGGACTCGGTAGCCTATCACAGAACCTTCCAGTCTGAGAGCTCCTCCCAGCCCTACCTCTCGCTACATGCCAACTGTATGCCCACGAAGCGTGAGGAAGCGGAGGGACCCTCCGTATTCCCAGGAATCTTCTATGTAAAGGTGCCACCACCTCAGGAGACACAAGGAACCAGCAGCCAAGGTCCCCTACTGTGAAGTGCTATGAGCTCCTTTGTGAATGGTCGCCTCTCCCCAGCGCTGGCAACAACATGGCAGCCATTGGGGTAAAACACTGCGCGTTCCACGTGCTTTAACAGTTTCACAAGCGAACCGGGGATCCAAGTCCCTCAACAAATGACCTGTCCTAATGCCTTCCACGAACATGACACCCTTCATACCCCTTCGTTCCGTGAACTCGGACCAAATACCACGGGGCAGGTGGATAAGGATCGTGGTCTCACTTGACACGCAAGGAAATGGAGGCCCAGGAACGACGGGGTTGCGTGAACCAAGGTGAGGACTGTCAGAGGCCAAGAGGCCCGCTGCCCCTTTCACTCACCCTCTCCCGGGCAGGGATTGAGTGAGGGCGAGGGGCTGCCCCCATCCAGATTTCCCCGAGCCCGGGGACCAGTCAGCAGGACAACAGGGCAGCGTCCCAGTTGCCCACACTCTCAGAGGGTCCCTTGGTGCCAGGCGGGAGCACCCTGGGGTTCTCACCCCCCGCCCAGCTCATCAGAGATGCCCCCTCCATGCCCCCCTGAGGGCCCGTGGGAGGGCCTCACCAATCTCACCCTCTCCTGCCGACTTCATTCCCAGTATGCTTTGGTGCCTGGGTAACCAGCAGTAACTAAAGAGGACCTCAGACTCAGGCCCCCCGGCGCTCAGAATCTTTGACCCAGAACATCTTAGAGGGGTTAACATGAGGGCATGATCGGGGCGCCTGGGGGGCTCAGTCGGTTGAGCGTCCGACTTCAGCTCAGGTTAACGATCTCACGGTTCATGGGTTCAAGCCCCGCGTCGGGCTCTGTGCTGACAGCTAGCTCAGAGCCTGGAACCTGTCTTCAGATTCTGTGTCTCCCTCTCTCTCTGACCCTCCCCTGCTCATGCTGTCTCTCTCTCTCTCTCTCTCTCTCTCTCAAAAATAAATAAAACATTTTTAAAAATTAATTAAAAAACAGGAGGACACAGCGTTGGAAAAGCAAGGACTGTCTGGGGTGTCAAAGATGAAGGGGAGGGCGCAGGGGGCAGGGCCGCCCCGCAGAGCTGCAGGGAGGAGGCTCCGAGGCCACTCGGGCTGCTTGCAAACCCCTGCTTGCTTTGCTTGGTGCTGACTCACCTTCCCTCTCCCACCTGCTCCCCTCTCACAGCCCTCCCACCTGCCCTCCCTCCTGCGCTGACAGGCAGCTCCTCTGATCTGTCTCACTTCCCGGCAGCACTGACTGCGGCGGGGGGAGGGGGAGTCCTCGGTCTCTGGGGTGGAGGAACCTCAGGTATCAGGGAGCCTGGAATCACAGAAACGGCCGGCGGAAGGGGGAGACACTGAACCCCTCCTCACCGCACCTTCATCTTCCCCCTCCTCGGCCCTGCCCTCCCTCTTCCCACCCCCCCCTGCAGTCAGAGCAGGGGCAGTGGTGGGCGGCAAGGAGGGAAGGAATGGGGAAAGGGATAGCAGGTGGGAGAAGGAGAGGAAGAGAAGGGAGGCAGGGGGCGAGAGAGGGTGTGGTCTAATGGAGCTGAAAGCCACCCCCCCATCTTGCCTCAAATCCTATCTTTCAGGCAGGATTCCTGTCAGTTCATCTCTGCTTCCTTCCAAACGTCTTCCTGTTGCACTCAGCTCCGCTGTTTCACCCGGTCAAGGTCCCTCCTTGTCCTTGCTGGTCCTTAGTTAGACCCCCGACTACGATCTTCTTCCTGCGTCTGGCTTTTCTCACCGCAGCTTGTTACCGGTACTGACTTTCCTTGGTATTGATGGCGTCTACGTTTTCCCAGCTTTTAATGACTACATAACGTTCATAGAATCCTAGAGCTCAGCGGAACAACCACTCCCTTCTAGGGGGGGAAACTGAGGCCTAGAGGGGAGTAATCCGGAACCCCGCTGTCCTGGACCCCGGCCCAGCGCCCTTGCCATGACTACACACCGAAGCGGCCACACAGTTGCGGGGTTCCCCTGCGAGATGCAAATATCACAAGTCCGAGGAGAAAAGTGAGAATTTTAAGACAGAGGGGCGCCTGGGTGGCTCAGTCGGTTAAGCATCCAGGTCACGATCTCACGGTTTGTGAGTTCGAGCCCCGCGTCGGGCTCTGGGCCGACAGCTCAGAGCCTGGAGTCTTGCTTCCGATTCTGTGTCTCCCCCTCTCTCTCTGCCCCTCCCCTGCTCGCCTCTGTCTCTCTCTCTCGAAAACAAATAGACATTAAAAAAAAAAAAAAAGACAGAGACTCAGGGGATGAAACGAAGCTTAGATCCCTCCCGTGGAGCTCGGATCAGCATCTTGATACAGCAGCTTCGTGCTGATTTTGTTTCTTGTTTTCCTCCATGTGGCTCTTTGCTCCAAGTACTAACACAATTCTGGACTACGTTGGCCAGACCGTGTCAGAGTGCAACCCCAGCTTCCGAATCTTCCACAAGGACACGACAAACCTGAGTTGTAAGGACGGCGGAGGGGAGAAGGTTGAAAGCCAGGGTCCCCTTCCACAGTTTCCCCAGGGGGGCTGTGGGTTGAGAACGCAGATAAGGAGAAACGGGTGGCTCCCCGCGGGGTACAGCAATGGTCAAGAGCAGAGAGTGGCCCCCCATGTGTGTATTTGCCCAGAAGAGAGTCCGCGGGTGTGAGAGCCGGAGGGCCACGGCTTGAATTCCGCCTCTACCACCTACCAGCTATGTGAGTCGGGGCAAGTTGATTGTGTCTCCGAACCTGTGTCCTCATCTGTAAAAAAAGGACCTTTCCTATTTCTCTCACATGCTCGTGTGGACCAAATGAGATCTCATATGTGACCAGGCACAGACGGTGTGACATTGGGCACATTAGAAAGCCCAAATAAGTGTGAGTTGCCTTCCAGAAAGGATTTTGATGGGCTTGCCATATGAGACACAGTTTGAACACTGACCTCGGAGCTTCCTGGCGGCCGTGCAAAAAGGGAAACCAGGTAGATCACTTAGCTCTGGGTCTATGAGGCGCAGGAGGCTAGAGAAAGAACGTGGGTTCTGACCTACTGTGTGATCCTGGGTAACCTCTTCCCTTTGCTGATCCTCATTTTCTCCATCTTCGAAGTTAGGGGGTTGGACCTAATGACTTCCGGGGTCCTGACAGGTGTGACAACCGAGGATTCTACTCCTGTGTCTGTCAGTGGATGGCAGGAGGGCTTGGGGAGAGGGTGGGGAAGGACAGAATCAGCACTTGACAAAACTGGCCAAGTCTATCTTTGTCCCCTCCTGCACGCACCGGCCACCTCCAGGGGCCACGTCTAACTCCATCCACGGACTGCCTCACATCTGATATAAAAGTCCCTACACCTGCCCCGAAGCAGAGACATTTGCCCGCACTCCGGCCATCAGGTCAAACATCAGCATCACTCATACAGATTCCAAAGGGCCTCTGTGTCCGTCCTTCCTTCCTTCCTTCCTTCCTCCCTTCCATCCTTCCTTCCTTCCTTCAACAAATACTTGTTGAGCACCTACTATGAGCCAGCAAGGCCCCTGTTGGAGCAGGGATTCAACACTGAACCAAACAGGTACAGATGTAACTGGGGCCTGGGCCCCCAGACCTTCAACCCCGGACTTCGGCACTGGGCTGGCAGCCCTGAGGCCTCTGGCCTGGGTCCTGCTGCCAACGCCAGGTGAGAGCATGGGCAGTCCCTGCCCCTCCTTGCTTAGGCTTAGGACGGTGAGCAGGGCCCCCTGGTCTCAGCCGCCGTAACTGTCCACCGCGGTGATAGGTGTCAGAGCAGTGGGGCAGGTAGGCTGGAGCCCCCACTGGACACAGGTCATTGCCAGCCCTCACAGTGGGAGGGAGGCCAAGAGGGGACCCCTGGGTACCTCAGGGACGGGGAACAGACAGGCTCAGGGAGACTTCACGCAGAGGGCCAGGTGCAGATCCCAACCCGGAACCGGGCTCCTGACCCCCGACCTGCCCCTAGGGTCACCTGCACCGGAAGTGGCCACTTGGGATGAGGGTCCAGAGGCCAGCGCCTGTCCCTCATGCTTCTAGAACCTTCCCTGCCAAGCAGAGCAGAGGCTCAGCTCACCGTCCTCCCTTTTCAGCTCCAGGACTTTTCGAGGCCTGTCTGAGCCCCCTCCGGCCTCCCCTCCTCCTGAGCCTCTCTGTCAGCACCTGGTCCAGGGGCTCAGGGTCAGTCCACAGAGGTGGCAGAGGGGTCTGGGGGTGATGCCCATGCTGTGAGGGGTGACGGGTATTACACACTGCTATGGGTGAAGGTGACAAGGACAGAGCAGCTGTGACAGAGACGGGGAGGGAGAGAGAACACAAAGAAACGAAGAGACTGAAAGACAGTGAGAGAGTCAGAGACGGGAAGACGAGAGACAATGGCAGAGACAGAGGCCGGCAGAACAGAGAGAGAGAGCCGGCCATGGGGAGGCAGAGGGAAACGTCACTGAGCCAGAGAAGAGCTACACAGAGTCCGAGGAGGAGGTGCAGAGGCAGAGAGAAGAGGGGGGTTGGGTCGAGGCCCTGTGGCGTGGAGACAGGCGGCCACTCACCCCTACCCTGTCACATGCATCCCGCCCGGCCTCTGGTTACAGTGCGAGGTACATCTCACCCATCCTTCGTGGGACAACTGCAGCAATGAAATGTCTCCACTTTTTTTTTTTAATTTTTTTTAACATTTATTTTTGAGAGACAGAGAGACAGAGCATGAACAGGGGAGGGGCAGAGAGAGAGGGAGACACAGAATCCGAAGCAGGCTCCAGGCTCCGAGCTGTCAGCACAGAGCCGGACGCGGGGCTCGAACTCACGAACCGCGAGATCATGACCTGAGCCGGTCGGCTGCTCAACCGACTGAGCCACCCAGGTGCCCCCTGCCCCCCCTCTTTTTTTTTTAACAAAATGTCTGCACTTTATAGGTTACAAAGCCTTAACCTTTGATTTCTCATTTGAGATTCCTGTCAGCCCTCTGGAGCCCGGGGGTCTCTGTTCCGACCCTCAGTGACCGGGTGGAGGCTCTGAGAGGCCACGCCTCTTACCCAAGCTCTCACAGCAACATGGCCCTTTCCCCGGGCAAACTGGTGATGGCCTCTCAGCCCCTGAGCCACAGCAGAGGCTGGCTGACAGGACAGTGGGGCCGGAAGGGGGGTGCGTGTGGGGGAAAACCATTGCCAGGTGAGGAGGGGGAGACCTGGGGCCTTTCCCTGCAGGCAGTGGGAGCCATGGACGGTCTTGGAGCCGGGGAGCGAGTGATGGGGAGGCATTCCGGAAGCTGCGGGCTGAGTGGGTTGAGTGGGGAGTGCACAGGGACAGAAGCTCGCTGACCGGGGCCGGCAGAGTGGCAGCCCGGAGGGGGCCTGGGCTTCGAGCCTCCCCCGGGGCCTCTGGAGGACGCGCCGGATGGAACAGGAGGGGAAGTTTCCAGGCTCTGAAACGAGACAGGCAGGACTGAGATGCTGCCAGAGGAGCCTCAGCAGGGGGCGGGGGTGGCGGGACAGATTAATGACGGGGAACGGAAGGGGTGGAGCGGCTCCCATCTTCGCCACGACAGGTGAGGGGTGAGAGGACACGGGCAATTGGGCACGGTGAGCAGCAACAATGGAAACCTACGGCGAGGATGGACAAGGCTATTTGTGGCCCAGTCCCTGAAGGAAAGGGGTGGGCGAGGAGGAGGCCACAAATGACCTCACCTCCCCCCTCCCGGCAGCCAAGAACCCAGGCTCAGGGGAAAAGAAATCAGTCTTCGGCTAAGGAATGCCCCGGGCTGACTTTGTCGCTTCGGGAAGGAGGTGGCCGAAAGGGCAGAGTTCTCGAGCCCACGGAACACTCCCTCCTCCCTCTGCCGTCCTGGTCGCCTCCCCCGCCACCCCCCCCACCCCTGCCCTCTGTCAGGCTCCCGGAGACGTGGCTCCGAGTACCACAGCTGGCCAGGCCCTCTGCGACCTGGTCTCATCTCCTTGAATTCCGGATGGGGGGACAGGGGCCCAGAAGGGGAAAGGACATGACCGTGGTTGTGTGGTAACGTGCATGTCCGACAGAGGTAGGAACACGCCAGGCCTGACCCTTCTTGGCTTCAGGCCCGTCTGTGAAAAGGGGATGACGGTGGCTTCCTGCCTGGACGGGGGCCTGGGCTTCCAGGGGTAATGTGTGCAGAGGGCCCCGCACACAGTAGGTGCTCAGGAAAGGGCTGAGCCTTCTGCTCGTCAAGGTCCTGCTCCCGTACACAGCTGTGGTTGGGAGCGCAGTCTCGGGGCAGCACCCAGACCCGGGCTGACTCCCTGGCTCTGCCGCTGCTGCTGTGTGACCTTGGATGAGTGACTTGGTGTCTCTGAACCTGGGTCTGTTCTGTGAAATAGGGAAAGCCCCAGCTCCTACTGCACAGGGCTGCTGGGAGTCTGGAGGGAGGTACTGAATGTGGCATCAGGCTGCCAGCCCCCCTCCGCAGCTGTTGTCCTCAACCGCCTGCCAGCCCGTGCCCCTTGCCTCACACCCTGCCACTCCCCCAACGAGGAGGGCCCGGCCTTGAAGACACGGAGGCGACCTCTCCTGTCTAGCAGGGCAGTGACTCCAGCACGCCTCGGGCCCCCCCGAATAGAGTCCTATTTTAGCTTCCGGTTTCTCCACGGAGGGGCCAGAGCATGGTGCGAGGGTGTCTGGCAGCAGAGGGCCTGACCCGACACCCCATCCCATCCTGCCAGGCACTGCCAAGCTGTGGCCTTGACCTCTCCTGCCTCCTGGTGATGGCCCCCCGTCCTGGGCCCCCGGGGCCCTTCCCCAAGGCTGGGCAGCCTGCTCCTCCTGGCTCAGTTCCAATTCCAACGGAGGGTCTCAGTTCCACTTGGACACGGTTTCTCCCATAGACCCCAGGACCCTCGCTCGTGCTAGTCAGGCGTCCCTAAGTCTCCACTGCATTATTCAAATGAGGCCCCCTGGATGTTTCCACAACCCCGTCCCAGCAGAAGTTCTCCTGGGGGCAGAAGGAAGGGGACGGGAGGGCGAGACTGGGAGTGCCACCATGCACCTCATTTGTTCAGCCCACAGAACCTCTCCTGGGTGAGGCACCATGTTCTTTTTTTTTTTTTTTTATAGTTTATTGTCAAGTTGGTTTCCATAAAACACCCAGTGCTCATCCCAACAAGTGCCCTCCATGCCCATCACCCCCTTTCCCCTCTCCCCTCCCCCATCAGCCCTCAGTTTGTTTTCAGTATTCAAGAGTCTCTCGTGGTTTGCCTCCCTCCCTCTCCCCAATTATTTTTTTCTCCCCCTTCCCCTCCCCCATGGTCCTCTTCTCAATTTCTCCTGTTATGCTTATGAGTGAAAACATATGGCGTCTGTCCTTCTCCGCCTGACTTATTT
>CM053571.1:9343723-9470416 GCA_028646485.1 Cryptoprocta ferox
CTGTGTCCCTTGGGTAGATCCCCAGCAGTGCCATTGCTGGGTCACAGGGGAGTTCTATTGTTAATTTTTTGAGGAACCTCCACACTGTTTTCCAGAGCGGCCGCACCGGTTTACATTCCCACCAACAGTGCAGGAGGGGAGGCACCATGTTCTAACTCAGTCCCCCCTGCACCTCTGGGTCCGCTGCCTGGGACGCCCTTGTCCTTCAGCTCCGGCTGGGACTGGAGACCAGGCTGCCTAGGTCCGTGCTCTGAACCCCTCTGGGATCCGTCTGGAAGAATAGGCCTGCAGAAGGAGGGCCTGGGCTGAGCATAGCCTTAGGGAGGAGGGGTTGGCTTTCAGCGGGCAGAACATTTTTTTTGGTTTTCAGGTTCCGGAGACACAGGGGACTTCCCTCTCTCCCCCATTTGACAAATAAGAAACAGGCACAGAAAGGGGCGCCTGGGTGGCTCAGTCGGCTAAATGGCCAGGTCATGACCTCACGGTCCGTGGGTTCAAGCCCCGCGTCGGGCGCTGTGCTGACAGCTCGGAGCCTGGAGCCTGCTTCGGATTCTGTGTCTCCCTCTCTCTCTCTGCCCCTCCCCCACCCATGCTCTGTTTCTGTCTCAATAATAAATAAAACATAAAAAAAAAAAGGAAAAAAGAAAAAGGCACAGAGAGTAGTGCCATAACTTGCCAGGATCATGCATTAGTGAGTGAAGAACCTGGAATCTGAGCCCTGGGCGTGTGTCTCCAGAGCCCACACTCTGCGCCCTTATAGCTGGTCTCCGGGCAGGGCCTGGGAAGAGGTTTGCTGGGTGAGGAATGAATGAAGGCATGGATGGGATCCTAGCCTGTGGGCCCACACTGCTCACCATTGTTGGGGCCTCTGTGGGCAAGTCACCTTGCCTAGCACCCCGGATGCGTCATCTGTCAGAGTGGAGCTGAGAACTCCTCTGCCGGTGAAGGCAGGGGGTTGGGAGGGACCCACATCTTGGGGCCCTTTAATCCTCACATCTGGTGAGTCAGCGAGGGGGAGGGGGTGGGGATGAGGAGGAGGCAGGGGGGATGGCTGCATCCCATTCCTTAATCCTGGGGGGGGGGCAGTCGGCTCTGCTCCATGAAAGGTAAAGGCTGAGGCTCAAACATCCCCAGACCCCACCCCCACCCCCACCTGGGGTTCCAGGCTCACAGCTGCTCAGCCTCTAGGCAGAAAGGAGCCTCAACCGTTCCAACAAAAGTCCCAGAATCCTGCCTCATGGGCCAGGCTTGAGTCACCTGCAACTCCTGAGGCAAGGACTCCTGATTGGCCGGGGGCGTGCGTTGGGGACAGGAAGAGGCACTCTCTTCATGGGGGAAAAGACAGCTGAGGCTGGGGAGGCTGAGAAGAAAGCGGAAGGAAGCCGGGAACCAGGAACGGGAGAGGGAAGCGGGGCAGGAAAAGTTCTAGCCCCTTCAACGTCAGCCAACTTCTAGTCAGAGGCAAGCCCAGAACCCGGGTGTCAGGGGACAGACTCTGCTGGGCTGTGTGACCTCAGGCAAGCCACACCATGTCCCGGAGACTCAGCTTTCTCATCTGTAAGATGGGGGCAATCGTGGCCGTTACCAGAGAGTTAAGGGGATGAAGCACTCAGCTGATGGCGGTTGATATTCTCACCCTCGCCCTTCCAAGTTCACCTTTCAATCCCCGCGCGCCGGGTGACCCTGGCTCAGCACCAGACCGTTGGCAAAAACCGCTTCTAGCCATCAGCGCACAGCCCCCAGAGGCACCCGTAACCCCGTCTTTCAAGGCTACAAAAAAGGGCCGGCTGCTGGCACCCCGGCCCGAGGCCCCCGGCCGGTCAGAGCCCCAGTCCCTTCCATCACAGCAGCTGTTGGGGGAACTGGATGAAGATGGGGAGGGAACCGTTCCTCGCCCGTTTCCCCTCCTGCCGCCGAAGAAACCAGAACGATCCCTCCCCAGGGAAGTCCACGCCAGAGAAGCGGTTACTAGTAATTCTCACCTCGCCCCCGCGGGGCCTGTATTTCCCCGGGGGTGGGGGTGGGGGGCCCTGCGCCGTTCGCGGGGTCCCTGTCCCACACCGCCGCCCCGTGGCGGCCTCGGGGACTGCAGGCGGCGGGCGCCCCGCCGACGTGGCCCCTCGCGGAGCACCTGCACCCCCACCCCGCCGGGAGCCCGCGCCGCCCGCCCGCTGGCTTTCCGAGGCCTGAGTCCTGCTCCGCCTTCTCTGCGCCACCAAACCTCCCGACGGCCGTCCTTCCTCCCTGCCACCGACTCGCAGCGGACGCCTGCGCAAGGTCTCAGGTGCTCCTCCACCGCGCGGGGCAGGGCTCGTCCGCCCGTTTGACCCGGGCGCGCAGATCCAAGCTTCAAGGTGAAGGCAACTTCCAAAGTCTCCAAAGTCTCGGAGCGGCGTGGACCGGGCGGAAGGGACGCAGTCAGGGTTTGAGCCCAGGTGTGACTTTGTCCCCATAGTTGGGGGGGGGGGTTCCAGAGTTCGCAAGGTGCTTTTCGCAGGCATGATGCAGCTCAGCGTTGCTCCCACTGTGGCCCCCGGCCGTCCGGATCGGACTCACCGGGCTGTGCTCTCCGGGACAGCAGCCGGGACCCCGCAGGGACCGCGGCGACGCGTGGCTCATCGGAGTGGAGACGGCTGTGAATGTAAAAGGCGCGCCTGATGGCAAGGACTTAGTATGTTAAAAACATGCATGCAAGGGGCGCGGGGCCGGCCCGGGACCTAGAGCAGCCAACTCTGGATTTCTCACATCCTCGCTGAGCGTGGAGCCTGCTTAAGATTCTCTCTCTCCCTCTCTCTCTCTCTCTCCCCCCTTCCCTGCTCAAGCCCTTTCTCTCTCTTAAAATAAATCTTTGAAAATACATACATACATACACACATACATACATAATTTAAAAAAAAATTCCAAAACATGTGTCTTGGAAAGGGTCTCATTCTTTATTTAAAAAAGCAAACTCGGGGCGCCTGGGTGGCTCAGTCCGTTGAGCCTCGGGCTTCGGCTCAGGTCATGATCTCCAGGTTTGTGGTTTCGGGCCCCACATCGGGCTCTGTGCTGACAGCCAGCTCAGAGCCTGGAGCCTGTCTTCGGATTCTGGGTCTCCCTCTCTCTCTGACCCTCCCCTGCTCACGCTGTCTCTCTCTCTCTCTCTCTCTCTCTCTCAAAAATAAATAAAACATTAGAAAAAAAGTTTAAAAAAAAAAGCAAAATATCTCAAATAACTTTTTAGTACCGATTACGTGTTGAAAATGATATTTTGGCTCTCTCGGGTTAAATAAAACATATAATTAAAATATTTTAATTTATATATTAAATACACTTATGAACTATATTTTGCTCGTAGGGGCACCTGGGTGTCTCAGCTGATTACGCTTCTGACTTCAGCTCAAGTCATGAGCTCGGGGTTGGTTAGTTGGAGCCCCAGCTGGGCTCTGCGCTGACAGCTAGGAACCTGCTTCAGATTCTCTGTCTTGCTCTCTCTCTCTGCCCCTCCCCTCCTCGCTCATGCTCTCTCTCTCTCTCAAAAATAAATAAACACTAAAATAAATAAATAATGTATTTTGCTTTTATACATTAAAATATAGAATTAAATTGAATTAAAATTTTCTGTAAGGAAACCTTGTTTCTTTTTACTTTTTTTTTAAAGTTTATTTATTTTGAGAGAGAGAGTGCAAACAGGGCAGGAGCAGAGAGAGCGGGGGAGAGAATCCTAAGCAGGCTCTGCGTTGTCAGCACACAGCCAGTCGTGGGGATTGATCTCACGCGGCGTGAGATCACGACCTGAGCCAGAACCAAGAGGTGGGGGCCCAACAGACTGAGCCAGCCAGGCGACCTTCTTTTTACTTTTTTATGTAATAAGTTAGAAAATTTAAATGGACAAATGTGGTTCCTGTTTGAGGTCACATATTTCCACAAGATCGCTCTGGACTGGATAGACAAAAAGTGCCCATTTCTGGCCCCCACTCCTAGACCTCTGGCAGCCTTGAATTTTAACAGATCTTTTCGTGGATGCAGCGGACCACCAGGGTCTGAGTTTCAGCTCCAGGAAGGCGTCCAGTGTGTTCACTGTTATATTGCTCAGAATCTTGCATGGGGCCTGGCACTAAGTAAGTGCTCACTAAATATTTGCAGAATTCTCATCAAATCCTCGTAGTAAGGAAAGGACATAAGACACTTTACCAAATAGTAATTATGGGGTTCTGTGTGCCAGCTAGAAACCCGGCACTGACTCTATGTACTGAGAGGAAACATGGCCCAATATATATTGCTAAAGAACATTATCTATGTAATCCCATCAAACAAACTATTTTCTTTTAAGTTTATTTATTTATTTTGAGGGAGAAAGAGCGTGAGCAGAGGAGGGACAGAGAAAGAGGGAGAGAGAGAATCCCAATCAGGCTCCCCTCTGTCAGCGCACAGCCCAACGACGCGGGGCTCGATCCCATGAACCACCGAGACATCATGACCCGAGCCGAAATCAAGAGTTGGCTGCTTGGGGCGCCTGGGCGGGTCAGTCAGTTAAGCCTCCGACTTCGGCTCAGGTCATGATCTCGGGGTTTAGGAGTTTGAGCCCCGCGTCGGGTTCTGTGCTGCCAGCTCAGAGCCTGGAGCCTGCTTCGGATTCTGTGTCTCCTTCTCTCTCTGCCCCTCCCATGATCGTGGTCTGTCTCTCTCTGTCTCTTAATGATAAATAAACATTAAAAAAAAAAAAAGAGTTGGCTGCTCAACGGACTGAGCCACCCCCGGGTGCCTCCAAAATATTTTTATATAAAGGACACATGACCTGATTTCTTCAACAAACAAATTTCAAAGGCAATAAGAGATAGAGTAGGAACCTATAGACGGAGACTTAATTGACCAATTACACACTCTGACAGGTTTTGTTAAGATTCCCGCCTTAAACAGAAAAAAATGACATTTGATGACGTTAAGGAATTGTCGTCATGGGATGGGATGACAATGGGGTTGGGCTTTTTTTTTTAAGTTCTTTTAGAAGAAAGGGGCACCTGGGTAGCTCAGACGGTTACGCCTCCAACTCTTGATCTCGGTTCAAGTCATGAACTCACCGTTGGTGGGTTCGGGCCCCACATCCGGCTCTGTGCTGACAGCGTGGAGCCTGCTTGGGATTCCCTCTCTCCTCTCTCTGCCCCTCCCCTGCTCACATTCTTTCTCCCTCTCTCAAAATAAATAAATAAACTTAAAAAAATTTTTCAAAAGAGAGATACATCTTCAAACGTTTAGGGATTAATTTATATGTATGCAGGATTTGCCTCAAAATAATAGGGGATGGGGAGCTAAGGGGATTAAATTGTTTGACTTGGTACATGTCTCAGCAGGTTGATGGGTACATGGAGGTTCATGTTATGTGACTGTGTACTTCTGTAGATGCTGAGAAGTTTCTGTAATATAAATACTTATAAAATAAGAAATCAAGTCATCTCTGCCTGAGCCAACTAGTAGTAGTTTATTTGGAGGCACATAAATTGTCCTTCTTTGGAAAAAGATCAAAATCAAAAGGCTTTTCACTATATTAATAACAGACAACTGAGGCTTCAAGGCAGAAGCACAATTATTTTTTAATGTTTATTTATTCATTTTGAGAGAGAGAAAGAGAGCGCACGCACGAGCGCGCGAGGGAAGGACAGACAGAGAGAGAAAGAGAGAATCCCAAGCAGGCTCTGCGCTGTCAGCCCAGAGCCCGACCCACCCAGGGCTCGATCTCATGAACCGTGAGATTATGACCTGATCTGAAATCAAGAGTCAGACACTTAACCGACTGAGCCACCCGGGCGCCCCTGTATTGTTCTTTAAATTTTGCGTACATGTCTTACAATAAAAATGCTATGCCTAGGGGCGCCCGGGTGGCTCAGTCAGTTAAGCGTCCGACTTCGGTTCAGGTCATGATCTCTCGGTTCGTGGGTTCGAGCCCCGCGTCGGGCTCTGTGCTGACACCTCGGAGCCTGGAGCCTGCTTCCGATTCTGTGTCTCCCTCTCTCTCTGACCCTCCCCTGCTCACGCCATGTGTGTCTCTCTCTCAAAAATAAATAAATGTTAAAAAAAAATTTTTTTAATGCTATGCCTGTATATCCATTTATACCACATCTGTATGTAAATGCATAAGAGGTTGGAAGGAGACCCCAGACTGTTCGCAGTGGCGAACAGAGTATTACGGGTGGAGAGGGGGATGGGCAAGCAGAGAATTCACATCTTATTCAAATATTTCTGGATCGTTTGCATGTTTTTACAGAAAGTAATTTTAAAGACACAATTAGAGCAAATGAAGCCAAAGGAAACCCAAATGACATTAACATGAGAAGGGAGAAAACACCACAGGCGCATTTTAGGAGGCTGACTGGTGGGAGGGAGACAGACCGCTGTTTGGCGAATCATGTGACTTCCTGAAGTCTCCGTTTCCTCTTCTGTAAAATGGGCCTCATGGGGTCTGGTCTCAGGGGGTCGCTGAGGGTCTGGATGAGAGGGGTCGGGTGGAGGGCCTGGCTCAGCCCTGGGCGCTCAGTGGTCGGTACAGGAAACACTCTTGGGGGAATTGGGGGGGGGCAGGAGTGTTTGGGAGTCCCGCAGAGGGCCTGGGGGGCAGGACTGGGAGCACACCTTCAGCTGGGAGGTGCGGAAGGCTTCTGAGGGAGGTGATGTGTG
The DNA here is from genome assembly GCA_028646485.1 of Cryptoprocta ferox. Lineage (NCBI taxonomy): Eukaryota > Metazoa > Chordata > Mammalia > Carnivora > Eupleridae > Cryptoprocta > Cryptoprocta ferox. The sequence goes on from CM053571.1 coordinate 9,350,375, forward strand.
CGTGCCAGGCCTGGGGAACTGGGAGAATGTGCAGATGGGGTGCAAATATCGGGCTAGAGGATGGGGTGAGGGAGAAGGGGCTTGTACGGGTCAGGGGATCGGGGTGGTGCCTGGGGATGAGGTAGGAGGGGAGAAGCTCTCCTTAGGCCCAGGCGGAAAGGAGGATGCAGGCTACCAGAGGCTTCCTTTGGAACCAGAGAAACATGCAAATATATGCAAAAGACCATGCAAATGAGCCCGGCTGGTGGCTGGTGGGAAGTGGACCCAGCTGGTGATTTTGTTCCCAAAGTGTGGTCCGGGGCCACCTGCGGCAGAATCACCTGGGGGACCCATCCTGGTCGCCGGCCACCCCCAGACCTACTGCTTCCATCCCCGGGGGCTGCAGCCCAGGAGTCCACATGTTTAAGGAGCTCCCCAGGTGATTATTTACTTTCGCATTCATTTCTTGAGCAGGCACATGGTCATGCATCATAATTACAGCACATTTAGAATATACGCACCCTGTAATGTATAATATAAACATTCAAACAGAAAAGTAAGTCTCCTCATTCTCCGCCCCCATGCCCAGAGACAAGCACCAGGGCCGGTCCTGTGTGTCCTTCTGGAAGCTACTCTGCACATTCCCGGTTGATTCCCTCTGACCGGTCGGTCAGGTCCACAGCATCTTGGTGTCCCAGGAAGATTCTCAGGGTCACTCACAGGGCAAAGTGTCACTCATTTGCGTCTTTGTTCACTCACTCAAAATTCACTAGGAGCCTGCCGAATGCCAGGCCCATGCCAGGCACAGGGGAGACCCCAGGCCCGTCCCCAGAGGCTCATAAAGGAGCCATTTGCACAAGGCAGCACGGCCTGATGGTTAGCGCCCAGCTTTGGGGTCAAGATGCCTGTTTCAGCAAGAATCCCATCCCCCCCCTCGCCGAGCCCCCCCATTTCCGCTCCGTATCAGGTGGTAATGGCTCCCGGCCCTCAGGGCAGCAGGGCTGTGGGGCAGGAGCCTCTTGCAATGGAGCAGATTAGGCTCTTCGGTGCTGGTTTCCTTCCTGAAGACAAGGCAGAGGTGATGGGAACAGGGAGATTTTTTCCAACACAAGCTGGCCAGGCTTGGGGCCAATGGGTGTGAGTTAAGGCGGGGAAGGGGGGCTCCTTATCTCTCCCTGCTCTCAGAGGCAGAGATCTCTCCCTGCTGGAGTTTTGGGTGCCCTGGGAGGGCAGCTCTGACCACAGCAAAGGCCCACCTGCCTTGGCATTCAGGGCCCCCAAGGTGGGAGCCCAGTAACATCTCCACGTTCACTCCGGGTCTCTCTGAATCAGCCTTCGCTTTCTTCTTCTTCTTTTTTTTTTTAACCTTTATTTACTTTTGAGAAAGAGAGAGAGAGAGACAGAGCGAGAGTGGGGGAGGGGCAGAGAGAGAAGGAGACACAGAATCCGAAGCAGGCTCCAGGCTCTGAGCTGTCAGCACAGAGCCCGACGCAGGGCTCAATCTTACGAACCGCGAGATCACGACCCGACGCTTAACCGACTGAGCCACCCAGGCGCCCCCAGCCTTTACTTTCAAGGCCTGCCTCCTCCAGGCAGCCTTCCTGACTAGTCCAGCCAGAAGGGGGCAGGGAAGGAATACTCATGACCCGCCAGGCTTACTCAGGGTCTGCTGCTGGGTGGCACTGTCATACGATTTAAAAATCGAACTTAACCCTCCAACTCCCCCGGAGGAAGGTATTCCATATCATGTTACAGGTGAGGCAAATGAGGCAGACAGGGGTGAAGTGACTTACCCAAGGCCACACAGGGAATCAGTAGTGGGAGCATTTATCTCTATGAGGGCTCTGAACCTCCCCTGTCCCCTCCTTAGGACTTGTCCCTGAGGGCCCGGGTCCTGCTCAGACACTCACCCCGGCGTGGCTCTCGCTGACTGGCCTGCTCTTCTGGTCTCTCTGGGCCTCACCGACCTCGACCTCGTCTCAGATGAATGGATTATGTCATCTGCATGGGGGAGGGTGTGAGGCAGCCTGTCTTCGGGACCCTCTATACCCACAGCCCTCCAGGACCCCTCCTTCTGGCCTCCCCAAACCCCTCCAGCTCGGAAGGCCCCCCACATGAGCTCAGCACCCCCTGATCTGCCCCTCCTCCCAGGCACCATCCAGCCCACGACCCCCAGCACCTGGACCTGAAGCCCTCCCCCTCCCCTGCGGCCACCTGTTCCTTGTCCCTGCCCCCTCCCCAGCTCCTCCCAGCAAAGTTCTCACCTGATTTCTACTCTCACAAAGCTGTGAGCTCCCCAAGGGTGGAGGAGCCATGTCATAGTTTGGGCTGCGAGGACAATACCACAGGGGCACCTGGGTGGGGGGCTCAGTCGGTTAAATGTCCGACTCTTGATTTCAGCTCAGGTCATGATCTCACGTTTCGTGAGTTCGAGCCCCACATTGGGCTCTGTGCTGACAGCACGGAGCCTGCTTGGGATTCTCTCTCTCTCGCTCTCGCTCTCAAAATAAATAAATACACTTAAAAAAAATAAAAGAATACCACAGAGCAGGCGGCTTACACAACAGGCCTTTACTTCTCCCAGTTGGAGGCTGAAAGTCCAGGATGATGGTGCCGGCAGATTCAGTCTCGGGTGAGGTCTGCTTTCTGGTTCACAGAGAGCCACCTTCTCCCCGTGTCGTCACGCAGCAAAAACGATGAGAGAGCTCTCTGCGGTATCCTTTTTTTTTTTTAAAGTGTATTTATTCACTTAAGAGAGACAGAGACAGCGCGAGTGGGGGCAGGGCAGGGAGAAAGGGAGAGAGAGAATCCCAAGGAGGCTCCGTGCTGTCAGCGCAGAGCCCGATGCGGGGCTCGAACCCACGAACCGGAAGATCATGACCCGAGCTGAAATCAAGAGCAGGATGCTTCACCGACTGAGCCACCCGGGGGTGGGGTGGGGGGCCTCACTATGGCATCCGTCATAAAGGCACTAATCCTGTCCATGGGGGCCCCACCTTCATGACCTAATCACCCCAAAGGCCCCACCTCCTAAGACCACCCCTGGGGTTAGGATTTCAACCTGCGAATCGGGGGTGACACATTCAATCCACCAGCATCAGATCAGCTCGGACAACGTCAGTGGCAGGGTGACAGGCGAACGTCTCAAAAGCAGGTGCTGACAAGACCATCCGGTTCTGTCTGGGCTGCACAGGGCTCCCGAAAGGTCTCTTTCAAATTCAGGACAGATGTGGCTGGGGGACAGCACAGGCTAGCGTCCAGCCGTCCTGTCCCCTGCCCTGCCCCCACCCAGTATACTCAATTTATCTCTCACCTGGTCATGGGGATGGGAGCGTGCCCAGCGTGGCGGGGACCCTGCCTGGGCTGGGGGCTCCTCTCCCCACCTGTGGTAGGGCGGCGGCTCCAGCACCTACGACGTGCAGGGCTGAATGCCTGAACTGAGTCCACAGAACAAGAGGCCCCAGCCTCACCCATGCACGGAGGGAAGGAGGTAAGAGAGCTTCCAGTCCCACTTTGCTGTCACAGCCTCTGAACTAGGTTGATTTTCAAACATAATATATTTTCAAATCAAATCACTGTTGTGCTTAAACAAATTTATTTTAAAAAATTTTTTAAATGTTTATCTTTGAGAGAGACAGAGCGAGCAGGGGAGGGGTAGATAGAGTGGGAGATGCAGAATCCAAAGCAGGCTCCAGGCTCTGAGCGGTCAGCACAGAGCCAGACGCGGGGCTCGAACTCACAAACTGCGAGATCATGACCTGAGCCAAAGTCATACACTTAACCGACTGAGCCACCCAGGCGCCCCTAAGCAAAATGTATTTTAATTATTTTAATGTTTACTTATTTTTGAGAGAGAGAGAGAGAGAGAGAGAGAGAGAGAGAGACAGCATGAACAGGGGAGAGGCAGAGAGAGAAGGAGACACAGAATCCGAAGCAGGCTCCAGGCTCTGAGCTGTCAGCACAGAGCCCGACGTGGGGCCCGAACCCAAGAACTGCAAGATCATGACCTGAGCCGAAGTCGGACGCTTAACCGACTGAGTCCCCCAGGCGCCCCCTAAGCAAATTTATTTTCAAAGAAAACTCTCTTGGGGCACCTGGGGGGCTCAGTCGGTTAAGCGTCCGACTTCGGCTCAGGTCATGATCTCACAGGTCGTGAGTTCGAGCGAGCCCCGCGTCTGGCTCTGTGCTGACAGCACGGAGCCTGCCTGGGATCCTCTGTCCCCCTCTCTCTCCCTGTCCCTCCCCAGCTCATCCTCTCTCTCTCCCTCTCTCAAAAATAAACATTAAAAAAATTTTTTTAAGGACTCTCTCTCTCCCTTTCTACTGTAAATGGAAACCAGTGTTAACTTGCTTAGGTGATGGTGGAAATGGATGCAATGAAGTCAGACAAGCTGTTTCCGTTCCAGGCAGGTGTTCCTTTCCAGCAGCGCTGGGAACCGGGGCCCAGCACCGGCCTGAGCGACAGGGAGATCAGAAAGCATCATCCACTCCCCGGTGCTCCCCGGAGTCCTGCTCTGGACCCCATCCGAGGGGGGTCGAAGACACTGAAGGAAACTCACTGCATGGAGGGGAGGGATGGAGGGAGGCTGAGCACAGCCCAGGTGGGACCGGGACTGGGCTGGACACCTCAAACGCCACCTGAGTTCATCCTCAGGACGGCCTGCAGAGACAGGTGTACGTGTGACAACGTCACCCTGAGCAAAAGGAGGCACAGAGAGGGTGTGAGCTGCTGAGGCCTGGAACTCCCTCCTTCCGGTGCCAAAGCCTGGTTATTTCAGGCCCGCATATAATTGAGCCGCGGCCTGGACCCCTCCAAGGCAGGGGCTCACCAGCACTCAGGGTCCCCTGTTCAAGTGACACCACGCCCCACAGCATCCCTGGCTTCCCTATTCTAAGTGACCCCGTTCAAGGCACTTGTAGGGGTCGCAGGCTCAGGCCCCAAGGTGTTGGACAGTCAGGGCTGGTCTTCTCGCAGTGAGTTGCCCCCGCGGCCGCCGGAAGCGTGGCACCGAGGAGTGCCCCAGCCCCGCTCCGCGTGACCCCCGACCGGGAGGCGCCGCGGCGTCCCGGATGCAGCGCCCGCAGCGGCCACACGGGGGCAGCAGGCGAGCGCCCTCCACGCCGCCCGCCGCCTGAGGTCTAGCCCGGGGCCCCTGCCTGGATTCTTGGGGAGGAGCAAAAGCCTCAGGGAGATAGATGAGGGACTTGGGGGCCTGGCTCTGGCCTGTTACTGGCTCTGAGCTGGGACCCTGGCCAGGGCGCTTCATCCTGGGATCCTCAGTTTCCCCATCCAGCTGTCTCCTCGTGGGCAGCCTAACACACGTCCCCTTCCATCCCCCCCAAGAGGGAGGACAAAGCTGGGGGTGGCCTTCGGAGCCCCTAGGCGTGGTCCCTCTCACGTGCACAGCACAGGAGCTACAGGGGACAAAGGAAGATACTAAGGTTCAGAGTAGCTCAGAGGCAGCCCAGGACTTGAACCTCCAGGCCTGTCTATACCATCGTGCTGTCCCCTTCATATCTCAGGGCAGGAAAGAAAGGCAGAGGGGATATTTGCCGAGCCCCTACCATGAGCCTGGGCCCCCCCCCCTCCCCGGAGCACTTGCCTTACTCGGTGCTCCAGCCCCGAGAGACGCAACACCAGCGCCCGTCCCCCTTACGGATGAGGATTGAACCACGGCCACTACCAGTGAGCAGGCTGGGATCCAAACCCCGGGCAGCCTGGCTCCCACACCTGGCACTGAGCCTGGGGTCTGCCCTGTCTCCTGTGGGCGGGCCGCTTCCCCGTGTGGCCTCGGAGCCTAGAGAGCAGTAGGGGAGCAGGGGTGGGGGGGGGAGCACCCAGTGGCCTGGGTGAGTCGGAACACCTCCCATGCCTCAGTGTCCCCAGGCCTACCCACTCACGATGCAAGATGGTACTGAAGAGAGCCTTCCAACTGATCCGGGTAGCGTGCTCCAGACAGTGCAGGTGTTGGTGGAGAGCATCAAGGGCCAGCCCTCCAGGACCCCCCAGGTTGGCAGAGGGGAGAGAAGGCCACAGAGGGGACAACCGGGGTCACCGGTGCCAGCATCAAGGACCACGGGGAGGGGTGCAGAGGATGGGAGGCTGGCGTCATTGCGGTAACAGCTGCGGTCCTCCCCCACCACGCTGCACTCAGACCCAAGCAGTGCCCAGCCTTGGCAGAGGGTGGTAGACGTGATCTCGGTCTGCAGGGACTGCCCTGGTCAGAGAGATGTGTTGGCAGGAAAGCCAGAGATTCCTCCCCTTCTTCACCATCACCATCATCACCATCATCACCATCATCACCATCACCATCACCATCACCATCACGGACTTCCAAGAAGTTCAAAGAATTTTCTCCCCTGGCCCCAGTTCAAGGACACACCAGTGTGGAAGCAGGAGGCTGGGTGAGAAGCCCTCTGGAGGCCCCCCTACTGGGGTGTGGGGGGGGGGTGTTCAGCTGGGAGAAGCCTGAAGCTCATGGCAGGAAGTCTCTGCCTGGGAGTCACAGAGACTTCTCAGAGGGAGTGGCTTGTCCTCTGAGCTTTTAGAAACAGGTCATATAGTCCCACTCGCATGTGGCACCCAGAGGACTCAAATTCAGAGCGACAGAAAGAAGGGTGGCTGCCCCCGGCTGGGGGGAGGGTTAGTGTTCAGCGGGCACAGAGTTTCAAATGGGAAGATGGTGGTGGTGACGGGGGCACAGCAGAGTGGATGAATGTATTTAGTGTCACTCAAAAATGGCTGAAATGGGGGCGCCCGCGTCGGGCTCTGTGCTGACAGCTCGGAGCCTGGAGCCTGCTTCGGATCCTGTGTCTCCCTCTCTCTCTCTGCCCCTCCCCTGCTTCCTCTCTCTCTCTCTCTCTCTCAAAAATGAATAAACATTCAAAAAAAATTTTTTTGATGGCTAAAATGGCAACTTAATTTTTTTTAATGTTTGTTTTTGAGAGAGGGACAGAGGGGGAGAGAGAATCTTAAGCAGGCTCCACGCTCAGTTCTCAAGCCCAATGTGGGGGCCTCGATCCCACAACCCTGGGATCATGACCTGAGCCGAAATCGGGAATTGGACACTCAACCAATGAGCCACCCAGGCGCTCCGAATTGTTTTCATTTTTTAAAAATAAACAAATGCACAGGAATCAGGCAGGCAGAGCAGGGCAAAGGGTGTCCCCCAAAGTTGTGGAAGAGGAGGGAGAGTGTGTCCCCAAGGGGCAAGGGCACTGAACTGGGAGCACAAAGTGCAACAGGGGAAGGAAGTGGGGCACTGACGGGGACAGGCAGGCAGGGCACGGACAGTCACAACTCCTTTGTCACTGTCATCCAATGTCCCAACACCTCCCACCCCACCCGGGACCCCAACGTTCCCACGCAGAGTCACACTGGGCAAGACACTCCATGCTCCCAAGAGCATGGTCACCGTAACTCAGGGGGTCTTAGAGTCCTCCTGCCCCTACCCCAGCTGTCACGCACACCCCTGGCCTCTGGGAGAACCCTCAGTTCTGTCCTCTGCTAAAACCTTCTAGAACCCCCACGGTCTGCAAGATATGACCCAGAGGCTTTGTTCTGGCATTCAAAGCTCCTGGCATCTGGCCCCAGCCGACCTCTCCCATCGCCCCTCGAGGGCTGCTGGGCCCCGCCATGCGTTGGACCCTGCACTCGCCCTGTGGGCACGCGCGCCCACCTCCAGGAGCAGCCTCGCAGGGGGAGCCCACGTCCTGCCGTCCCTTCCCCCCCTCCTTTGACTTTGGCCTCCCTTCCTCTAGGAACGCCCCCTCCCACCTTCCAAGGCTGACCTTGCCCCCACTCCTGGGTGCCTCCTGCCTCTTCCCCCAAGGCCCCGCGACCGTCCACTGGGCAGGGCCGAGTCTCCACGAACTCCAGGCTCTTCCGGGTGCCTGCACACAGTAGGGCTTCAGGCACGATCTACCGAGAGGCTTGTTTCGAGCAGGCTCCCTGTCCACCCTCTTAGCTCAGCGGGAGCAAGCGGGGCTGGCAGAGAGGTAAGGGTCCGGAACCCTGGGTTCCTGTCCTGTCCAGATTTGCTGTGTGACCTCAGGCAATGTCTCCCTTCTCTGGGCTTCGGTTACAACCTTCTAGGAAGTGTAGCCTCCTGAGCAGTCAGTCCCCGGGAGCACGTTCTGTCAGAGAGAAGTAGAGGTGGGGCAGAGCGAGTCATCAAAGCCGTGATCGGAGGGTGGGGCCCAAGGGGTGAGAGAGCCAAGGTCACGGCCGCCACAGGGGGGTTTTCTGGGTGCTCCCCCCCCACCCCCCAACGCAGAGCTATGCTCGGCACTTAGCTGAGGCTGCCCTGGCTTGCTGGAATGTCAGGGAGGGGCCGGGGCTCGGTCACTACCTGCATCGTCATCGTCACCACGTCATCTGCCCATCGCCATCATCATCAAGAAGTTCAAAGAATTTCTTTCTCTGGAGAGCATCTCTGGCCAGAGACAAGCCACCTCTGTATATCTAAAGACTGGACAAGAAGACCTTCCTAGGCCCCTGGAAGGGGGGCTGAGGGGAAGCCTGTGCCCCCGACCTCCTCGGGTGTGCCACCGAGGGAAGGGACCTCACTTTACTGAGCAGGTGCTGGGCTTTCTCTCCATAAGCTTCCGGGCAGGATCCTTTGCCCATCTTACAGATGGGGAAACTGAGGCTCGGAGAGGTCAAGCTTGCCCAGCTGCAAGTGTGTGAGGTGAGGCTTAAACCCAACTCCTCTTGCCTTCTGTTTGCTCATCGCTATGCTGCTGGGAACATAGAAAAAGCAAGAGGGGCGCCTGGGTGGCTCAGTCGGTTAAGTGTCTGACTTCGGCTCGGGCCATGATCTCACGGTTCGTGGGTTCGAGCCCCGCGTCGGGCTCTGTGCTGACAGCTCAGAGCCTGGAGCCTGCTTCGGATTCTGTGTCTCCCTCTCTCTCTGCTCCTCCCCTGCTCATGCTCTGTCTCTGTCTCTGTCTGTCTCTCAAAAATGAATAAACATTAAAAAAAAATTTTAAAAAAGAAAGAAAAAGCAAGAAAGCCTGCCTCTGAGAGGTGCTCCTTCCACATCCCCGAGCGTCCGTCCCCCCTGCCTGTGACCCGGTGTGCGGGGAGGCTGGGACAGTGCCACTGAGAGCCAGGCTCTGGGGCCTCCCTGCCCAGGTTCACATCTAGCTCTGCCTCTTACCAGCCTCGTGAACTTGAGCCCCAGCCCCCAGGTTGGCAGCAGGGCTAAGCAGGTCACTATGTGGAGAGTGATTAGAACAGAGCCAGACACATGGTGGGCACTCAAGAGGCATCGGCTGGCAGAATTCTCTTTTCCCTGCCAGGCAAACACCTCCTCCTCCTTTAGTATCTTCCAGACCACCCTCCCGGGCCCTGCCCCTCCCCCAGAGCCTTTCTCATCCTGCAAGGGGGGGGCCAGTTACCCCCCCACCCTCACCCCTCAACTCCTCACCCCTGAGCATGTGGCTCCTGTCCCCTGTGGGGGTGGGGCACAGTGCCCTGCCAGGCCCCTCCCTGCCCTCCCTGGGGGCCCCGCCCAGGACCAGCCCTGGCTCGCCCTCCCTCGGGTCTGCTGATGACCGAATAGGTGAGTCCACCTCCGTTTCCTCCTCCCACTACTACCGCCACCTCCTCACCTCCCAGGACTTTGTGGAATCTTCCCTGACCTTCTGCTGCCCCATTTCACAACTCCGTGAACCTCGATTCTCCCCAGCCCTCATCCCTCTACCCTTTCAAGCACAGGGTGAGGGTCCTCTTAGAATCTCTCCACCACTCCTGCACACCTTCTGGGCTCAGTCCTGCTCCCTGGGAGCCTGGAGTCCTGACCTCCTGCACCCACTGGCTCTGTGATGTTGGGCAAGACCCTGCCCCTCTCTGAGCCCTGGGGATGTCAGCTGTACAAGGGGCAAGAGAACCCACTCCTCAGTGGATGGCTCCGAGTGCTAAAGAGAGAGGGTGGGGGACTCTGTAAACTGTAGAGGCTGGTGCACTTTGGGGATCTGTAGTAGAGGGTGCCTGATGCTGGCCGGAGTAGGATGGAGTGGTGGGGGATGCTGGGATAAATTCCACCATGGGCTGGTTAGGAACCCTCTCCCCTCTCTCAGAAGAACTAAGCTGAATGTCCCAGCTAAGTGGGAGGGAGGCTTGTGGCCCGTGGCCAGAGACTCAGAAGGCCTGGGGGTGAATTCACTCTGCCCTGGCTTGAACCCCTGCTCTGGGCCAAGACTGCCAAGCACTGGAGCCAGGTGAAGCCACAGTCTGTCCCACAAGAGCGGAGGGCCTTCCGGGGAAACAGTTCTGGAAACCCTTCACTACCACCCAGTGTGAACCAGGAAGCCAGGCCAGGGAGGCATAGCTGCTGGGGGTGGGGGTGGGGGGAGCGGTGGAGGCAGAGGTCCTAGAGGGCTTCCCAGAGGAAGTGGCCCCAGGATGGGACTTGGCAGAAAGCCATGGCTACACAGAGGGAACCTGGATGGTAGGCGCCTTCATTGCCCCCAGCACTCCTTGTAAAATCTAGAAAATCTTCCGAAGGAGACAAATTAAGCCTTGAAAGAAACGGCCATAATTCAGTCAGAAAATAATCGCATTAATTTAGTTAAAGAACCACTTCACTGAATTTCTTTCCAAAGCCACGCCTATTCAAAAAGCGAGTGAATCCAGTGTCTGCTACATTTATTTAAAGTAAACTCCCAAATAATCCAATGAATGGGCCAGTTGAGTCAAGCCCCTGGTAAATCTAGCCCGGAATCATTCCAATCCTGTGACTGCTCATTCAATCGGCTTATCCTTTTTTTTTTTTTAATAAAGTATAATTCAGGCAAACAATAGTACACTTGGTCAAATAACCAGAAAGTTCAGGATAAAGCATGGCCAGCACCAGTTCAATGAGAAATCCGTCTCGCCTGCTGGCCAGTTGGGGCTGGCATTGTGTGGCGGGCAACAGGGCCGATAGGAAGGTCATGAGCCATGAATGTGAACTAGGCGTTGGCTCCCCTCTACAGCCCAGCCTTGTAAACTCAGGGTGTCATTCTCCGGCTCTGAGCCTCAGTGTCCGCATCTGAACGATAGGGAGGCTGTGGTGAGGATTAAATCAGGAAAGCGAGAAGGGTGCCTTACCACCGGACACCCCTTCTCACCTGCCCTCCTTCACCCTGGGGCTCCAATGAGAGGAGCTTACAAACGGGGCACCCACAGAGTTGCCCTCCGTAAAACGGACCCTCGAATGTTGAATTTCATGTAAACTTTGAAATGGAAAATATTTTCACGGGGACCAAAATCTAAGAGTTACCACAAGGGGTAGAGTAAGAGTTTCCATCCCATGCCATGCCCCCAGCCACTCATTTCCCCTCCTGGAGGAGATGGTCATTCAACAGCTTCTCACACGGGCCGGCCAGAGATGCGCGCATATAATACAAACAGAAGAAAATGATGTGTGTTCTTTCTTCTCCCTGCCTTTTTCCATAAAGAGACACCGACACAACAGAATACTTTGTATAGTCCTTTCCCCATTTGTAAACAGAGAGCTTCCTCGTTTATATGGCTTCCTTATGGTCCTTGGAATGATGTTCTATGATTTATCTTCTCAGCCCTTTACTGATGGACAAAAGGTATTTCCAACACACACAGACACACACACACACACAGACTCTGCTATGAATAACGCTTAAAAATTTTTTTTAATGTTTATTTATTATTGAGAGACAGAGAGACCCAGAGCACGAGCCGGGGAGGAGCAGAGAGAGAGGGAGACACAGAATCGGAAGCAGACTCCAGGCTCCGAGCTGTCAGCACAGAGCCCAACGCAGGGCTCGAACCCACGAACCACGAGATCATGACCTGAGCGGAAGTCAGGTGCTTAACAGACTGAGCCACCCAGGCACCCGAATAACAGTTTTGATAGGCCATTTCCCTCCTGCGCGATTATACCTATAAGATAAATACCTGGGTTTGGAATTCCGAGGGCAAAGGAAATGGGCAGCGGTCAGTTTGATAGATGTGCCCCTCCTTAGGGGCTGCACTCATTTACTGTCCCACAAACGAAGGCGCCACTCCCCCCAGAGACTTGCCGTCAGCGTGTTCCCCAAATGTTGTAACTTTCCTTACCTGCCAGGTGAGTGTGGAATCTCTGTGTAAATTTTAATTTGCATTTTTCTTCTTTCGAATGAGGCAGCAGCCTTGACGTGAGTTTCAGAAACCTTTATATTTCCTTTTCTGTGAATAGTCTGTTTGCATTCTTATTTTCTTATTGATTTCTTGGTGTTCTTGGTATATTAAGGACGGCATGATTTGCACATTTTTTTTCCTTCTGGACCCTTCCAGAGATATTCTATGCTCATACAAGCAAATACAATGATATTACAATGGGCACTTTGAACTGCAGTTTGCTGCAGGTTTTTTCACTCAATGGTCCAGGTATGTGCGGGGGATCCCTCTACTCAGAATATTGAAGCTGGAGGGGTGCCTGGGTGGCTCAGTCGGTTGAGTGTCTGACTTCAGCTCAGGTCGTGATCTCGAGGTTCATGGGTTCGAGCCCTTCATTGGTCTCTGTGCTGACAGCTTGGAGCCTGGAGCCTGCTTCAGATCCTCTCTCTGTCTCTCTCTCTCTCTGTCTCTCTGTCTCCCTCTAAAAAATAAATAGATAAATATTAAAAAAAAAAAAAGAACATTGAAGTTAGAACTGAGGACTGGACTGAGTGATCTTTCTCCTTTCTAGGGCAAGAGCTAATGACCCCCAGGTCTATCTCCATTCGTTTTTCTCAGGCATTTGAGGGCAGGGACCATACCTGGGGACAGCATCCAGGCCTCACAGTGCACTGAACACTCGTCTTCAGATTCCTATTCCAGTGCTCTTTTGGCTCCACTCTAATAAGCCTGCATATTCTACGTATGTGATGGGTCAAACCACACCCTCTCTCTTCCTCCTTCCCAAAGACAGACATTTGTGAGAATATGTCCACGGTGAGGAATGGAGTCTTTGACCACAGCCCAAGTCACACCTCAGGCCTTATTCATAGGGTGGGCTCGTTCTGCTGCCTCTACTCCCCATGGCAAACTCCTACACGTACTCGAAGGCCCAGATCAGTGATGCTTCCTCTGGGAAGACTTCCATGACTCCCATGTCTTTTTCTCTTACGGTTCTGTTCACCTTGTTTGTGTCTATATTTAGCAGAGCAAGAGCTGTGTTTCTCATTTATCTGTCATCTCGAATCTCCTGACGTGAATTACCGAATGACTCATCAAAGAACAGCAGGTTTCTTCACCATTTTGGACCTTAGTTTCCTCATTTGAAAAGGGAGATCGGGGCGCCTGGCTCGGTTGGTTAAGCACCTGACTTGGGCTCAGGTCATGATCTCATGGTTCGTGAGTCAAGCCTGCCATTAGGCTTTGCAATGGCAGCACGGAGCCTGCTTGGGATTCTCTCTCTCCTCTCTCTCTGCCCCTCCCCCTGCTCGCTCATGCACACGCTCTCTCTCTCTCTCTCTCAAAAGTAAATAAATAAACATTAAAAAAAAAAAGAGCAGACTTAGGCCGTGATTATCAATGGATGCTAAAATCACTGGGTCAAATGTTGATGGGTAACTTTATAACAGACAACAAGGCGAACAGCACCTAAAGCCGCTGACCAACCTTACCGTCACTAGAACGTGGGGCAGCCTGACACCCCGCAGCTCCTGCCCTTATGCACCAGGAAGAATACAGCATCATCTGTAGAATATTCTGGATAAACTCATTGAATTCAAATCCCATCAAGCCTCCAGCCTCTAGAGTCTACATTTCCATGACCGTTTAAAGGAAATATGGGGGGATGGTGGAACGTGTTAAAAGACACCACAGGGATGCAATCAACCGACTCAAGACTGGGAAATTCAGTCTGGAATATTATTCAGCCATAAAAAGGAATGAAGTGCGGACACATGGTCGGTGGTTGAAACATGAAAACATTATGCTAAGGGAGGCCAGACACAAAGGGTCTCATATTGTGTGATCCCAATACGCAAAAGATAAAACTAGATTAGTGGACACCAGGGGCTAGGGGAGGGCAGAAATGGGGAGTGACTGCTAGTGGGTAAGGGGTTTCTTTTTGGGGTGATATAAATGTTAGAGAATTAGGTGGTGGTATTGCTTGCAAACCATGTGAATCTACAACAAGCCACCAAACTGTACACTTTAAAATGGTAAATGTTATGGTATATAAATTATAGTTCAATGAGAGAGAGACATTGAAGAGATCTATCAACCAGATAGAATAAATAGGTAGGCCTTCTGTGGCTCGTGATTCAAACCAACCAACTGGAAAAAGACTATTTTAAAAGTTTATTTATTTATTCGAGGGGGGGAGGGGCAGAGAGAGTGGGAGGGGCACAGAGAGAAAAGCCCAAGCAGGCTCCACATGGTCAGTGCAGAGCCCAACAGGACACGGGGCTCAAATTCATGGACTGTGAGATTATGACCTGAGCCCAGATCAAGAGTCAGGCGCTTAACCAACTGAGCCACCCAGGCGCCCCAGGAAAAAGACATTTTGGAGGCAAGTTAGGGAAATTTGGACATGGATTGTCTATTAAATTTAATGAAAAAAGCGGTGTTACTATTGCTAGGTGTAATAATGGTATCGGGTGTGTGTGTGTCTTGTTGTTTTATAAAGTCTTCATCTGTTAGAGATAATTACTGAAGTATTTATAGGTGAAATAATGTATCTGGAATTCCCTAGAACAAAATGCAGGTGAGGGATGGACGAAACAAGAATGGAAAATGTTGATGTTTGTCGAAAGTTACTGATGGGTATATGGGTTTATTACACTGTATTCCCTCTACTTTAGTATTATTTAAAATACACTGGGCGGCTCAGTCGGTTAAGCAGCTGACTTCGGCTCAGGTCATGATCTCACGGTCCGTGGGTTTGAGCCCCGCGTCGGGCTCTGTGCTGACGGCTCAGAGCCTGGAGCCTGCTTCCGATTCTGCGTCTCCCTCTCTCTCTGCCCCTCCCCTGCTCACGCTCTCTCTGTCTCTCAAAAATAAATAAACATTAAACATTGTTTAAATAAATAAATACATAAAATATCTACGTGCGCCTGGCTGGCTCAGTCGGTGAGGCATGAGACTCTTGATCTCAGGGTCATGAGTTCGAGCCCCATATTGGGTGCAGAGATTACTTAAAAACACATAAAGAAATAAACTTAAAAAAAAATTAAATAAAATACCTATAATAAAAGGTAAAGCAATAAAGGGATCGGCTTTTGCTTTCTTCTCTGTGTTCTAATGACTTTTCCAATTTTCTATAATAAATATATATTGCTTTTATAATCAGCAAAATATATTAAGGCTACAAAACTAATCAACAAGGTTGAGTTTGCTGACCTCTCAACTTTGGAGCTTGGTCTCTGGAAAGCTCTATCTTCCCTGGGTCCCACCAGTGCGAGCCAGCCTCAAAGTGTCCCAGGCAGGAGGGAAGGACCCAGCCACGGGGAAGAAGGAGGACATGCTGAGACTCCGTGGCTCCCTCTCACAGTGAGCCTCCTCTTGAAGCCCAAGGGGGGATAAACCCTCTCCGTGGCTCCCTTTAGCCCTACTGAAGCTGGTGGCTCGTTCAGCCTGGTGGCTAATCAGGAGGGTGCTTTAAAGTGCCACTTGGCCTTGAGAGGAAGGGTCTCTGACCGTGGGAAACAACCTCTCAGGCCTTGGTTTCCTCATCTGTAACCTGAGAAAAATAGTAATTGCTACCTCGGCGCCATTGCAAGGATTACATGAAAGGGGCATATCCTAGATTTTAGTAATGCTCAATTAATGAGAACATTTTATGAAATAAAGGAGCTTTGGGGCACCTGGGTGGGTCAGTTGGTTAAGCGTCCGACTTCAGCTCAGGCCATGATCTCACAGTTTGTGAGTTCGAGCCCCATGTCGGGCTCTGTGCTGACAGCTCAGAGCCTGGAGCCTGCTTCGGATTCTGTGTCTCCCTCTCTCTGCCACTCCCCTGCTTGTATTCTGTCTCTCTCTTTCTCTCTCAAAAATAAATAATAAGCACTGTAATAAAGGAGCTTTATAAAAGTGATATAAGCCCATTAGAAGAAAATGCAGGAAAACAGAAGGATAAAAAAGAAGTCTCATAGTGCCACCATCCAGAAAGAACCACAGTGAGAACTTTCTTTCCAGGCTCTTTCCCGCGCATAAGATTGTGTTCTGCTTTTAAGTGCAACTGTAATCCTGATGTTGACACATTTACATCCTGCTTTTCTTCTTGTAATATTATAACACATTTCCTCATATTATCATAAGATGTTTGTAAACATCCCTTTTAATGGCTGTGTAATATTCCAGTGTGTGTGTTTGTGCTGGTCACCCCTGCCCCGGGGTTTTGGACACCTAGACTACTTCCAATTTTCACCATTATAAAGAACACCCCAGTAAATAAATAAACAAGCAAACAAACAAATAAAGCTATAGGAACGCCTCGATGAACATGTATTCCGAATGACTTCCTTGGGTAGATTTTCAGAAATGGAATTGCTTGGGGCGCCTGGGTGGCTCCGTGGTTAAACACCTGACTTCGGCTCAGGTCATGATCTCCCGGTTGGTGGGTTCTAGCCCCCATGTCCGGCAGCTCAGAGCCGGGAGCTTGCTTCAGATTCTGTGTCTCCCGCGCTCTCTGCCCCTCCCCCCCTCAAAAAAATACACATTAAAAAAAAAGAAATGTTAAAAAAAAAAAAAGAAATAGGATTGCTGGGTCCAAAGGTGAGCACGTTTTTAAAGCTCAGGATACCTAAGGTGAAGCCCGATCGCCTTTTCAAAAAAGCGGTGCCCTTTATTTTTGCCACTGCCAGCAGGTTGGCGTTTCCAATACAGAACTTTGCCAAATATAAGCAATCTCACAGGATATAAAGTAGATGAAAATAGTTTTCTGACTACAGGTGTCAGATGCCAGATTACCTTTTCCTAACCCCCAAGGGCTGGAACCACATTTCTTGGCTACTCATCAAACAGCCCCCATTCTGGTTTCCTTAGGAGAAGGGGTCGGAGGAAGGGCCCTGGGGAAGCACAGAGAGTGGGGTAAAAAGAGAAGAAAACACTCGGGAAGCAGAGACTCCTTCTGTTCCTCGGATGTCATTCCTCACCCCAGGTGATGTGAACCTGGAACCTGCGGACCCCACAGTCCCCTGTAAACCGGGGACGGAGGTGGAGAGGTGGGGTTAGGGGGCGGTAGGGATCCCAGCTCTTTCCAGAATTCTCAAAGGGACCCTCGCTTTGCAAAAGTAGGACCTCCCCTTTCAGCCCGCCCACCCCCGGGGGCGCACTTGGAGGCTCCCTTTGGCCTGTGCGGCTGATGGCTGGGGGCTCCGCCCACGTGGGGCGTGCGGGTCGGGAGGCGTGTCCCCAGCGGCTCACCCCGCAAGCACGACAATCACCGACGCCTGGAAGCCGGGGGCGGGGCCTGGAAGCCGGGGCGGGGCCGGGGAGCCGGGGGCGGGGCCGGGGAGCCGGGGCGGGGCCGGGGAGCCAGGGGCGGGGCTGGAAGGGTGGCGTCACGGCCCCGCCCCCGGCCGGCTCCCTCTTTCCTGCGCTGCGCCCTAGCCGAGTCCTCACCTGAAGGGACAGGTGTGCTCATCTCGCGTCTCGGAGGCCGGCCGGCGAGCGTCAGGTGAGCGTTAGCGGGAGCCCCGGCTGGGGGCTGGGAGGGGGGCCCGGGGTGGGGGTCCTCCCTGGGCGCACAGGGGAGCCGGGTCAAAGCAGGCTGGTCAGAGAGACGGAGCTGGGCGTGGGTCTGTGGAGGTGCCGGTTGCTCCCCAAACTTCTGCGATGCCTCTTGGTTAGAGTCACGTCGTACTGAAAATGTAGGCTTTGGAGGGATTTGAAGGCGAGGAAGTTGGAGTGCAAACAGCAGGTTTCCAAGTATTTCAGCCACACGGCTATCATTGTTTGCACCTATCTTTTCTTCGTTGTCAAAGTGATGTGCACGGATCGACTGTTTGGCAAATGCAGAAAAGTAGGGAAGAAATCGCCCGTGGTACTAACACACGCACAGAACGGTAGTGGATAATTCGGTGTATGTCCTTTCACCGGCTTGTTTCTGGGCACAACCATGTGAATGTAATTCTCTCGTGCTGTATTGACAATTTTTGTGTCTTGCTTTTCTCCTCTTTACATTGTGTCAGAAGCATTTTCTCGTGTTGTTATTAGTCATCTGTGTATGTGTAATCATCATTTTTAATGGCTGCATAATGTTACATCTGAGGGAGGGGCCGTGGTTGGGTGCTACTCTGAACACTCGCAGGAAGGATTGGAGGGGGAGACGGGGAGGTGTCATAGGAAACACATGGGCTCTGGGTCAGACAGGCCAAGACCTCCACCTCCAACACTGGGGTCTCGAGAAAGATCTTCGCATCTGTTTCCGCATCAGGGAACTAGATCCATAAAGCTACTTCCCCAGACCGTTGTGAGGATTAAGTAAGCTAATTTATGTAGAAAGCCTCCCACACCATCCCCATGGTTCTGGAAGGAAAAGGGTCCACATGTTTGTGAGTTGGGAGGAGGGATTTGGGCCAGCCAAAGCTGCTGAGGGAGTGTAGACAAAGAGAGAGTGGACACGCTCCCCAGAATGGACGTGTTTCTGGGCCTCATATCTGCTCTGGGTGGGCCCCGCACAGACAGGACCTTAAGGCAGGGCCATGAGCTCCAGGCCCCTAGAAGGGTTCCACGCCTTGGGATAAACTTCTGGAAGGTCTTTGAGGTGGGAGGATTGGAAGAACAGTAGGCGGGGAGGGTGAAGGCAGAGCTTCGTAATCAACCCCTTGTACAGATGAGGAAACTGAGGTTCAGAGAGCAGGGGATTTGTTCAGGATGAGCACAGGGAGCAGTAACTGAGTAGGCTTAGACCCCAGGGCTCCTAACGCCCCACCCACCCCACCCCCCAGGGATCTCTGCAATAGAGACTCCAGGATGCTGGGGGGAAGGAGGAGGTCAGGGTTGAGTCATCAGCTGCACTTATAGGCTAAGGTATGCTAAGAGAAAACAGAAATCTGTTCTTTGGCCTCCATTTCCTCATCTGTGAAATGGAATAATAATAACTCCCCACCTACCTACCTAGTACCCACTGCCAGGCTTGTCCATCGACTGGTAGCCAGGGCCTCCTTCCATTTTTAGGGCTTGTTCAAACTCTGGTCATACAACCGTACCATGACCCCGTCATCTTCATGGCCCCCTGGCCATCTTCAGAGAGGGATCTGGGTCCCTGTCAGCTGAATCTGGTGAGTACCTGTGGCCACATCTCGGTTAGGATGAGAAAATCCATACCTCTCTGAGCCATGTGTTTCTAGACCTGAGAGATTTTGGTCTGTGTTTCTAATTTGGCCTTCCTGGAATGTCCCATACAGCGTGCTACCGTGGCATGAGAGAGAGCTTTGTGCCCTCGTGGGAGTTTCCCAAGTGCTAAAAGAAATCTTGGAGTGAGGGTCCCCGACCCTCTGAAGCCACCTCTTTCTGCCTGGCCTGTCACTCCAGGACAGTAATAAGGATGTCCGCCTCCCCTAGCGATGTTAGCAGTCTCTGTCTCAACCCCGGTCATGCTGATTTCTAATGACTTCTTCCGGGTCTGGGTCTCCTACAGTAGACGCACTTCCCTGGAGCACAGCCCTCCACAAGGCCCAGGCCAGGCCCGGCTCTGCCCCCTGTGACTGAATTCGTAATGACTGCGTCTGTCATTCGGGTACCAGACTCTGGACTGCAGGCTTTTATGTGCCTCAACTCTCTTGATCCAATGGACATTCCATTTCTTCCTTTTATTTTTTTAAAGTTTATTTTTGAGAGACAGAGGGAGCAAGTGGGGGAGGGGCAGAGAGAGGCTCCCAAGCAGGCTTGGAACTGTCAGCTCAGAGCCCTATTCGGGGCTCAAACTCACAAACTGTGAGATCGTGACCTGAGTTGAAATCAAGAGTTGGATGCTTCACCAACTGAGCCAGCCAGGCGTCCCACCATCCCATTTCTGACATGAGGAAACTTGAGGCTTAGGAAGATTCTATAAGCTAACCCAGCCGCACAGCCCAGAAATAGCTGATTAAGGGTCTGAACTCAGCTTGTTGAAGCAGGGTCTCTACTACCACTGCCGCTCAAAGTGAGAACTCATTGCAGGGGTCTTCAAACACTAATGTAAACTACGGTTGCATACCCTTTCTGTCAAAATATTTTTGAGCATGCATTTTGTATTCAAATGTATATATATTTGTTAAAACTCAGGTATACATGTTCTGCTGTGCTCATGGACACATTATAAAAATTTTTTAAATCTTTATTTGAGAGAGAGAGAGAGAGCATGAGCAGGGGAGGGGCAGAGAGAGAGGGAGACACAGAATCCGAAGCAGGCTCCAGGCTCTGAGCTGTCAGCACAGAGCCGGACGCGGGGCCCGAACTCGAGATCCGCGAGATCATGACCTGAGCCTTAACTCTACCGCTTAACCCTGTTTAACTGACTGAGCCACCCAGGCGCCCCTCATGTGCGCATTATAAAACATACATTGAAATAGAATATTTATAAAGCCACGATTAGAAATGAAATAAGAATACAAATTGTGATCCATCTCCCCACACCCCAGTAGATCGCTTAGGAACCTTCCTGGGGTGACGGCCACATTAGTCGTCACCAGAATCCTCTGGATGCTTTTCGGGGTAGGTGAGTGGACTCACGGGGTCCTGAAGAGCAAGGGGACCCGTTCATTGGGACCTCAGATACATGTAGGCTCCTGTCAGCATGCACTGTGGGAGACAAAGGCTGATGGGGTACAGTCCGAAGGCAGGGTGCGGCTCCAGGGTGGGTCTGAAGGGTAAATCGGAGTCCTCCATAACCATTATGAATATTAAATCACGTTCTGGTAAACTCTCTCAGGCTCAGGTTTCTACCTGTAAAACAGGTGGGGTGATCGACTCACAGGATGGGTGTAGAATTAAGCACGAGCCAATGAAAAGTGCCTTTGGTGGTGCCACACGGCCCAGTAAATTCCAGTTCTCTCATTCTCTCCCTCTTCTTCCCTTCCACATGTAAAACTCCAGGTTGTTCTGAGCAAAACCGGTGGCTAAATCCCATATTTAGCTGCTTGGGATTCAAGACCGTGCGTGCCTCCACCTCCCTCATCAGCCTTCTCCCCCCCAGGGAGGGGGATCTTGGGTGCCATTTGACTGGTCTCCCTACAGTGGGCCGCCCACCTTCAGATGCCTGAGGTTCCTACCATAGCATTGGCTGTGGCCGTTGCTCTCCATCCTCCAAATCTACCCACCTCGAAGCCCCTCCTCCTTCTCCCTTCCCCAGTGGCAACTCCCCAGTCTCTCCAGGGAAGGGGATTGGTGGGCAGTCTGGCTAGACGGGGCCTCAAGGACTTATCTGGATGCCATCTCCACGTAGCACTGCGCATAAAGTTAGAAGCTCCCCAGTTGTGCCTTTCACAGGATGCCCTGGGCGGAGAGTGAGAGGGGAGGCTCACCACCCCTCGGTGCCCCTGTGCCCCGCTGACCCCAGGCCGCGTGGACCTGACCTGTGGCGCTCACCATCTAGCAGGTCCTCTCCAGTCTCCTTCGTCCATCTTTTTTCTTGGGTATATCCAGCTGCCCCAGGACTGTCAACTGGAGGGGAGTAGGGTGCGGTGTGGATCTCTCGGGCCCTGTGAGGAGTAGGCATCAGGAAATGTTTGTGGACAGACGTGTGACATGTTGGGATGATGAGTCGCCCCAGCTATGCTGAGTCGGGAAGTGTTGCTGTGGGAATTGGGATCATTAGCCGTGGCAATCATTGTAATTCCCGCGGCCAGTTAATGAGTGGTTGTGCGTCCTGGAGCTGGGATTCCTTGGATTCCCAGAGGATGGAAGGAGCACGTTTTGGAGAGAATTGGCAGCAAGGCAAACAGGGAGGTTGTGTCGAGGGAGCGGAGGGACAGCGAGGTGACAGGTGACAGGCGGAGTTGAAGGAAGAATACAGACAGAGGTGGAGAGTGAGGCTGGGGAGAGGTGAAGGCGGTGGCCCTTTGGTGATGCTGGGGTGTTTTTAGTGCTCCCCGTGCCTGTGCCTAGAGTGACAGATGTTCCCAGCTCCTCTGGGAGTTGATTCCCCAGCGAAGGCCAGCAGCACAGGGAACACTGAGAGAGGGTTTGCCCCGGTGGGGGGTCTCGGGGGCAAGAGCCCACCACAAGAAGGGGTGGATGGGGTGGGGAGAAACCACAGGATAAGTCAGGCCTGTGCCTGAGGGAAGGCTGTCAGGCATCGCGGGCCCAGGGATGGAAAGTGCCAGGCCCTCGCCTCCACTCCTACGGCCACACCCCCGCAGCAGAATTTGCTCATTGTGCAAGTATTTATGGGGCACCCATCACCGATTGGACACCCACAGGAGCATATAAGAGGATTTCTCTCTCTTGGAGCTTATGTTTAAGGGCATTCAAAATAAACAAGTTAATGTTTTCAGCCCGCAGTAAGTGCAGTAAAGAAAATAAGACGGTGGGGGGGGTGGTGCACCTGGGTGGCTCCGTCAGTGGGAGTAAGACTTCGGCTCGGGTCATGATCTCGCAGTTAATGAGTTCAACCCCCGTGTCGGGCTCTGTGCGGACAGTTCAGAGCCTAGAGCCTGCTTCGGATTCTGTGTCTCCCTCTCTCTCTCTCTCTGGCCACCCCCGCTCTGTCTCTGTCTCTCTCTCTCAAAATAAATAAATAAATAAATAAATAAATAAATATTAATTAAAAAAGAAAGAAAGAAAGGCAGAATGATCCAGTAGGAAGAGGCAGAGGGGAAGGAGGCATGCTTAAGATTGTGTGGTCGGGGCACCTGGCTGGCGCAGCCGGTAGAGCATGTGCCTCTTGATCTCGGGTTGTGAGTTCAAGCCCCTTGGTGGGCGTGGAGCTTTTCGTAAAAGACTGTGTGGTCAGAGAAGGCCTCTCTGAGGAGGTAACTTTTGAGTTGTGACTTGAACACCAGTCACTGTGTTCAAGCCATTGAAGATCTGGGGGGAGATAATTCTAGGCAGAAGGAATGGCAAGTGCAAAGGCCTTGCGGTATGATGAAATGAAAGAAGAAATGGAAAAAGGTAGTTTGAGATGAGGTCAGAGAGGCAGGCCGGGGCCAGATCATAGCAGGCCTAGGAAAGAACATGGATCTCACACTAAGGACAGAGGGAGCGTTTGGTGGATTTTCAGCAGCCAAGGGATGTGATCTCACAGGTACTATCCGAGTGAAGGATGCACACAGTGAGAGGTGACTGGGTTCAGAGTACAGTTGGGAGGTGTTGCCGATGGGATGTGCACAATGTTTTAAATGGGGAGGGTGTGGAGAGAAACCCTTTCCCTCTGAGCCCACAGGCGAGTGACGGCAGGATCTTTCTCAACAGAGTGTCCCAGATGTGGAGTGTATAGGACCTTCCCCGTCCAATCCAGCCCTTAGTTTATAGATGGGGAGATCGAAACAAGGGCCTTTGAGGTCTCCTTGTCCAGTCGCTCAGAGAGGGGCTGTGAATTCTCCAAATCCCTGCTGAAATCCAGTGGCTGAGCTGGGATCAAATGTGGGCTTCCTGGCCCCTGGTCCAGGCCTCTTGCTACCCCCTACCCGGCTGCCTGTCCACTGAAGTTGGAGGAGGAGGGAGGAACCACTGCTGGAGAAAGACCAGGCGTGGTGATGTGGTGAGGTCACCAGGAGAAGCCTCTAGAGCCAGTGGAGTCTGGAGAGGCCCCGGGCCAAGTCCCTCACAGCTGCCCTGAGAGCAGTCAGAGGTAGGTGGAACATCATGGAAGGGTCTGGGGGCCAGCTGCCAAGGCCTCACTGGGCGAGAAGAATACACCAGGGCAGGATTTTCAGGCGGGCAAGCTTGAGGAGGACCCCTTGGAGCAGAGCCTGGGGTCTTGGGAGAGGCCCAGGTAGCAGCTAAGGAGAGGAAGTCTCTGAGAAACTCCCTGCAGGGACATCCTAGGGCCAAGGCCATGGGTGAAGACAGAGGGTGGGCAAGGCCCGTGGCTCACCTGGGCCCACCTGGGTTTGCATACCTCCAACCCACCTCCACTCAAGGGGCCGGGGAGGGCAAGGGAAGAAGAAGCCGGAGATGATGCAGCCTGGGTGCTAGAAGTCCAAGCCGGTGGCCTGGATTTTACTCCCTGCCCGCATCTCACAATATTATCAACCTCTTCCTCTCTCTCAGGGCCTCTTCTGAGCTAACTTGTTTTTGTGCGTGATCATCGGTATTATCCCCACTGTACAAATGAGACTCAGAGGTTAAGGAACGTTCCTAGGGTCACATAGTTAAAAAGTAGCAAAGTCAGCATTCCAAGCCAGCTTCTTTTTTTTTTTTAATTTTTTTTAATGTTTATTTATTTTTGAGACAGAGAGAGACAGAGCATGAGCGGGGGAGGGGCAGAGAGCGAGGGAGACACAGAATCTGAAATAGGCTCTGAGCTGTCAGCACAAAGCCCGATGCGGGGCTCGAAACCACAAACTGTGAGATCACTTCCTGAGCCGAAGTCAGACGCTCAGCCGACTGAGCCACCCAGGCGACCCCCAGCCAGCTTCTTAACCACAGCGGGCTTCTGTTTCGGGCTACCTTTGTGACTTTGAGTAAGGCTCCCCGGGTCTCATTTTCCACCTCGAATGATCGAGCTGGAATAAATGAACCGTTGGGCCCCTGTGGCTCTTAATGGGGCCCAGAATTTCTTTTCTAGAAGAGGGGCTCAGGTGTCTGATGGAAGGGGGCCAGGAACTCTTCTCCGTACTGTGTTCTCCACCAGCTTGGGAGAAGTGGTTAGGGGCTCAGACTCTGCCAGGCCACATCCTCTGCTGAGAATGGATGTGAAGGTTGGATGACTCAATGCAGGTATCGTGTCTTCCAGAGTGCCTGGCACACAGTAGGTGCTCAATAAATGCAGCGCTTGTTTTTCAGACAGAGTGAAGGCTGTCTCTTCACAGTCTATTCATTCACCCATTCAGCAAATATTCATTAACACCTCCTGGTGCCAGACACTATTCTTTTTTTTTGTTTTAATTTTTTTTAATGTTTTATTTTATTTTTGAGACAGAATGTGGGTGGGGGAGGGGCAGAGAGTGAGAGAGACACAGAATCGGAAGCAGACTCCAGGCTCCGAGCTGTCAGCACAGAGCCCTACACAGGGCTCGAATTCACAAACTATGAGATCATGACCTCAGCCAAAGTCAGCTGCTCAACCAACTGAGCCCCGCCAGACACTATTCTTGATACTGGTGACCAGTGGTGTCCCCCAAATCGCAATAACTCCCTGTCTTCATGCAGGTTATATTCTAGTAGGAGACTCAGAAAAAATTCAAATAAGTACCATGTAGAATATGTTATATAGAGATATGTTATACAGAGAATATGTTAGAAAATGATATGTAGAGAATATATTATAGAGACATACGTGCCAGGAAAAAATGAAGCAGAGAAAGGGGGAAACAGGGCCCTAGTGGGGTTGGGATCTTAAATCAGGAGGCCTGGAAGATCTCCCTGTGAAGGGGATGAAAGCCAAGACCTCAGGGAGGTGAGGGAATGAGCCATGTGGGTGTCTGAGGGAAAAGCATTGGCACAGACCGTGAAGGGCCATTTGAAGGAACTTCCCTGATGTTTAGTAAACCCAGGGTGCCCACAGTCAAGACTCAGATTACAGATCTCTTTGGGAGGACCGAAAACTTCCTCCCCATCTCTGGATTCTTCTCCAATATTGCTGTGTGATCTGGCAATTCCAGGGCCGTCCCTGAGATCCCCAGCCCGGTGCTCCAGAGTGCCAAGGAAACAGTAGGGTTAGACTGGGAGGGTGTCGGGGAGTCTCTCTTCCTGACCCCAGTGCAGAGCAGCCAAACTCTGGGATGGGGCCCATGTCAGCTGGGACCCCACTGGCACCTACCGTTCAAGGCTGATTGCATCTTCTGGGTGAGTGAGTGCAGGGAGCGGACTGGGGTGAACTCAATCGGGCCACACCTTGGGCGTTGAGTCCCAGGTGGAATCATTGAGAACCTAGTATGAAGACGGAAGTCAGGCCCAGAGGCTGCTAGAACAAACTCTCTAAGACTTCTTCCCTTTTGAAACTGCCTCCATTTCTCCGCTCGGTTTTGTGTCACATCTCAGTTTCTCCTTAGAGCTGAGCTACGAAGCTCTTTGGAAGGACCCTGGGGGGCTGGTTCTCTAGGGGGCGTAGGCAAGAGGAGAACTGCGGCCACAACACCCCAATACCTGATTACATAGGTAATCAGGGGCGGGGTGTGGGCGGTGGGTGGGGACGAGCCTTGGAGAAGGCCTTAGGGGACAAGTAGATCTTAAGACTGGGTGGCCCAGGGAACTGACCAGGATCCTTCAGTGGGGTGTGTGTGTGTGTGTGTGTGTGACAAGACTGGACTCGGAAACTGGGACTTTGTGGTTAATGCGTGCCCTTAGGCAAACACTGTTAAGAGCCTCAGATGCCGGCTCTGTGCTCTGTGCTCTGTAAACCCAGGGAAAGAATAGAGTAGGATTTAATCTGTTGTCATCTGAGAGGTTAACCATCTCCCCCAGGGCCAGGTGCTTAGTAGATGCTGAAGCTGTACCAGCCCCTTCCTGGAGAGGGAGGCCATAATTGGGAAGCAGAGCCCAGTTTGGAGGGGTGGGTGGTGAGGATGGAGGACACAGGGGTGCATTCCGCCCTTGCTCAGTACATCCAGCGTCCCTCTGCCTGGGCATCCAGGCCCAGGCCTGGGCATCTCGTGTCACTTGAGGAGGAACATGCAGCCACACCGAGGGCTGGCATCCTTGGACACTGGAAACAGAGCCTTTGGGTTCAGGGTTGGTGAGATTGGGATGAAAGCAGATGACAAAGGGCATTGGTATCTATCGAAGGGTAGTGGCTGGCCTCTAGGACAGGGTCACACTTGGGGACTTCCAGGGGATGAAGGAAGTCATAAAAATGGGTACCACAGACTCATGTGAGGAAACGAGATGGGTGGCTGCTGCCGGCTGCTGCCTAGGACCACTGAGTATGGTCACAGTCCAGTGTGAGTTTGGACCCAGAGTTGCCCGTTTTCCCGGGGCTTCAAGAGAAGTAGGGAATATGGACCGATAATATGAAACCAGCCCACTTACAATACTGGTTATCAGTGAACAAAACAGTATAAATAACAAAGAAACACCGTGCAGGTCCAGCAAAGCCTACCACCTTGGCTGGCGACGCTCTGCTCTGGCAAAGGGTGCACTGAGGTCAGGTCCCCAGGTTCACTGCTGCAGATTTCCCCTGGGAGAAGGCTTGTCCTCACTTTCCTGCTCTTGGAAATGACCTCATGATAGACTCAGTCTTCCAGGGACTTTGGGAGAACTGAGCTCTCTCTTTTGCGGTGCTGTAAGGTCCTGAGCAAAGCCCTCCCCCCTCTGGGTCACCTTTCCTGGTGTGTGATAGAAGAGCCTGGTCTGCAGGGCTCCCACCAGTTTGGACAGTGTGTGACTAAGTCCCTCAGGCTCGAGGGAAGATGTGGTTATTATAGAAGTGACTCTTCCCGGGCACCATGCTTCCGGGATTGGATACAGTGTACTCTGGCATTTCGTGTGTCCGCAATCACAGTTGTGTGTGTGTGTGTGTGTGTGTGTGTGTGTGTGTGTGTGTCGGGGGGGCAGGGTATGTGTCATAATTTGGAGCTGGGCATGGCACAGTGTCAATATCGTCTTAATAACTTTGCCCTGGAACCTTTCATTGGCTCCCCTCAAAGCTGGTGAGAAGCCTTAATTAATTCTCCCGGTGACCTGGGGAAACAGGGTCTTCTTCCGGATTCGCAGATATGGAACCCCAAGCCCGGGAGTTGGGAGGTGCCTTTAGCTACCCTTGCACCACCCGCGCCCCAGACTCAAGTGTTAGTTCCCTAGCAGTGTGTGGGGCTCCTCATGAAACCAGTGAGATCAGGATTCGGGTGTGAGGGTCTGTCTTGTACCCATCACACTTTGTTCTCTGCAGTCCTCAGAGCCCCCAACTCGCTAAACATTCTCCTTTGGTTTGAGAGGAGAGAGAACCGAGCCAGGGGAAGAGGAGGCTCTGGGTCTAGAAAACCCCAGCTTTTTGTGAGCCCGCCTCCTCCCCACCCCCACCCAGCTTTTTCCACCTGTGCCCCAGACTGGATCAGGGTGTCGGTGTCTGTGTGTGTTCCCCGGCCCCACACGTAAGACCGCGTGCCTGCAACGCGCTCCTCGCCAGGCTGGGGGACTGCGTTTCGCTGAGGCGGCCCCCCCACCCCCCGCCCCCAACGTCCCCGGGAGCCGAGAGCGCGGGCCCTTTAAATCCTCCGGGGCGGCGGCGGTGGGCCGGGGATGACATCAGCGGTCGGGCCCGGGGCTCAATGGGAGCCGGCGGGCGCGCGCCGGGCGGGAGCGCGCGAGCCGGCGGCGGGGGCGGGCGGGCAGGAGGGCCCGGAGGAGGGAGGAGGGAGGCGGCGGCGGCGGCGGCGAGAACCTAGAGCCAGAGCCCGGCCGGGGCCGAGCGGAGCGGAGCGCGGCGGCGGCGGCGGTAGCGGCGGCGGCTGGGCCGGGAGAGGCTGGCGCGCCGGGCGGCTCCGCGAATCCTCCGGCATCCGCCCCGGCGGGCCGCCCCCGCCCGCGGCAGCCCCCCGAGCAGCGGCCCGGCACCGGCGCCTTCCCGGCGGGGTAAATATTGGGGGGCCGCGGGCCCGCGGAGGGGCGCAAACCCGGGGGGAAACGGGGCTCCCTCCGCCTCTTTGTTTTTGCGAGAGAGGGAGGGGAGGGGAGGGGAGGGCGGACACACGCGCGTTCGCACTCGGGTACGGGGTGAGGGGGGGCAACCCGGGCGCCGCCCGCTCGGCCCGGCGAGGACAAAGGCGCGGCTGGGGACGAGGAGGAGGAGGGTGACTATTATTTTGCAGGCTTAACCGGGGGAGCCCCCCCCCCAAGTCCGGCCCGCCTCCCCCTCCCCCAGCTGGACCCTTCAAGGCCCCAGCCGGCCGAGAGGCCACCCCGGGCTGGGATTGGGGGACGCTGCGGGAGGGGGGGGGGTCCGGGACTAGGGTGCTGGGGCCACGCCAGACTGTTGATACTGTTGATTCGGGCTTCTCGGCCAAACCCTGGGCTTCTGTGTGTTTCACCGGACAATCAGCTGCGCCTCCCCCCTCCTCCCCCGCCTCGGGGTTCCGGACCTGGGGGTCAGCAAGGCTGCTCCCGGATATTGGATGGGGGCGCTCGGGGCGGAGGGGGGGCCTGAAGTGATGGGGTGTGTGGTCACTCAGCCACAGATTCTGTTTTCCTTTGTGGAGAGAAAGAAAGGGGTGGGGGTTATTTATCAGATCGGATTCTCCCATTTCTGCCTGGGAGAAATCCATGTTTTGTGAGTCTCTGTGGACGCAAACTATGTGTCCGGATCTCTCTGGAGAGAGGATTCCCAAGCTCCTCTTCACGCCCGAACTCAAAGTGGGGTGAGCCCCCTCCCCAACTTTTCCCCCTTAGTTCTCTTGCTTGTGTTCTCGGCGCAGCCTTCCTCGGGGAGACGGATTTGGGGACAAGGGGATCCAGAGTGTCTGAAGTTGCCCCCAGTGAATGCCCGCGTTTGGGGCTCCCTTTGCCTTCCTGTCTAGAGTGCCCCCTCCAATTTTTATTTTAATGGTCCAGTGACAAGGGCTCTGGCTGGGGGTGAGGGGGTGTCAGAGAGTAAGGAAACTGTCCATGTGCTCCGCTCCTGGGTAGTTTGTAAATTTTTTTTCACCAGCTGAAACTCCGGATTTGCGTCTGCCTTTTTTTTTTTTTTTCACCCACCTCCCCCCACCCCCCACGGGAGAATCGGCAAAGAACTGGGAAGCTTCTCCTTTTCCCGACTCTATCCTTTCTCCTCTCCTCTGGGAGGCTTTTCAGGGGACAGTGCTGGGACAGTCTAGGCTCTCTCTGGGGCCCTGACCCCCGGGGTCTGGGTGGCTAGCGCCCAGCAGTGGTTTCCTGCAGGGCTGTTGTTTGCACCCTCTCTTCTCCCCTTCTCTGCCCACAGCCCGGTGAGTGGGGAGGGGCTGGGGGGGTCATGTGCAGCGTATTTATGTAAGACACTCAGACGGAGGGCGCGGGTATTTATATAACCCGGCGTGGGTATTTATGTAATATAGGATGCGGGTATATTTATGTTTCTCTCCTAACCTGCGGCTTTCCTGGCTGCCATGTGTGGTCTCTGAATTGGCGTTGGCGGAAAACGGACTGGGGGGGGCAGTGTTTGTGTCTGTACACACCCGTGACACCTCCCCCCCTCCCGTCCCCTCCCTCCCGTCCCCTCCCTCCCCCTCCCCCTCTGTGGGGCCCATGGTGTGCGTCTGCTTTTCTTTCTTCCTTTGGTGTGTACACACAGGCCGGTGTATATGTGAAATGTGCGGCATGTGAGTTTTCTGCAAATGTAGAGTGTGTTTCTCTGGCAGCCGTGCCACCGCAGCCGGGACTGGCCGGGCGTGTGGGCAGAGGCCCTTGGTTGAGAGCCCGGAGTTTGGCTGGCATGGGGTGGAGGCCACTTCCTTGTGGCCACCGGGTGAAGGGCCAGTGGCGGCTCCCTGGGAGTTCGGTGCTGGGGCTGGATGTGTCTGCTGGGCAGGAGCTGTTGGCTTCTAGTCTCTGCTGGGCCAGAGAGCTCCATCCAGCCTGGCCGGCCGGCCGGCCGTGAACTAGATCTCGCCCCTCTCCCCTCCCAGGTGCGTCTGGCTTTGGGGATAGCATTTGGCTCAGGGAAGAGGCAGGGCCGCCGGGCCCGCGACAGCCACTTTGCCGTCTTCCTGCTTTGCTTCCCAGCCCTGGGAGGACATTAGTCCTGTTTGTGTCAGCTGGGGCGGCAGGAGCCCTGTCTGGGTCATAGGTGAGGAGGCTGCCACCAACTTGCTGCTGGGGAGCGCGGGGCTGCTGATGTGGCCTCCTTAGGCCGGAGTTCCCTGGCGACAAAGGGAGGCCACCCCCTATATAGACACTCTGAGATCTTAAGGATCCCCCATCTTTCTCTCTGTTTCCTAGTTCACCATCCCCTATCCCCTAACTGTCGAAGCTGCCTCCTGACCTTTGAGTTACCTCTTCTGCTGGCCAGGACCCCAGAGGGCACAGGAATCCCTAGCAGGGTGGCCCCTGGTGTCCCTTGGGCTTGGCCGCAGGATGGGGCACAGGAAGGAGGGAAGCTGCTCACATCAGCATCCCTCCCTCCGACCTCCCCTCCCACCCCAAAGGCCGGTGGCTCAAAACCTGGCTCTGGTCCCCTCAGTTGCTCGGTGGGGCCCTCTAAGGAGACCCTCCTTCTAGTCTCGAAGGAAGCCAGCCCCAGACCGTCCATCCACAGAAAGATGGGCAGCGAGACCCAAGAGCGAGACCTCTTGGGGTTGTGGGAGAGGGAGGTGACTGGCTGTTCTGGTGGCCCCCTTTCCTGGCTGCCCCCTGAGCTGAGGAGGACGCCCCTCTCCTGCAGGGCACATTGCAAGCTTTGGGCAAGTTCTGGCCACTGGAAAGGCCAGGCCAGGCTGTGGAGGCCCGGGTCCAGTTCTTGGCACTAGAAGCATGGGGGGTGGGGGCGGGGGACCCTCCGTTCACCTTGTCCTTCCATCCATCCCTGGAGGTTGGAACTTGCGGGCGGTTGCCATGGTAGCACCCCTAGACCGATCAGCTCCTGCATCACCCCCTTTGTCTTTGATTTTCCTTTCAGGGTCTTGGCCCGTTGTGGCTGGCCTGCCCCTGAGAGGCTCTTATTGGAGGATCCCCAAATGAGTGTCCCCCGAGGAGACACTTGCTGGGTTCTTCCCTCCCGGGGCCTTATCTCCAGTTCAGCCTTCTGCCTGGCCACCCTGACGTGTGTTCTCAGCCCGCCCCAGCTCTGGCTCACATATGGAGGCCATCAGGCCACCTGACACCTGGATGCCCCCCGGGCAAAGCCAGGCCAAACCTCTTCTCCTCCAGTGGGAGGGCGAACAGTGGGAGGGCGAACTTTGGTCTCCCGGGTTCCTTGTGTCTTTCTGTGGCCTTGGGTGGGGGTGTGGTGGGGCCCAGCGGGCTAGGCTCTCTTCCCGGCTCCCCACTTCCCTGACCCACGTGTCTCTGCTTCCCTCTGCAGTGAGAGTGAGTCATGGAGCTGCGTGTGGGAAACAAGTACCGCCTGGGACGGAAGATCGGGAGTGGGTCCTTTGGAGACATCTACCTGGGTAAGTGTCCCCAATTCCAGCTTCGCGGTTTTGGGGGCCCTGGGGACAGCACCGGGGACAAGTAGGAGGGAAACGTGCCAGGTCTTCAGGCTCTGAAGCCAGCACTTGGCTCCAGGCCTCCGGTGGCATGTTGTGGCCATTTTTGTCCCCAGGGCCATCCCAGGTAAGGAGGGAAGCAGCAGGTTGTTGGGGAGACAGGCCGGGGGGGGGGGGGACCCTCACACAGGCAGTGTGGGGTGGGGTTCCCACCGGCTGCAGGCTGGGTATTTTTAGCACTGGTTTCCAGCTGCAGATGACCTGGGTCTCCAGCTGGGCGTGGGAAAGCCCAGGCTGGGGTAGCACCCCTGTTTCTTGCCTCCTGGGAGAAGGATGCTGATAGAGGAGGCCTGGGCTGCCACCCAGTTCCCAGCTAGGCCCCCTCCCTCTGCTTGGGGGGGGGGGTTGGAATTCAGTCCGGGCAGGCTTCGGAATGACAATGACGCAGGCTCTCCCGGTAACCTCTGGGGGGGGGGTGGGGAGTAGGGGGTCTGGTCCTAGAATTCCGGATCTTTCTCTCCGGATGTGCTTCCTGTTGAAAGTGTGAGTTTGCTCCC
The DNA here is from genome assembly GCA_028646485.1 of Cryptoprocta ferox. Taxonomy (NCBI): domain Eukaryota; kingdom Metazoa; phylum Chordata; class Mammalia; order Carnivora; family Eupleridae; genus Cryptoprocta; species Cryptoprocta ferox. The sequence goes on from CM053571.1 coordinate 9,383,044, forward strand.
GTGTTGTCATTTTCAACAAATCGCTGACATCTCACCCCTTTCCTCGACCTGGCAGAAAAGAGGCTCCTGCCTTCAGATGCTGCCTTCTCGGCCGCCCGAGGGCATGGTCAGGAGTCACGGCCCTTCTCTTGCAGTCGTTGGTCTGGAAGGGGAGATACTGCAGGGGTAACCTTGAATGGGAGTTGGTAGAGCAGGGCAGCCGGCCCCTGGGGTTTATCCTCATGCCTGTCTCTCTGCCCCTCTTTCCCTCCTTGGAAAAGCAAAGTAAATAATTTCTGTCCTGGGCAGAGAGAAGCATCAAGGCAGGGTGCTGTGCTCAGTGGTTCTGAAGTCGGGAAGGAGGGGGTTTCTCTTCCCCTGTGGTCTGGGTCTCTGCCCTCTTGGGGTATGGACCCTTGTTTCTCGGTGAGCTGCTGCCTTCCCCGCCAGAGGGGACAGGGAGGGGACATTCTCGGAGCATGTAGTTGGTGCTGGGCAGGGTCTTAGTCGAATGTGGTTGCCCCACACAACAGCAGCCTCTGGAGATGGGGCCGTACTGTCTCCCCAACGTGAGGGAGAGGGTGTGACAGAACACGAGACAAGACGTCAGACAGACCCGAGTTCCAGACCTGGCTCTGTGCCGCTGTGGGAACGTCGCGTGGCTGCTCCGTGCCTCGGTATCCCCACACGGAAAGTTTGTCTGATGACGGGGCCTGGCTGGCCGAGGGCAGAAGGCATGGAGAAGCAGTTTTCGGCGCACACGCACATCTGCTCCTCGGAAACATTCGATCCAGGGCCTTCTCTTTGCAGAAGGGAACAGAATGGGGAAGAGGCAGGCCAAGGTCATTCAGAAAGCTAGTGTCCCTGGTCCATGTGGTGGGACCTCCCTGGGGGCAGGACTTCCTGTTTCTCTAGTTTATTTTAGAGACCAGATCCCGATGCACTTCTCTGCGGGCAGGCTCTGATGTAACCTCTCCCAGCATGCTTCCATCAGCTGAATGTCCTTGAACAGGTGATGCCCTCCGCTGGCCTTGGCTTCCCTGTCAGTGAAATGGGGTCAGGAGGCCCGCAAGGTGGCTCGAAGTAATGAGAGCAGAGTGTGCCCGACGCCCGCACGTGCTTGGCCCAGCTGTTGTGCTTTTACGTTGTGTGCCCCGCCAACCCGCCGTCTTTTGGGGGATTTGCTGCTGTCAAAAGGATTTGGGTTCCCCTTGGGCCTGAGTGGAGGCGGGGAGCCAGCTCTGCCCCGAGAGCAACTGCCCCGTCCAGCCTTTGCTGGGTGCTCAGGCCGAGGGGGTTCTGGCACAGCGCCGTGTCCTGCCAACTTGTTCCTGGGCTCTTTGCTAGTGTGGGGAGAGCGGTGATTGTAGGGCCTCCCCGGCTGCCCTCGCTGGCTCCCTTTGTTCAAAGCTCTGGCCACGTTCTTGTCGCCGGTGCCTGTGCCAGGGCCTGACTCCAGATGGCCTCTGCAGGTGGGGCTGGGCGCGGCCTCCAGGCCCTGCTTTCCAGGATTACCCGACGGCAAGGGCTTTGTGGACAGGGTTGCGAGGCCCACAGCTTCTCTTCTGGTCCCTCCCGCAAGTATCATAAGGGGACAACCAGGAGAGGGGGGCTGGCTTTGTCAGGGCCTCGGGTCAGCTACGCAGGGTCCAGAAGTGGCTGAGACCGTGCTCAGTCTACCACCACTGGCTGTGCGCCCTTGAGAACTCCTTACACCTCTTAGTCTCTGCTCTCGGTTCTAAATGGCAAAGGGATGGTGTCCCCCAACAGGTGGCTGTGGGGGTGCTCTCTCCTGCTCCTCCAGTCTAGCCAGGTCCCTGATGACATGTGTGTCTCTGAATGAGCCCACACGTGAGGTTGGGCACCCCCTCTCCCCACCCAGGACTTCCCCGGGCCCCAGATCCTGGGCCTGGCCAGCTCCAAGCCTTTCTCCATGTCCCAAGTTTGTTTTTGCAGACTGGCCCATCCCCCAGCAGGGCCGCTGTTCTCTAACTGCTGGGTCACCTCTACTTCCCCTGCTATGGCACTTGTCCCTTAGAACTCCCCTCCGTTGCCCCCAGAGGTGAGCTGAGTTCATCCAGGGCAGGGCTGCCTCAGCGGGTCCAGGGCTCGCTATGTGTCTGTTGATTGAACGAACGAGCTGCTAGACAGTTGGGATAGAGGAAAGAAAAGCGGAGTCTTTGGGGACTAACATCTAAATCCTAGCTCTGCCCCCAACATCCTATGATGTTGGGCCAGTTACCTCACCTTCCTGAGCATCAGTCGTGAGAAGTAAGGGAGATCAGAGAGAAGTCTGGCAGCTTCCTGATAGAACCCAGAGGCAGCGAAGGGGCCTTGTGGCAGTAGGGGGTCGGGGGGGGGGAGCCTTGGGGACAGGCAGCTGTGGCGGCTTTCCAGCATGCTGCAGGGACACGAAGCCTTGGCCTAGTTGCGAGGTCCGCGTCCTGGGGACGTGAGTGTGGCATTTTAGTCTTTAACCTCTGGTGTTTCAGTTTCCGTGTGTGTCAAGGAAAGATACCAACAGTAGTCCTTGCAGGACTGCGGAAGAGTTCACAGGAATAGAGGGCTCCTCCCCCTCTCCCCCTCTCCCTCCCCACCTCAGGGAAGGGCGCTCTCCCCTGCGCCTCTCCTCTCTGCACACATCTGCTGAATCATAAGTGCTAGAGGCCCCACTTCCGAAGTGTCTGGGTCTCTGCCTCCTGCCTGGCCGGGGCCGCGGTCAGCTCTTGCCTGGACAGTTGGGGCAGCTCCTTCTGGGTCTCCCTCGCCCCTCCCATCCCCTCCAGTCCTTCCTAATGTGCCAGCGGGTCTGAACGAGGGTGGAGAGTGCAGATTTGTCCCACAGGAGACACTTGGCAAGGTCTGGGGACATTTTTGATCATTGCAACTCAGGGAAGAGAGGGGGGTACCACCGGCAACTAGTGGGTAGAGGTCAGGGTTGCTCCTAACAGTCCTACTGTGCCCAGGACAGTCCCCGCAGCAAAGAACTGCTGGGCGACAGCTGTCAGCGCGGAGGCCGTGAAACCCTGTAATGCAGCATTCGTACCTGGCCCCGCAGAGTCTCAGGCTCACGGCCAAGATCGTAGCCTGGCATCCGAGCCCCTTCTGATCTCTCCCTTGCTCACCCCTTCCTCTGTCTTCTTCAGCTTCCTCGAGCTCTAGCGGCACCAAACCACTCAGAGTTCACCGCACCCCCACTCCCGTCTGGCCTTTGCACGTGCTGTCACCTCCCTCTGGCACCGTCCTACTCGTGCATCGGGAGCCCTTGCGGCTTCTGTGCGCTCACCTCTGAAGCCCAGGGGCCAGTACTTACCAAGCCCAACTTTTGTCGAGCACTTCCTGGATGCCAGGCACTCAAAGCAACCTCTCCGTTGCCACAGCCTCCCTATCCCCCAGACACGTGTGTGGCTCTCCCCAGCGATGAGTGTTGATGTGCCGGAAGTACTTTACAGTTTGCAAAGTGCTTTTTCTCCCATTGCTCCCCAGATCTTGTCATCTGTTTTTTGTTTTTTTTTTTTTAATTTTATTTTATGTGGTTCAAAAATGATCACATGTTGTAAGATTTCACTTATGCGAAACGTCCAGAATAGAGGCAGGTCCACAGAGGCAAAGGAGACGAGTGGTTGCCTAGAGCTGGGGTTTGGGGGAGATGTGGAGCGAGCCCTGAGGGTACTGGTGTTTGGGGATGGCGAACGTGTTCTGAAGTTGATCGTGGGGTGGGTTGCACAGCCTTGTGAATACACTAACCACCCCTGAATCGCACACTTCAGAAGTAGCTTGAAGTATGTGAATTCTGTTCCAGCAACAGGTGTTGGGAAAAAGTGCCCACGTGTATTCTGGTATCCGGTGCAGTGTCCTTCACCCCTCCTGGGCTGCGGTCAGCGTAGCCCTTCCCCTCCCCTCACCCCCTTACTGGTTTCTCAGGCTTCTTTGCAGGGTTTTCTTCTGTAGATACAACCAAACACAAATATGTATTATTTCCTCCACGTTTTTTTGTTTGTTTGCAAACTGGAAAGAGCATAGAATGCATGCTGTTCTGTACTTTGCTTTTTCACTTCCTGTATCTTTGAGATCTGCCCGCTTGGCCACAGAGAGAGAGAGCTCGCGAGAGCTTCCTCATTTCTTTTTCCATTGTATTCTGGGTTCCTGGTGGGCCGGTTCTTCTTTAGCCAGTCCCCAGAATGACAGATGTCTGGGCTGTGACCGAGTTTTGCTGTTGCAAACAGCTCACCACAGACACCGTCCTCCCGGGCCGCACTCCCAAAGCGGGAGCTGGGATGCACCCAGGACCCCCGCCCTCCGCCCCACAGCCCTGCCTGGGACAGCGCTCCTTCCACCCTCAGAGGCGGGCGTGCTCTTTCAGGACCATTTGCCTTTGTCTTATAAGGAGGTTGAGCATGTTTTCATACGAGTACAACATTTTTATAGGAATGATACCTTCCTCTCTAAGTGTCTGTTCGGATTCTTTACTCTGTTTCCTTTTGCCTGTGGTCTTTTTCCTGCCGATACATAGTAGCTCCTTAACATGTTAGGGCTACCAGCTCTTTGCGCTGATAAGAGTTACAAGTGTGTATTTCTTAGGAAAGTTTGTTGCTGGTATTCTTGCCACAGAGCAGGGACGGGTCGGAGCCTTTTTTTTTTTTTTTTTTTTAACGGCCTTTGGATTTTAAATCAGGGATTAAAAGGCTTACTGACCCCAAAGTTATAAGGCAATTCTCTCTCCTCTTCTTCTAACGTCTCTTTATTTTCTTTCTTTTTAACTTTTTAAGATTTTTATTATTGCTTGCTTATTTATTTATTTATTTATTTTAAAGTTTGTTTCTGAGAGAGAGAGAGACAGACAGAGTGTGAGCAGGGGAGGGGCAGAAAGAGAGGGAGACACAGAATCCGAAGGAGGCTCCAGGCTCTGAGCTGTCAGTATGTAGCCTGATGCGGGCCTCGAACCCACGGACCGCAAGATTGTGACCTGAGCCGAAGTCAGACGCTTAACCAATGGAGCCACCCAGGCGCCCCATTTTAAGTAATCTCTATACCTGAAGTGGGGTTCAAACTTACAACCCCAAGATCAAGAGTCACATGGTCTGCTGACTGAGCCAGCCAGGCACCCCTCCTTGTTTTCTTCTTATTAAGTGTTGAGTAGATACAAGGGAATACATCCAGCAGATATGCATGGTATTAGGCACCCTTCCCCTCTTCCCCTCAGAGGACATGCCTGTCATCTAGCAGGCCCCTGGGACCCCACTGCGACTCCTCCTCTGCTTTCCCCTCACAGAGGGAACCACTGTCTTTTGAAATCGTTCCCTCTTGCTAAAGAGTTTTATCACGTTTGTGCTGCCTGTTTTGAACTGTGCCCGCCTTGTTCTGTCTTCCTCTTTTTTTTTTTTCCATTGGAGGTGAAATTCACATAAAATTAACCCTTTTTTAAAAACTTTTTTAATGTTTATTTATTTTTGAGAGCAAGAGAGAGAAAGTGAGACTTAGAGCTTGAGTGGGGGAGGGGCAGAGAGAGGGAGACCCAGAATCCGAAGCAGGCTCCAGGCTCTGAGCTGTCAGCACAGAGCCCGATGCGGGGCTCGAACTCACAAGCTGTGGGATCATGACCTGAGCCCAAGTCAGATGCTTAAACGACTGAGCCACTCAGGTGCCCCCCAAATTAACCCTTTTTAAAGTATCCAAGTAAGTGGCATGTGGTACATCCCCAGTGTTGTGCAACTACCATTCCTGTCTAGTCCCAAAACGTTTTCATCACCCCAAAAGGAGGCACTGTACCCTACTTAAGTGGGTACAGTGCCTTTCCCCCTCCCCCCACCCCTGGCAACCACCAATCAGCTTCCTGTCCCTGCGGATTTACCTGTTCTAGACATTTCCTAGAATGGAATCATGCAGTATTCGTGCTTTTGCATCTGGCTTCTTCATGTAGCACGTGTGTATGGTTCATTAACGTTGCAGCGCGAGTCTGTCCTTCGTCCCTTTTTGGGCTGGGTCACATCTCGCTGTGTGGAGAGAGGCATTCGGTGCGCCCATAGGTTCGTTGCTGGGCATTGGGCTGTCTTCTCCTCGGGTGCCTGTGATTGGGGCCGCCCCTCGCTCTCTCGGACTCAGTGTTGAGATGCCAGAGCCGCCCGCCAGCTGCGCGTCCGTCCCCCCGCCCCCCCCACACTGCCCTGCGGCCCGACTTCCCGCTCTGACGGTGGACGTTTGGGTGGTTTGGTGTCGTGCACATTCTTGTCCTCCTGGAGCTTACACGTTTCTGGAGGGCGCGTACTCAGGCGTGGACTTGCTTGGGCGAGGGTTTGTGTGTGTTCAGCCTTCCTAGGTGGATGCCAGCCTCGTTGTGAAGGTGGCTGTGCTGGGGAGCCTGGCCGGCTAGGTCTCTAGAGCATATGGCTCTTGATCTCAGGGTCGTGAGTTCAAGCCCCACGTTGGGCGTAGAGATTACTTAAAAAAAAAATTGGGGTGTCCGGGTGGCTCAGTTGGTTGAGCATCTGGCTTTTGATTTCAGTTCAGATCATGATCTCCTGGTTTGAGAGTTCGCGCTCCACCTCAGGCTCTGCGCTGAAAGCAAGGAGCCTGATTGGGATTCTCTCATTCCCCCTCTCTCTGCCCCTCCCCTGCTTTTGTGGGCGCGCGCATGCGCTCTTTCTCTCTCTCAAAATAAACAAACTTTTTAAAAAAGGGCAAAGGGGCTATGCTACCTTACACCCCACCTTTTTCTTTTTTCTACCCACTTTTGCTTCACTTGGGATTTCTCCCGGTGTGCGGTGTGAACTATGGCGTCTTTTCTCAGATGGCCAGCTCTTCCAAGGACCCTTATTGCGTAGCCTCCTCCTTTCCCCTGACTCGAGACGCAGGCCTTCCCCCACCCTAAATTCTTCTCGAGGTGGTGTTCTCTGGACTTTCTGGTCTGTTTGTGTGTTCAGGCTACGCTGTTTGAGTTACTGCAGCTACGGTTAGAGCTGGCCCATCTCTCAAGTCTTGCCCCCAGACCTCTAGCTCAGCCCACTTGGTGTTAGAGCTGAGGGAAACTGAGGCAAGGCACGGTTTGGATTTGGGTCTTTCTTGAGACAGAGCCTGGCCCCGCGTCCTGCTCTCCTTCTCAGCCTGACATCCCACTACCCTCACTCCTCTCCAGCTCAGTGGCTCGCACTCTCCAGGATAAAATTCCTTTTGTGTGACCCGTCTCCCTTGACCCATGGCCCTCCCGCTGCACCAGCCTGTGGCTCTGTGACCTGTCCGCAGTTCTTCTCGTCCCTCCCCTCGCACATGCCGCTCTTCCTGCCCCCGCCCAAGCTGGGCCGGTGCCCGCCCTGTGCCCGCAGCCCCTCCGCTCCCCTTTGATGCAGTGCTGGGTCCTTTGCCGCCATTCCGGCCTCCCCCAAGGGGTTCCGGACTGCTCAGGGGCAAACACGAGTGAGCCCCGGCCCGAGGCCACCTGCCTGGCCCAGCATGACCCACGTCCCTTGTGCCCCTCCCCCGCCCCTGGCAGGTGCCAACATCGCCTCTGGTGAAGAAGTTGCCATCAAGCTAGAGTGTGTGAAAACGAAGCACCCACAGCTGCACATTGAGAGCAAGTTCTACAAGATGATGCAGGGAGGAGGTGAGAGCTGGAAGGGGCCTGGGGGCGGAGCCTGAGGACCTCTGCGTGCATATGCACATGCGCTCAGGGGAGGGCCTACCCTGATGCCCCTCCCCTCTCTGGCCCTCAGTGGGAATCCCCTCCATCAAGTGGTGCGGAGCGGAAGGGGACTACAACGTGATGGTCATGGAGCTGCTGGGGCCCAGCCTGGAGGACCTCTTCAACTTCTGCTCCCGAAAGTTCAGCCTCAAGACGGTGCTGCTGCTGGCCGACCAGATGGTGAGCCCCCAGCCCCCTCCCAGGCCAGGGACCGTGGGCTCTGCTGGGCTTGCAGCTGCCCACCGTGCCACCAGGTACCAACTCTGCCTGCTGCCTCTGGAGGATGCCGCAGCAGGAGGCAGTGACAGGGACATATGACAACAGGCTTGGTTCCTGGACCAGGACCAGGGGACCTTGACTATTGGCTGTAGAATGGGCAAGTGAGTTAAATGCAGATTCCCAGTCCCACTCCAGGAATCCTGGGTTGGGCTCCTGAGGTAGGACCTGGAACTCTGCTCTCAGGTGATTCTCAAACCAGTGACCACACAGGCCTGGGGTCCCGCCCTGGTGTGGTGACTGTAGGTGACCGCTAAGCCGCTCTGAGCCTCCGTCATCTCATTGGCTGGGTTGTTGTGGCGTCAACTGGGCCTCCACCCAGTGCCTGGGCCAGAGCAGATGCCCACTGAGGAGCAGTCCTGGGGTCCTGGAGCTCTGTTAAACTCAGGGGAGGAAACCTCTGTAAAAATATAAAAGCATAGAATTTTGAACTCTTAATTTTATTTGATTACTTTGCAAATTAGCTCTCTGCCCAACGTGGGGCTCAAACTCACGACCCTGAGGTCAAGCGTCACACGCTGTACTGAGGAAGCCAGCCCCAGGTGCCTCAAAAGCATAGAATTTGGGACCTGGAATGATACATAGAGCTCTTACTAGCCGGGGATCTGGGTCTGTGGCTGACCTGCAGAACATCTGCAGACACCTGCGATTTTGGTCCAAATGTGTGTGTGCAGAGGAGAGTGTCAGATCCTCACAGGATGTGACACTCAATAAAGGCTTAGGAGATACTCGGGCAATGCCAAAGGAAGCTGTTGATTTTCAGAAGCCTGAGGTCCAGGGAGGGGACTGACCGGCTGGAGGAGGAATTGTGTTCGTATCTGTTAATTTAAGTTTCTGACACAAAGTTTAAAGAAGAGTCTCCGTGTCTGCCTGACTTGGGTGTCCTCTGCAAGCTGGGGGACAAATCCTGTCTTTTGGACTCCATCGCTGTCACCCCTGTCCTCTCTCTCCTCTCTTCTCCCTCTCCTCCCTTCCCCCATAATTTGATTACCAGAATGCCCTTCGAAATGCTTCTCTGACTCCGGCTTCAGACAGCAAAGCCTTCCATGGGGGCCCAGATGCCTTTCCAGGCTTCATTTCTCGATCTTGCCATTAGCTTCCCTATCTCGCTCTCTTTCCCCATCTCACAACAACCTCGGGGAACTCCTCTTTCAGAATTTCTCTCTATATTCACTTCTTCCAGGAAGCCTTCTCTGACTTGCCCCTTGACATCATCTTACATAGTTGCAGACAGATCTTTCTCTCCTACCCGGGGCAGGGACCATGGATGTGTTTTCTGTCCCTGCCACCGCAGCCCTCCGCCCCAGGTCCGGGGCCTGGCGCAGAGTGCTAGTGAAGGCCCTTCCGTGGACTGCTTGCCGAATGACTTGCTGTCCCCTCCCCAGATCAGCCGCATCGAGTACATCCACTCCAAGAACTTCATACACCGGGACGTCAAGCCCGACAACTTCCTCATGGGGTTGGGGAAGAAGGGCAACCTGGTGTACATCATCGACTTCGGCCTGGCCAAGAAATACCGGGACGCCCGCACCCACCAGCACATCCCCTACCGGGAAAACAAGAACTTGACTGGCACTGCCCGCTATGCCTCCATCAACACCCATCTGGGCATCGGTGAGTGTGTGAGGCCCAAGAGCAGTGGGCACCCTGGCCTGCTGGCCGGGACCCTGGCTTTCTGCAGCCTGGATTTATCCTCTTCCTTTTTTTAGTTTATTTATTTATTTTGAGAGAGAGAGAGAGAGAGAGAGAGAGAGAGAGAATCCCAACCAGACTCTGTGCCATCAGCACAGAGCCAGACGCAGGGCTCAAACTCACGAACTGTGAGATCACGACCTGAGCCAAAATAAGAGTCAGACGCTTAACCAACTGAGCCACCTAGGCACCCAATTCCCCCAATTTTTGCCCCAAAGTCAGATCTTCCCCTTAAGAAGAAGAGCTGTGGCGAAGCAAGCACCTTAAGGTGCCTTACTTCATCTCCACAGCAGCCTTGTGGAGCGAGTGGGGACGGTCCCCTTTTATAGTGTGGGGAACATGGGCTTGCAGGTGCGGCACCGCTTGCTATAGGCTGTGCAGCTCAGCAAGTACGAAAGCCGGAATCGACCTCAGCCCTGTGTGGCGCCTCGCTTGTGCCCTGTCCACAGGGTGGGCTGGTGGGGAGACACCAGGTTACCTATTATATAGTTATCGATTAAGTACCTGGGCTGGAGAAACCGCCTTTTTCTTTCCTTTTTATTTTTTAATGTTTATTTTTGAGAGAGAGAGAGAGAGAGAGGAGTAGGGGAGGGGCAGAGAGAGAGGGAGACACAGAATCCGAAGCAGGCTCCAGGCTCTGAGCTGTCAGCACAAAGCCCGACGCGGGGCTCGAACCCACGAACTGCGAGATCATGACCTGAGCCGAAGTCGGACGCTTAACCAACTGAGCCACCCAGGCGCTCCCCCCTTTTTTTTAATGTTTATTTTTGAGGCGGGGAGTGTGTGTGAGTTGGGGAGGGGTGGGGGGGGCAGAGACAAAGGATCTGAAGTGGGCTCTGTGGCAACAGCACAGAGCCCGATGTGGGGTTCAAACTGCAAACCGTGAGATCATGACAGGAGCCGAAGTCAGATGTGCCCCCAAACTGCCCTTTTCTGTAGAAGGGTTAATAACCCACACCTGTTTGTGTTTGTTGGGGTTGCAGCAAGTCAGCATGGGGGGGGGTGCCGAGCCCGGCGCACAGGGCAGGTGGTGCCCCTCAGGTGAGGAGCGTGTCTTGGAGGAGGGGGGCCTGGCCCAGGTGGACCCCGCCCCTCACCCTGCCCTTGACTCCGTGCAGAGCAAAGCCGTCGAGATGACCTGGAGAGCCTGGGCTACGTGCTCATGTACTTCAACCTGGGCTCCCTGCCCTGGCAGGGCCTCAAAGCGGCCACCAAGCGCCAGAAGTACGAGCGCATCAGCGAGAAGAAGATGTCGACGCCCATCGAGGTCCTCTGCAAAGGCTACCCCTGTGAGTAGCCCAGTGGGGGAGGCGGCCGGCCTGGGGACCCCCGAAGCCCCTCCAAGGGCAAGACAAGGCCACACAGCCCACACTGGGCCACTGCTGCCCCAGCGCCAGCACCTTACTGGCTCGCGCTCTATCACTGCCCGGGCCTCCCTTCCGGCCCCTTCTCGCAAGGGCTGCCTATTAGGAAAAGCTGGGTCGGCCTTATGCCGGGGGCCTCCTTTACCGCCTGCAGAGAACACGTCCCTTCTGACACTTCTGCTCCCCACATGTGTGGGGTGTTCCCCCCACCCAGAAGTTCTCTGCGCCGCCAGCTGGGTGTCCTCTAGTGCGGTTATGCCGCCGTCCACCTGAGGTTCAGGGCTCCATCCCACGGGCTGTGCCCCTCCTCCCACCTCAGACGCCATTGCCAAGGTCAGGTTGCCGCCGTGTGTCTGAGGTTCCCACGCCCTGCGCCTCGGCTGGGCTCAGTTTGCTAGAGCGACTCCCAGGACTCTGGGAAACTTACCTCGTTTGCCACGTTATTAAAGGCAATGAAGGATGTGGAGGAACAGGGAACAGCCAGAGGAAGAGGTGCACAGGGCACGGTGTGGGAGGGGGCTCGAGCACAGGGGCTTCTGTCCCCACGGAGTCGAGGTGTGTCCCCCTCCTGTGTGTGGCTGTGTTCAGCAGGAAGCTGCCCAGACCCCGTACAGTTGGGATGTTTATGGAGGCTTCCTCACGGACCCATAGACGATCACCAACTCCGTGTCCGGCCCCCTCCCTCCTGGAGAGGTGTGTGGGGAGATGGGGCGCTGAAAACTCTCAGCTTCTAATCATGGCGTGGTCTTCCTGGTGCCCAGCTCCCACCCGTCCAGGAGCCATCAGGAGCCCACCCAGAGGCGCCTCATCTGGAACAAAAGAGTCTGCTAGGGCTCTTAGCATTTAGGGCTTTGCAAGGGTTTTAGGCATTTTGTGCCAGGAACTGGGGGCAGAGACCAGTGTATATTTCTTGTTCTCTCACGAGGAGTTCTGCCCACTCCCACTTTGGGCAGGAGGAGATGGGACTTTTCCTCCTGCGATGTTGGGAGTTCCCGTCAGGCTCTTGACTGTCCTTTGGACTGGATGACAGCTCTTGACCTGTCATCTGCACGGCTCCCCGAGTGGTTGGCGGGAGCAGGTAGAGCAGTGACCTAAGGTCCTGTGGGGCCAGCCCACTGTGAGGGGAGTGACACACCGCTCCTCGGTTTTCTTCCTCAGAGGCCTGCTCGCGGGCAGATTTGGGTTTTAGCGCCACCCGGATACCCTGGGTTCTGCTCTGGTGCCATCTTGTCCCCCCCCTTCGGTTGAAAGTGTTGGTGGGGACAGCGGGTGGGGAGGGTGACACGGGCTGCTGGGGGCCCTGGGAGCCTGGGCCTCACCGTTCCTGTGCCTTGTAACCCCCACCAGCTGAGTTCTCAACATACCTCAACTTCTGCCGCTCGCTGCGGTTCGACGACAAGCCCGACTACTCCTACCTGCGCCAGCTCTTCCGCAACCTCTTCCACAGGCAGGGCTTTTCCTACGACTACGTCTTCGACTGGAACATGCTCAAATTCGTGAGTCACGTGGAGGCCAAGGCGGGCTTGGGGGACTGGACGGGGCAGGCCCTGACTCACGAGGCCAAAGTGACCCAGTGGCGGGCGGGGCTCCGGGAAAATGGGAGCTGTGAGCCGGACCGCGCAAGCGACCTCGCTGGGGCCCCCGAGTCCCTGCGGCCCCCCCGCTCCGGCCTCATCTGCGCTGACAGCACGTGCCGCTGTGGTCAGCAGGGCCCGGGTGGGGCCCCACCTCCCGCCAGACCCAAGAGGACCTGGCTGGGCCTCGAGTCCCTCCCAGGTGCTCTCGGTGGGGCGTGGACGGCGCTGGCGGGGCCCCCGGCTGTCCTGATTGTCGCCTCCGCCACCCTGCTCTTGCTCTGCACGTCCCAGGCGGCCGCCTTCACCGCGGCCCCTCTGGCCAGCCTGGACCCGTTCATTGTGGTTTCTCTCTTCCTGGTCATGGGACCCTGGGTGTTGCTAGGCGGCTGCTCTGTCTCCCTCTTTTAAGGGTCTTGGGGGTAGGGTGGGGAGAAGCGCTCGTCAGCTGTGCCCCGGAGCTCCGGAATCTGTGAAATTGTGTGTCTTGTTTCACGTCTCTTCTGGAAAAGGGGGCTTCTTCGAGCCAGGCTCAGCCCCGTGACAGCGAAGCTATTGCACTGCCCTGCCCCCGCCCCTGTCCCTGTGCCGGGCCCGCGTACCCGCCCGCTTACTGGTAAGGACCCTCTGAGGCCTGACCTTTCCAAGATTTGCCGCTTAGCTGGGCACGCACAAGAGGCTGAGCCTCTGCTGTGCTCTCTGTCCCTTCCAGGTGCCCGGCGCCCCTGGGCACCCAGGGCCCTCCAGATAGGCCCGTGGAGGAGGTGGAGGAGCTGCCCCCCCAAAACTACTGGCCCGTGGTCTGGACTCCAGGGCCCCAGTTCTGACGTCACCAGGTGTGTCTGAGCCCATCGGGGCCAGGCCTGAGGAGGTGTCCCTTGGCGTGGTGGGGTGCGGTGGAGAGAGGGGGTGGTGGAGAAGGCCAGATTCTTGGGGATGGATCAGCCGCCCGACGAACAGAGCCTGAAGGAGGGATGATGTTCACTGCCCTGGAGGGCCTGGTGGGAGCACCCGGAGCGGCTTCAGCAAGACCCCGACGGTGGCCTCTGTATCGAACCTGAACTCATTAAACGCCCCCCACCTGTTCTGCGCGTCATCCCGGTGTGCCTCTCCTTTCGTGGCGGATCCCCTCGGCCCGCTCTGCCAGAGGCTCAGGACCCGAGGGCTCGCTGTCCTGGACGCTGGGGTCGGCCCCTGGTCTTGCGCCCGTCTTCTCGCTGAGTCTCAGGCAGTGGTGCGGTGCTGTTCCCTAAGGAGTTCGACAGAGGTCGGGCAGAGGACAGCGATCCCACAGGCCAAGGGACCCGAGGGGTGGGGAGTGGGGCACCTTACACCCGAGCCCTTCCCGCTGAGAGCGTGGCCAAGGGCCGGCTCTCCTCGCTGGAGGGCGTGGCTCAAGGCATCTGGACGCTGGGCCTTCAGTCATCTGTGTAGAAAGTCATTCCTGGGTCTGGTTCGGGGATGGGCTTGGCCCTTGCTCTCCGTGTAGCTCCAAGAATTGGGTCTTACATTGTCGAGGCTTGTGCCGTGCAATGTGGTGTAGCCACTGGCCACATGTGGCTAATTTCTCATTAATTAAAATTAAAGCTGAAAACCTAGTTCCTCGGGTGCGTTTGCTGCATTTCAAGCCCTCAGGAGCCACAAGTGGCTGGTCAGTGGCTGCCATACCCAACGAGGCAGACATGGACATTTCCGTCATCCAGAAAGTTCTACTCTAGATGGCTCCTCACAGAACCTCTCCTGGGACCACCCGGCTGACATCTCGCATCAAGCCAGGCCAGGAGCACCCTCCCCGCCCACTGCTGCCACTCTGACCCCTCCCTGGGGTCCCCTTTGAGGCAAGCCCCCGGGTCAGAAGCTGAGCAGAGGTGCCAACAGCCTTATTCTGCACCAATCTCTGACTCGGCCCGGGCTGGACCAGCGGGCGCCTTTGACCCCGTCCCCATGGTGAGCTCGACCGTCTCTACCTGCCCCCTGGCGGAAGCATCTTCGGATCCGTGACGGGGACTTTCCATGCCTGCACGCCAAGGCCAGGGCCGCCCCGTGCCGTCACCAGCACCTGCCTGCAGACGGGACACTGTGCTGGGCACAGAGGGCTACGGGAAGGATCCCCCCCCTCGACTGAGAGCCTCTGTCCCCGAAGTGGCCACGCCGCTCAGCGTCAGGGCCCTGGAGTCCTGGAGCCTGGGACATTGCTCTCAGCACATGCAGTCACTGTGTCCTAAGGCCCGAGCAGCAGGCCAGAGGATCGTCCATACTGCCAAGGACGGGGGTCCACACAACAGGGCTGGATGCTGGTGTGACTTTGGTGTTGACCTTTTGTGTTTTCTGTGGGCAAATAAAAGCCAAGAAACCTCCCCGGTGTGCATTTCTTGAGGCCTCCCTGGTTAGACGGAAACGCGGAGAATAGCTCCTCCTGCTTTGGGGCCGGCCTTGACCCGAGACTGCTGGGGTCACAAAGGGCAGGGGCTCCAGCCCTCCGCTCAGTCGCACGCCCCAGGGCTCCACCCCTCTGGAGGGACCAACTTGACTTCACCAGCCTCGGTCCTCCCCACCCCCCCAGGCAGGGGACGAGCTCACCCCCAGCCTGCCCTCAGGAGGGTCCCTGAGCGGTGCTGCGCCTCTTACCACAGGCTTGCTCTCGTTCCGGCTGGGCTGCTCGCTGCCAGTTTGTCTCTGCATGGGCAGGAGCCCCGGGGGTGGGGTGGGGGTGGAGGCTGGGAGTCAGGAGTTCGAGCCCTGGTGGTTGAAGGCCTGTGGGCGGGAGAGCTGGGCATGCGCGTGCCGGAAGTGTCCTGCGAGGTCCTCCGGGGGTGCAAAGCGCAGAGCAGGACTGGGTGGCAGAGGCCTGGATTCAGATCCCGGCTCTACCCTGAGCTGTGTGACCCCACGTAGGGCATGAGGGTTCCTTGGGCCTCAGTTCCTCACGAGGATTCAGGGATCACTCTGATCCCCAGTCTCTACCTGCTGGAGTTGCTTAAAGGCAAGGGCCAGCCCCGGCCCTCATTTCCTAAGGACAACAGGGCCTTCCCGGTCACTTCCCTGGGAGAGACACAGGGTTGCAGGAATCTGCACCCCGTGGCCTGTGAGCAGGCCCCCCCCCACTCAGCCTGCAGCTCTCTTCTCCACAGATGCGGCCCCCCTCCTGCCAGCCCCCTGCCCTTCCCTGTGGACGACCCCAGGACCAACTAGGTAACGCGGCTGGGTGCCGCTCCCACGCTGGGCTCCTTTCTCTGGGCCTCTCTCCTTTCCTCCTGTACTGGGGGGGATGGGGCGGGGGAAGCAGCTGGAGGGCAGGCCCTGGGGGTTCATGTTCCCCCTTCTGCCCCAGCCCGCCTGTTGGGCCTCTGTTTCTTCCATGGGGCATCTAGCCCGTTCTTTCTCGAGCTCCCCCTGAGCTCCTGTCTTGTCCCAGGGCCGGCAGCATCTGGGTGAGTCCCTGGGCCTCCCCCACAGCACCTGCCAGAAGTCACTGCCAGGTCCAGGGACAGGGGAAGGACAGCCTTTGACAAGATCCCCTGGCTGGCGACCTGGTCCGAGTGCTGGCCCTGCCTCTAGCTAGCCTGTTACTCCTTCTCTGGGTCTCTGACCACCTGCCCTGCTCTGTTTGGACACTTGGAGGGGCCGAGGGCTTCTGGACACAGTAGGGCCCCGGTTGGGAGGGCCAACAAGTGCCCTTGGTCGTTGTGGGGCAGGAGCCCTCTCAGCTCTGCTTCAGCCCCATGAGACCAGGGCAGAGTGACCTCCCTCTGCTTCCCAGACCCAGCTTCCTCCTTCCTCCTGGCGGTCGCGCGGCTTCGTCTGTCTGTACTCTGTGACTGCGGGTCATTCCCAGGCCTCTCGGGCTTCCTGCCTTGTGGGGAACGGAGGTTGGACCAGAGGGTCTCTGCGCTGGGCCCGCCCGGCCTCCTGCCCCGTGCTCTGCCCCGCGTGAGCGCCGGATCTCAGAGCACCCTGAGCTCGCAGGCCTGACCGGGTCTCCTCTCCTCCCCGCAGGGCGCAGCCCGGAACCCCGAGGACGTGGACCGGGAGCGGCGAGAACACGAGCGCGAGGAGAGGATGGGGCAGCTCCGGGGGTCTGCCACCCGGGCCCTGCCCCCTGGCCCGCCCACGGGGGCCACCGCCAACCGGCTCCGCAGCGCTGCCGAGCCTGTGGCTTCCACCCCAGCCTCCCGCATCCAGCAAGCTGGTGAGCAGGGACCTTGCGCGGTGGGCTGGGCTCGGGCTGCTGGGGCACCCCGGCACCCCGACACTGAGGGTGCCTTCCCCCGGCCTCGCCCTCCAGGCAATACTTCTCCCAGAGCGATCTCACGAGTCGACAGAGAGAGGAAGGTGAGCATGAGGCTACACAGAGGTGCACCCGCCAACGTCTCGTCCTCCGACCTCACTGGGCGGCAAGAGGTCTCCCGGATTTCAGCCTCACAGGTGAGCCGCCCTCTCTCCAGCGCCCCCTCCTGCGCCTCACCACTGCACCCCAGGGGGAGGGAGTCCGGGCTCAGGCTTCTGTTCTCGCCCCTCCGGCAACCCTGGAGCAGCCCCTTTTGTTGAGCAGGGTCTCGACTTCCTTTAATCCTCGGAGGGTCGGCTTGGCCCCACCGACCAAAGTAGAAACTGAGGCTCCGAGCAAGCAGCTCACCCCAGCACGAGGTAGAGCTGGGATCCTGCCTTCACTACCGGGGCGCAGCCTGGGTGGGCAGCCAGGGCGCTCACAGAGGAGGGGCTCATGGTCCCTCCCATCAGGTCAGGGTCAGCGCAGGATCCAGAGATGGACAGATCCTGTCTGGCGGCCCCACTCGAGGCGGCGCTTGGACTAGGAAAGTTGGGAAGGGGCAGTCCGCGGTTGCCCAGAGAAGGTGTCTCGGCAGAGACGGGCAGGATACCTGCCCTGGTCCTTTTGCCTGCGGTGGGTGAGGCTCGGTGACCCCGACGTGTGTGTGGCCCGGAGAAGCTGCATTGCCTCTCTGGGCGGCTACATCCTAGGGTCGTTGAGATCACACAGCCCTACCCTTGGCTCCAGGGGCAGTGGCGGGGCTGGGGGTGGGGGGTGGCGGTGTCCGGAGCTCCCTGCAGTGGGGAGAGACTTGCCAGGTTGCCGTGATTAGCAGCTGACGCCCCTCCACCTCTGTGCCTCTCCTCCCAAAGACAAGCGTGCCATTTGACCATCTCGGGAAGTGAGGAGGAGCCACATCCGACCAGTATTTGCTTAGGTGAGTCTGTATCTGCTGGAGGCGCAGCGGCCCAGCCGGGTCGGGAAACACCCATGGCCCCAGGAGGAGACGAGTATATGCTGTGGGGTACGGGGCAGTCATCCGTCTGCCCCCCACCTCCCCACCCCCATCCCACCCCTTTGCCTTAAAGTTGTCTGGAAAGTTAGTTCCTAGCAGGGACAGTCCCAGGGCCCAAACCCTGACCTCCCCTGGGGCTTTAGCCCCGGCCCAGCCCTGGGGCTGTTTTTAAACCCTTCTTTCCCGAAAACCACTTCGAGTAGGGACTTAGGAGTTTATGTGCTGGGAAAAGAAGGTGCTTGGTGGCCTCCACAAGCCCTCTGGCCAGCGTGAACCTTGAGGGGACTGCACGGCCATGTATGGTCTTGAGGTGGTGGACAGCAGGTCTCTGGTCTGGGGCCTGACTTGGGGAATGGGAGGTGGAGATTCTTTGTGGGTGGGGGGAAGTGTGAGGGGAAGGTCCAAGCTCCCTGGGGGGGTATGTACATTTCAGGGGGCTCCACCCGCTGGGCCTCCCACCAGGACGCCCTGGGCATGATTTGCTCCGCAGAAATTCATTTCACAGGTAGAGCTGGGACGTAAAACAGGGCTTAACTTCGTCAGGTCTCAGGTCCAGGGACCAGTCCTTCCGTGGCAGGCTGGGGCGGACGTGTGGCCGCTCACCAAGAGAACGGAGGAGGGAGAGAGAATGTGTTCTGCCTGTGAAACTGGTGCACCTACTATGTGCCCCAAAGAGGGTCCAGTTCAAAGCCTGGGGTCAAGAGCCAGGAACTGCAGGTGGTCCGGCGGGTGGGTGGCCAGAGGCAGGCATGCGCCTGATCTGTCTTTTCTCCTCCTTCTAGTGTCTTCACTGTATTTTCTTTTAAGAAAATGACAACAACAACAACAAAAAGATGGGGAAAAAAACCACTCAAAAGAACAAAAAGAAAAAAAAACCCAGCATAAAACCGACGATGGATTTTGTTTCTTTGATTTTTTTGTTTTCTTCTCTTTTTCTTTCTTTCTTTTTTTTTTTTTTTCCCGCCAACGGCAAGAAGATGGGAAACCTTCGGCACAGAGGATTCTTGTCCCCACGCGTTTCCCCACTGTCCACAACCTTCAGGCTACCAAATGCTCCCCCAGACCCTGGGCTCCGAGTGCCAGATGCCAAGGCCCCGCCCCAACCACCAGAGACACCGGCTGGGAGGGGTATCTCTGTGTTGGAGATACAGCTTGTCCTCCGGTGGCATCAAGAGATGGCCTGAGGAGCTGGGGGAGCGGTGTGGCCGGTCGGAGGCAGATCCCACCGGGTGCTCTTGACCAGTGGGACCCCAGGAGGCCGGCACAGCCCGTAGCACCCTGAAATGACCGTGGCTGAATTTCTGTGTTGGGCTTTTAACGGCGTCCCCCGAGCGTTTGGGTCCCTTCTTTGCCTCTCCAAGACTTTGAGGACTGGGTAGCAAGGTGGTGGGGGCCGAGATCCCTTGTGCGCGTGCGTGTCTGTATCTGCAGCTCCCAGGACGGCCGGTGCCCCGCCCCACCTGCCAGGCCAACGTTTTGGTCTCATCCTCCCAACAAGGACACAGTGGCCTCCACGTCCCTCAAGAAGGGCACAGAGGGGTCTCCGCCACCACCGACCCCTGAGCCTGTCATCAGCCTGTGGCAGCCCCACCCCACTTTCCAGGTCCTGGGGCAGAATCCGTGGAGACTGCTTCCAGAAAGCATCTGGCTCCTGGGTTATAAATGAATTCTCCGGTCCCGACACTCACTGGGGTCCCAGCCTCCCTGCGTCCTTTCTCTTGAGGAGGAGGAGCCTGGGGTCGGGGCTGGGCGCTGGATTTATCCACCCCTCCTACGTAACACCTGTTTTTACTTTCTTTTTGTTTGTTTTCTCCATGTGTGTATTTCCTAATTTATTTACCTCTCTTTCCCCTTTTTTTCTTTCTTTTTTTTTTTAATTAAAGAGCAAAGCTTTTTATTACTTTGTAATTTAAAAAACTGAAAAAAAATACTGAAGAACTTTGGGGGGAATTTTGTACTTTTTTCCTGTGTAAATATTGGACTTTTTTGAGCTTTATTGTGGTTGTTAATTTGAAGTAATAAAGTAGAAAAGGATAAAGTGACATGGGCAGCCCTTGGTCCACCTCTTTGCTGGGGGGAAGGGGGCGTTCCCCGAGCAGACCTGGGAGCAGGTGGGGCTGGCAGCCATAGGTGCCTCCCTGGGGTTCTTTTAAATCAGTGTTTCAAAAACTGCAGACACGTCAGCTGGGGGCCTCATTCAAGTGCAGATTCTGACTCCAGAGGGTTGGTGTGGGGACTGAGCGTTGTCTGTCCACATCCTCACAAGGTCCGTCCAGCTGATGCCGCTGGCTCAGGACCACATTGCATAGGAAGGTGGGAAGCGCTCTTCAGATGGAGAAACCGAGCACAAGTAAAATGACTCGCCCAAGGTCACACAGCTGGCTCTCCAGCAGCAGAACCAGGATTTGAACCCCACCAGGGAGCCCTGTGAGTGAGGGTCCCAGGGCCCAGTTCCGGGACCCTCTGTCTCCGGTGACCCTGGTGCGTCCTTCTGGGCAGCCTTGATTAAGGAGCAGCCCTCAGCCTTGCCGGCCTTTGCCTCCCGAGCCTGAAGAAGAATTTGCCTCTTGGTTTACATTTATCCAACACAGTTTTCTTCTCTTTTCTTTTTTCTTTTTTTAATGTTTTATTTATTTTTGAGAGAGAGAGAGAGAGAGAGACAGCGTGAGCAGGGGAGGGGCAGAGAGAGAGGGAGCCACAGAATCCGAAGACAGGCTCCGGGCTCTGTCAGCACAGAGCCTGACGCGGGGCTCGAACCCACAAACCGCGAGATCATGACCTGAGCCGAAGTCGGACGCTCAACCGACTGAGCCACCCAGGCGCCCCCACAGTTTACTTTTCAACTTGTCATTAACCCAAGAGCCACTTATAGCCACAAGCTGCAAGACAAGAGCAAAGCCACCTGACTGATAGGCCAGCCTGGAGAGAAGGTCAAGGGCTCTGAGAGGTTCCCCAGGGGCGTTTTGAAGTCCTTGGCCTAGAAACCCCCCAGAATTAAGGTCCCTGCTGTGCTGGCATTTGAAGATCCTGTGACCCCACGGGCTTGCTGAAGGCTGGTGAGGGGTCGCCTGCTGGCCCCCCGTGTAAGGTTTGGGGCAAATCTGGGTCGTTATTCACAACCATCGGGGATAGGAGTGTGTTACTCAAAGCCAGGGAATGCCAGAGGGCCCAAAGTGACGGCCAGTGTGCCAGGGCTGACACCAGGAGGCCTGCCTGGGAGTTAGTGGCCCCCCAGCTCTCTGCGTGTCCCCCTCAGGACCTTTCAGGCGGCATATCTGATGCCAAAAGGTAAGTGTGGTGTTACCAACTACAGGCCCTAAGGGAAAATATGACGAGCTAATCTTTTTTGAAAAATAATCTGTATCCCGGGGCGTGGCTCCGTGGGTTGAGCATCCGACTTCGGCTCAGGTCATGATCTCGCGGTTCGTGGGTTCGAGCCCCACGTCAGGCTCTGTGCTGACAGCCTGCTTGGGATTCTGTGTCTCCCTCTCCCTCTGCTCCTCTCCTGCTCGCACACACACACAAAACACTCTCTCTCTCTCTCTCAAAAAAAAAAAAAAATTTAAAAGTTTAAAAAATATCTTTAGCAGTGAAAATCCTAATACTTAGTAACACTAATGTGTTATTTGGTGTACCCTACAATGTACGTGAGCTTCAAAATTATAATTTAAAAAAATCTCAAGTTTATTTAGAGAGTGAGAGTGTGCAAGGCGGGAGGGGTGGGGGACAGAGAGAGAGGGAGAGAGAGAATCTAAGCAGACTGTGCAGTGTCAGCACGGAGCCCAACATGGGGCTTGAACCCATGAACCACGAGATCATGACCTCAGCCGAAATCAAGAGTCGAACGCTTAACCATCTGAGCCCTCCCCCCCAGGCGCCCTGCAAAATTACAATTTTAATATTACTACTAAATATATACCTATGGAGTAAAGAGGTGTTTATACAGTTTTGCGGGGTTTTATTGACCTTGGAATGTATTTCACTAAGGATGGACTGTCAGAGTACAGTGCCCAGAAGCAACTTGAAAGTATCCTTTTCTCTGTGGTTATTGTATTGATTTAGGAAAAACGTTTTGATGTTTATCTATTTTTGAGAGAGAGATTGCGAGCTGGGGAGGGGCAGAGAGAGAGAGGGAGAGAGACAGAATCCGAAGCAGGCCCCAGGCTCTGAACTGTCAGCCGAGCCCGACATGGGGCTTGAACTCATGAACTGTGAGATCATGACCTGAGCCGAAGTCGGATCCTTACCCACCTGAGCCACCCAGGCACCCCTGTATTGATTGTCATAATGAGTTAGTGCTCTTCCCCCCCCCACCCCCTTGTTTTCATTTTATTTTTTGGAGGTGTTACATACATGAAAGTCAAGCTATATAAAGTTATAATCTGAGAATCACTCCTGTCCCTGTCCCCTCACTCTGCTCCTACCCACGATCCTCGCTGGTTTCTGGTTCATCATTCATCTGTTTCTCATTCTGTGAGCTAATATAAATGGGAGCAGGTGGTGGCTGACAGTCTCTGAGGAACTGACGTTTAACTGAGACCAGAGGTGACCAGGATGCGTCAACCAGGCAAACAGTTTATTTTTATTAAGTTCGCCAAATAATCACCCGGAAATCTTGCCCAGACTGGAGGGGGCAAACATGCCACTTGGTGAATCATTTTCATTCATGCAACAAACAAACACTGACTGGGCTTGCGTGGGTGCCAGGGATGACAGGTGCCGGGCTGAAGCAGAGGGGAGCGCAGGGGTGAGGGGTAGGGAGCACAGGGCTGGAGTCCAGAGGGCCAACTTGGCCCCTCTGTGACCGTGGGCATTGTCTAGGTCCTGGTTTTCTCCTGTAAGATGGGGGGGGGGGGGACCATACCTGCTTCAGAGGGTGACAGGATTAAATAAGACGACAGAACAATGTAAGGACCTTCCATGCCACGCCATGTTCCCAAGCCTTTGCTCGTAACAGTCCTAGGAGGTTGGTGTATAAAGATGCCTGTTTTATAGCTGAGAACATTGAGGCTCAGAGAAGTCTGCCCGGCTCCAGAGCCTATGACTTTCACCTTCACTATAGCCAGGGACTTCCTACGTGCTCAGTAATGGTAACTATACATTGCAAGCATGAGGTATGACCTTGGCTTCCAGGGCCTCACAGCTTAGGCGAAAGACTCAGACAGACTAGCAAATGGTTCATCCCAATCTGGAATCCGGTGTGAGATGCTCAGTGTGAACTAGAGACAAAGGAGGGAGGGAATGTGTCTGGTGTCATCAAGGAAGGTGTTGCAAAGATACTTGCCCTGAGCCTCGAAATGTGAGTAACAGTTTGTTGGGGGAAAGTCATTCCTAGCAGAAGAAATGGCATGTGCGAAGGCCCAGTGGTATAAACTAGCTTAATAGTCTAAGAGAATCCCAAGCACAGGGGTGCCTGGGTGGCTCAGTCGGTTAAGCATCCAACTCTTGGTTTTAGTTCAGGTTGTGATCTCACTGTTCATGGGATCAAGCCCCGAGTTGGGCTCTGCCCTGACAGTGCAGAGCCTGCTTGGGATTCTCTCTCTCCCTCTCTCCCTGCTCCTCCAAGGCTCGTGCTCTCTCTCTTAAAAAAAAAAAAAAAAAATTCCAAGCACAGAGAGGAAGGGAGAAGACTGAAGATCCACTCCACAGCAGCTGATGCTGAAGGACGCAGAGGTGATTCTTTAAAAGCTGGGGTGCAGAAAGCTGTTCTTATCTGCAAGCAACTCAGTATTCTTGAGCCTTGGCTTTCTTATCTGTAAAATGGGCATGATGGTGCTATACAGAAGCTGTGATTCCCCACAAGCCTGACCAATCCAGTGCCTACTCTCCTGCCTGACTTAATCCGCCAGCACCTACAATGTGAGATTAGGGGAGAGGCCGCAATGGATGTGAACTTGAGGGATGTGAATCTGGCAACAGTAGACAGGGAGACGGAACCCAGGCAGGAGGCATCCAGAAGGCAAGGATGACTGAACCGTTTCAGAACGCGGTCTGTTTTTAGCTCGCTGAGAGAGGGAGAGAGAGAGAGAGAGAGAGGAGTCAGGAGGCTGAGGCTGCCTGCTTGGACGCCTGGGAGCACAGCAGGAGCACCGACAGAAGGCTTGAAAAGCAGGTGGAGGGAGAGGTGCATTCTGAGTTCCAAACCCTGGGGAGGAGGCCCGCGCGGGAGGAGCAGAGCTGGGGGCGGGGCATCAGAAAAGAGGGCGTGGCCAGCAGCCAGCAAGCGAAAGAGCAGTTGAAAGGGTGAGGCTGCGACCATTTCGCCACAGTTCCTTAAAAAAAAAAGGAATAGAAGTTAGAAAAACGCACGTATCTTAAGTGTACAGCTCCACTGCTCTTTCCCCGTCTCTACACACCTGTGTAATGACCACCCGATGAAGATGTAGGCGACTGTCAGTCTCTCGCGAGCTCCCTCGAGCCCCTTCCCACTCAGTATCCCCCCCACCTCCCGGACAGACACAGGACACCACCCCTCCGGATTCCATCAACAGGTGATCTTCTGACCCCGGGAGAAGAGCCTGAGCGCGGTTGGGAGGAGGCAGTGCGCGCAGGAGCCCGAGGAGAGGAGGAAGGCCTGGGCCCCGCACCTCCTCGGGTGGGTTTTGAGGGTCAGAGACTTGTGCACCTGTTTGGAGGCCGAAGGACCCTTGAGGAGGGGGACCGGGGACTGGCTGCAGAAGGCCTGGAGGAGCGGGGAGGGGAGGGGACAGAGGGAGAAGCTGGTCTGGGACAAAAGGAGGGGACAGGGCTTCTACCCAACTCGGTTCAGTCACTTCCCCGGTGTGGCTGGGTCACCCGCAAAAAGCACAAGCCCCTCGTGTCACTGCGCTGCTCCCTCCTAGACGGTGGCCTCCCGCCTCCATTGCTACCTACAACCCGGGGCCTCCCACGGGGCGTGGCCGGGTCCAGTGGGGGCCACTCCCGCAAGGGCTTTAGCGAAGGGAAGAGCCTTCTGCTCCGACATCCTCTCTCCCTCCCCCCATGCCCTACTTGGGAAACAGATACGGGCAGAGTTGGAGCTCCGAACGCCGAGCCCTGCGTCACGTCCTCCTTCCCAGAGCCTTCCCCCCAGGCGCCCACAGAAACACGCCCGTCAGTCCGAGGGGTGAACGCGTCCCGAGCTCCCGCCTCGCACGGCCCGATCCGCAGCCTGTACGACTCGCTCACTCAAGCCACACTTCCCCGAGGCCGAGGCCGTGTCCTGGCGCTGAGGGAGAAGGGGTCTGGCGAGCAGGATCGCTGTTGCCGTGGTGACACCTGTCCCCTCCCCGCCTCCTCTTCTTTCAGCCTCTCTCCAACAGCATCTGTGTCCTCCCAACGGTGTGAGGCCGCATCCCACAGCCTCTTGAGGTTCTGGAAGCCGGCACATCGGGGCTTGGCTTCACCCAGGCGCTGCTGCTCCTGCAGGAGAGGCTGTCGGGACAGCAGGCTGCAGGGGTGAGCAGAGTGGAGGGCCCAGCCCTGAGGCACAAGGAGGCTCCCCAGGGGCCCCTGAGGGCTGTAATCTGGCCTCCTGCAGGCCTCCCGGGGAGAATGGCACCGCGGGTAATTACACCTCCCAGCTTTTCATCCCAGCGTCTTCAAAGCGCCTATGATTAAGGGGGGGCCCCTTTGAAGTTGTATCCAGGTTTACCCAGTCACTGTAGCTCCCAGGCGGGCACAGCCAAGCCTCTTGCTTTCTCCTCGCCTCCCTCTCATTAAAGCCTCTCTGAGAAAACCCTGGATCCCGCTTCCCTAGCTCCCTGCCTGCCCCCCGGCCTGCAGCGGACCTCCCTTTCTCGAAGGTAGCCCTCCAGGGTTGTTGGCTGCAACCTGGGATTTTGTAGAGGATCTGAAGCGTGGTCCGAGGACCTCCAAGGAAACTGGCAGTAAATCCTTCTCTTTGGCCTGCTTTCATGTGGTTGTTTGTTCCTTTCGTGTAGGTACATTAGAAGTGGGACTCGGCCTCATACACTGGAGGGACAGGTGTGTGGGTGCATATGTGTGCGCGACTGCGAGACAGGAGGAAGAAGCTTCTCTCCTGTGTCTCCAACTCAGGCTCTTTGCACAGCAACCTGTAAATCATCGCCGGCCACATCCCTGACTTATACGCCTCCCCCCCACCCAGACGGCGTCCCCAAGAAATGGCTTTGTCCCGCTTGCTGATGGCCCTTGATGCCCTGAGCATCACCACCACTGCAAGAGAGGCCGCATGAAGTCAGAAGCATGTTCTCTTGCTGCCCGGTTCTCCTAGGCCCCGTGGGGGCCGGCATGGGTCCCGGGTTCAATGTCACCACCATCCTGTGTGCCAGGCTGCTCAGGTGTGACCCTGGCCTCTCTGTGCCTCAGTTTCCTCGTCTGCCACACGGCAGTCACTGCTGCTTGCTGAGATGATAAAGAGGTTAGTGCATTGCCTGCTCAGAGTAAATGCTCAATAAACAGTAGCTGTGATAAAGGTGATGAAGCACACCATCGCCAGCCCCTGTGTGTCAGGTGCTGGGAATGCAAAGATGGTTACGATCCAGTCCTTTTTTGCCCTCCATTTATGGGAGCACTAGTCTCCCCACTTCCAGAAATTTTCTATGCATTCTAAATCGCATGCACTCACGCACGCGCACATACAACACCCCCCCCACATACACAAATACACATGCTCATATATATTTGCATCCAGTACTTACTGTCTTGTGTGATATTTTCTTTTTTCCACTTAATGACGTATCCAGGGGAACTAATGTTTTATCAAGGACCCGAAAGGAGGGGCAGAAGGAAAGGGGGCGGAGATAGGAGTGAGGAACGCGTCCCCAGTGATGACAACAGCTGCATCAAGGCCCTGACACCAGATGAAGGTGGCTGCTGGAAATGAAATCCCTGATGACAGTGTTTGAAGCAGGTTTGCTTCGTCAAAATCAGCCCCGAAGAGCCTGTTTATGTTTTCAGTTCCAGACAGGAGTTTCAGAAAGGGCCTTCTTACTGTTTCTATTTGCAGATAGTAAAAACAGCACACACTGAGTGCCTGTAACGTGCCAGGGCCTCTGCTAACAGCCTTACTTGTGTTATCTCGTTTAATCCTCACATCAGCCCCAAAGGGACGGATGGGTACTGTTAGTACCCCCATTTTACGGAGGAAGAAACTGAGGCTCGGAGAAGCTAAGTGAGTTGCCCAGAGTCTCCTCACAACCTGGCAGCGGCGGAGCTGGGAGGTGAACCAAGTAGTTTGGCCACTGCACAGGCTAAAGGCGTCAGAAAGAGCCACCCCTTCCTGATGGCTCTGTCCTAGTTCCCCTGGGAATCTGCTGTTGCAGTCACATCTCAGCCCTTGTCCTTTCTGGGTAGCGCTGGGACAGCCTCCTAAATGTCCTGAGCTGCTGAACATCTGAGGGTTTTTGCTCCCCAGCACTCCTGGTTCTCCTGGACGTTCCATTTTCCTTAATAGACTCTCCCTTCCCTCTCAGTGCTTTGGGTGCTCAGTGCTTAGCGGCTGACTCCACCCCCTGGCTCCAAGGGGAGGGCCATGATCTAGGCCTGGCCAATCGGAACACTGCAATCTCCTGGCTACAATGATTGGCTCAGAGGTGGGAACATGACCCAAGATGGGCCAATCAGAGGCAATCCTGAGACCAAACTTTGAGAATTCTTGAGAAAGAGGTGCTCTGCCGTTGTCACGGGTGGGGGCTAAGACAACCTGAGAATAAGGTCAACGCGCGCGCGCAAACACACACAGACACGCACGCACGACAGAGAAATAGTGTCCCAATGACCGTGTGGGAAGCCTCAAGTCCAGCTCTGCCTTGCACTTCCTGAGCCCATAAATTCCCTCTCATTGTTTCATTTGAATAGGGGTTCAATCTCTTTGCAAACAAAAGGGTCTAATTCAGGTAAAAAGTTAGCTGGGTCTTCAGCCCTCGCGGTCATCAGCCGTGTGCACAGTACTGTGCTGACATTTTCACATATTTATCAGGACAATTCCACCAGATGGGGCGTTCTTACATTCCACCTATTTACTGATGGGGAAACTGAGGCTCAGAGAGGCAAAGCCTCACGCCTAAGGTACACTGCTAGGAAGTCATGGAGGCAGGCCTGTGCTCTGCCTGCCACACCATGCTGCCTTTCCAGGGCACCAGGCCAGGTGTCCCCCAGCATCCCTGGGGACAAGTTGGAGACACAGAGGCTGCAGGTAACCTGAGTGCTCTGGGCTCTGGGCCACTCATCAGCTTGCACTGCTGAGGTCTTGGCTTTTCCGGAATCTGCACTCCCCTCCCAAATGCTAGCAGTGGATTTTGGATGTGGAGATAATGCAACCAGGTCCCTACCATTAAGAGGTTCTCAGAGGCACAGTGAGAAGAAAACAGAAGGAAACAATATATCATTTATTTAAATAACCTTTGTTCTCCGGGTGGCGCCTGGGTGGCTCAGTCAATTAAGGGTCAGACTTGATTTCGGCTCAGGTCATGATCTCATGGTTCATGGTTTCCAGCCCTGCATTGGGCTCCACACTGGCAGTGCAGAGCCTGTTTGGGATTCTCTTTCCCTCTCTTTGCCCCTCCTGTGCTCACTCACGTGTGCTCTCTCTCGCTCTCTCTCTCTCTCTCTCTCTCAAAATAAATAAATAAACTTAAAAAAATAACCTTTGTTCTTATTTTGAAAAGATTACATGCTTTTTGCCAACAAATTTTGGAAAGTACAGAGAAACAAGGGGGAGAGGGAGGGGGAAGGTAACCAAACCAATATTTATAATCCTGCCACTTAGAAGGACCCACTGTTGTCCTACATCAGACCCTCTGCTGTCAGCACAGGGCCCGCTTCGGATTTCGGATCTTCTCTCCCCCCTCTCTCTCTGCACCTCCCCCAGTCATGCTCTCTCTCTCTCTTTCTCTCTCTCTCTCTCTCTCAAAAAATATATTTAAAAAAAAGAAGGACCCAGTCAGTGTTGACATTTTGTCATATTTCCTTCCAATCTTTCTTCTAACCTTTTTTTTTTTAAGAGTTCAGACCAGGTTGTCATGCAAATTTATTACTTCCTTTTTACTCAGTATGATTCCTAATCATTTCCCCATGTTACTAGAAATGTGTAAAGAGGCTATTTTATTTTATTTTTAATGTTTTTATTTATTTCTGAGAGAGAGAGAGAGAGAGACAGTGTGATCAGGGGAGGGTCAGAGAGAGAGGGAGACACAGAATCCGAAGACAGGCTCCAGGCTCTGAGCTGTCAACACAGAGCCTGACGCGGGGCTCGAACCCAAAAACCGTGAGATCGTGACCTGAGCCACCGGACGCTTAACCGACTGAGCAACCCAGGCGCCCCCATTTTTTAATTAAAAAAATTTTTTTTAAGAGGCTACTTTAATAACTGCACAATATGGCATTGTATGGATAGACCGGGATTTACTTAACTATTCTTTGATGACTTTCAGATTATTTCCAAACATTTTGTTGAGGAGAAACTAATTAAAACATGAGGGAAATAGGGGAGGGATCAAGAAGGAACCAGAAGATGCCCTCTGGTTTGGTCTTTGAGGGAAGAGCAGCTGTTTGCTGGAGGCGGAGAAAGGCATTCTGCCATCAGTACACACTGCGTGGGCATAAAGATGACTGGTGGCCTGGGGACCTGCACCAGGACAGTGGCCCCAAGTGTGGAGGGGAGAAGGGACCGATCTGAGCAGCATCTTTGAGCCTCGGTGGATGGGCAACTGCATGGAGTGGGGAGGAGGCAGAGGGGGTAAACAGTGATCCGCATTTTGGAAAGCTGGGAGAGAGGATGAGGAAAGTCAGGGAGCAAACAACTAGGGCTCCTTAACCCGCCATGTCGCTCAGGCCAGGTGACTTTCTGTCTCCAAGCCTAAAAATACCCACCACTTGTCTCCGACCCCGCCAGTTGAGACCCTTGACAAGTAGGGGCTGAGAACCTGAATTTGGGTGTGGTTTGGCTCAAACACTCCGAAGGGGGGGTCGGCAGATGTTGGAATGTGTGTGGTTTGTAAGCTTTCTATGCTAAGCATAAGAAAACTGGGACCAGGACTTTGCCCTGGAGAGCTGGGAAGTCATAAACAGATGATCATAATGTAGCCAATAAGGCTTGTTCTGAGAACTTCTTACCTGAGGCTGGGAAAGAATTTTTTTAATAGGACTCTTTTGAGAAGATATTCATTAGTGCTACAAATACCTTTTGAGTGTGTTCTCTATGCCAACCCCAGTATTAAGGACTGGGATTAGATCAGGAAATGAAAAGAATGCATGTCTTTGTCCTCATAGGGCTTTTGTGCTACTGATGGAAGACAAACAGAAAAACAGGCAAACTATATATTAGGATAGAAATTAAGTGATAAGGGGGGAAATGGAGCAGAGTAAGAGGGGAGCCAGGAGCGCATTTGAGAGGCTTGGCAATGTTATTGGTGTGGTCAGGGAAGGCCTCAATGAGACACGAACATTTGAACAAATCCTTGAAGAAGGTGAGGGAGGGACCATTTGGATATCTGAGGGAACAGTGATCCTAGCACATGGAACAGCCAGTGCAAAGGATTTGAGGCAGAGTGTGCTTAGCTTGTCCTAGGAACAGAAAGTAGTCAGTGTGAAGGGAAAGAAGAGGTGGAGATGAGGTTGGACATACCAGGGTGGATAGAATGTCAAGTCAAGCAAGCTTTGTAAGGATTTGCAAGCACTTTAGCTTTTACTCAGAGTAAAATGGGGAGCAATGGAGGTTTTTTGAGCAAAGAACTCTCGTGTTCTGACTTAGGTTTTAAAAGAATTCCTCTAGGGGCATCTGGCTGGCTCAGTCAATAAAGAATGTGACCCTTGATCTTGGGATTGTGAGTTGGAGCCCCATGCTGGGTGTAGAGATTACTTAAAGATAAAATATTTTTTTAAGTTTATTTATTTTGAGAGAGAGCGTGCAAGGCCACGTGCGTGGGGGAAGGGCAGAGAGAGGAAGAGGAAGAGAGAGAATCCCAAGCGGGTTCTGCTCTGTCAGTGCAGAGCCCCATTTGGGGCTTGATCCCACGAACCATGAGATCATGAGCCAAAATCAAGAGTCCGACGCTTAAACGATGGAGCCACCCAGGCATCCCTAAAAATAAAATCTTAAAACATAATAAAAAAATAAAAGAATCCATCTTGCTTCTATACTGATACAAACTGGGATGAGGTTGGAAAAAGGGAAACAGGTTAGAACATTGTGATAATCTTGGTCAGTTTGGGCGGCTCTAACAAATTACCATAGACCGGGTGCCTTATGGACAACAGTAATTTATTTCTCATAGTTCTGGAGGCTCTGAGATCAGGGTGCCTGCCAGCATGACTGGGTTCTGGTGAGAATCCTCTTCTGGGTGACAGATTGCCAATCTCTTCTATTCTCCATGGCAGAAAGCCCAGAGGACTCTCTGGGAGCCTTTTTATAAGGGCACTAATCCCACTCATTAGGGCTCCACCCTCACGACCTAATGACTTCCCAAAGTCCCCACCTCCAATACCATCATATTGGGAGTTAGGAATTCAGCATATGAATTCGGGGAAGACACATTCAGTCTATAACAAGAATATTGCTGTGATCCTCGGCAGAAACTGGGTGGGGGTATTAGCAGCGGAGATGGGGTGGAAGAGATCAGAGTCTAGATATATTTTACAGGTAGAGCCAAGATTTCCTGCTCCAGTGAGTAAGGGGGTGGGAGGAGGGATTCAGGGATGACCCCAGGAGTTCTTCCCTGAATGCGGGAAAGACAGAGTTGCCAACCAATATTGGGGGAGGCTGTGAGGGTGCGGGTTTGTATGTGTTTGGTAGGCACACTGACTCCGAGATGCCTACCGCACCTCAAGTATGAGTTGTTTTGTTTAGTTTTTTAATTTATTTTGACAGAGATAAAGACTGTGAGTGGGGGAGGGACAGAAAGAGAGGAGAGAGAGAGAGAATCCCAAGCAGTCTCTTCACTGCCAGCCGGGAGCCTGAGGGGTGGGGGGACAAGGGGGGGGAGGCTGGCGGGGGTGGGGGTGGTAACCCACCAACTGTGAGATCATGACCTGAGCCGAAACTGAGCCACCCAGGCGCCCCATCAAGTATGGAGCGTTAAGCACACAGTTCAGGAGAGGGGTCTGGGCAGGGGATATAAATACAGGTGGGGACCTTGAGCACACCAGCGCCAGAACTCGATTGGATTTTTTCAGTTAACCCGGCTAAGGTGTGGACCTGGCAACCAGCAATGGGATAGGCGGCTAGACCGACCTCTGAAAAATTTTGCTGGTTAGGCTGCCTAGAGACAGGCGGGGCAAGAACGAAGCGGCCGCGGTCAAGTGGAAGGAGAAGAAAAAGTCTCGTTCTCTGCTCTGCAATTTCATCTCGCGTGATTGCGCACAGCGCTTCAGTACACGTTCATTCCACATTTCCACAAGCATCCTTCATCGACAAATAGCCATTATAGATTGTTCCATCTTCCAAGCAGGCCCAAATGGAGGTAATTAGGGTTAAGAAAAGTGAAGCGCCAGACAGCCTGCGAGGGTCGGGGACAGACCTAAGAGCCCACGACGCTGTCCGTGCACCCTAAGAAGCTCTGTGCTGGGCAGGGTTGGGGGGTGTGTGTGTGTCGAGTTGAGGTGGGGGAGACGACTCTCGGAGGGTTTGTTTGCGAGCGGCAGGAGAAGCTAGGCCGCCCCCAACACCCCCGCGGAGAGCTGGGGGTTCCGGGCGCTGCCCCTTTAAGGCCGGGCGGGTGATCTCAGAGGCGCGCTCGCCGCCCCGCCCTCCCCGGAGGCGTGCTCAGCGCGCAGGCGCGCCGCGGCGGCACTCCGCTGGGCCCGGGACCCGCCGGCTGCGGCGAGACACCGGGGCTGCGGCGCCACCCGCCCGTCCCGCCAGCAGAGTCCCGCTGCCGCGCGCCGTCCGCACACGCCACCGCCGCCGCAGCCATGGGCTCCTGAGGTACCCGGCCTGGCCGGCGTCGCGCCGGAGGCCCTGAAGGGGGGGGTGGCTGCGGGCTCCCGGGGGCGGGGGGCTGCTCCGTTTGGGAGAGGCCCGCGCGGGGAGCGCCCCACGGGTCGCGTTGGCCGCAGGTCCCCGGGAGGGGGAGGCACGAAGGTGACCGGCCCGGCCGACGAGGGAGAGGGGGCGTCCGCCGCCCAGCCCGTCCGGCCCTGCGCCCCCTCCCCGCCCCGCAGGGTCGCGGGGCTGCCCGTGGGTGTGCCTTGGCCCCCTCCTCGCCAACGTGGCAGGCCGTCGCCTGGAGTGTAACCGGACCTGCCTGTGGGGGTGGCCGGGGGAGAGGGAAGGCGGATGGACAGGCCCTTCGCAAGTGAGGTTGTGTGTGCCCGGTGGGTGTGCTGGCGCCTGGCACCACCGAGTGGGGGAGGCATCCGTGTCCTGTGCGGGTGGCTGTGATCTGGGAGTATGGCTGGCCTGGCCAGGCCTTCGGGGATGCTCTCATGGAGGGTGTCCACGCCTTGCACCCAAGCCAGCTGCTTGGAGGGGCATCGAGGCTAACCTGGGGCTCAGAGGGTATTTGGTTGGAAAGGGACGGTAGAGGCTGCTTTAGGGTGTATGCGTCCATCCCGTGGGTTGTACATTTCCTCTCTGGGCGCACTGTTCAGGTCCGGTGGTAGCCGACTCCAGGCCATGGCTGGGCAAGAGGGTTGAGGGAGGGGTATGGGTATCTGTTCCGAATTCATGTTCTCTCTGGGGTTGTGCAAGGCCAGATATTATATACACATATGCATGGGTGTGCCCGCACGCCCAGGGCACCGTGGCGCAAAGCAGGTGTTTGCACGCCTGATACCTGTGTGTGAGGTGAAGGCCATGTATTATTTATCTGACTGCTGGGTGTTTCGTGTAAGGAGAGAAGCAGCAATCTGTGCCCTGGAGGCCTGTGCGCCACGGAGTCAGCCAGGCAAACAAGTTCACCTGCACCTCCGAGGAGATGCAGGTCTCAGAGGTGCGACTTCCTTCACAGGTTATGTTCGCAGCGTCCCTTCCCAGCTGTGTTCCTTCGCCGCATGCTTGGTGGGCCCCCTAGGCTCCCATATCAGGATGTCTTGCCAGAGGGTGCTGGGTGTATCAGTGCTGGGACCGTGGGGTGGGAGGGCCCCAGCAGCCCGACCCGTGTGCCCATTTTGTCAGACCTCGGACACAAACTATTGATGCCCTTGGCTTCCGGGCGCTCTCGGGTTGGTGGGAGGGGGAATCAAACTTAGAAACGAGTAATCACAATGAAGTGAAAAATACAGAACAACAGCGGCAGCGCAGGGTGGGTTCACTGCTGGAGGAGGGGAACGTGGCCAGCGGCCGGGGTCCAGCGCATGGGGACAGCTGAGCTGAGACTTGAAGGATGATGAGCATTCGTCTCATGCTTTGGTGCTTACCACATATGTGTCCCCCGTTAAGTTTCTCCGTGGCTGTGAGCGCACAGAGCCGTTGTCTTCTGTGTGTGCACTTGAGGAAACTGAGATCCGGGGGGAGGCACATGACTCTCTTGTCTCTGGTGTGTGGAGACCTCCGTGGGGTCATTCTGGAGCCGGGACCTCTCTTGCTGCCAGCATTGGCTGCCTGGTCGCTGACTGAGCATCTCCTGCGTGCTGGGCACCGTGCTAGGGGCACAGGTGTCTGAAGATGAATGGGGCCTGGTGCCTGGCCTGGTCTCCTGGGGAGATGGGCGGAGATAGTGACCCCCATTCAGACATCAGGGCCCATTAGCTCATTTGGGTGGAGAAGACCCTGAATTCTGCTGTTCCCCCCCCCCGCCCCCCGCCAACCGGGGACCATAGGCAACCTGGGGTGCCGTCGTGCAGCCCTTGGGGTTCTGGATGTGTTGTAAGTTGCTCCCGCATGGTGGGGGGTTATACAAGGAACCCCTTCTAAAGCTCTCCAAGTGGGCAGGAAGGCAGAATGGGTGTGAGTGAGCGCCTTGTCCCACTTCCCTCGTGTTGGCCCACCCCTGCGGAGCTTGGGCTCCTGTCCGGAGGCTGTTTGCTCCCCCTCTGCCTTTCAGGTTTTGCTCCTGCTTTCTGGCGGGCCAGCCCAGCTCTCGCCCCGAGAGGGGCTCAGTGCTATTTCCAGTCCCTGCTGTGCTCATTTCTCCCCGTTCATTCCCTGGAGTGGAAACTCAGTAAGGCAGAGTACAGCCCTTCATTGTTTTGAAACCGAGTAACAGCGAATGCCCTTCTCTCTCCGTGGGGCATTTAGGCTGGGGAATTGGTGTAGGAGTTGTGGAGGGCCAGCAGCTGGGCCCTGGGAGAGCTCTGTGTGGGGCCTGCCATGGGCCTTCACCGTGGCGGTAAGCACTTGCTGAAGTCCTACTGTGTGCTGGGCTCCATGCTAGGCCTGGGGGGGACAGAGTCCTGAATGGTGGGCGGTGCCTTCTAAAAGGCTGTGGTTGGCGAAGGAGTCCAATGTGTAACAAATATGCAAGACAGTGCTCTACTTGTGGTTGAAACAGAGGCCCCAAAGGGGTGCAGAGGACAATAGGAACAACAGCTTGTTTATTAAGCACTTACTGTGTGCCAGGCACAGCTCAGAGCGCTTTGATGAATTACTGTGTTTCATCCCCCCCCCCACAACCTGGTAAGGTGGGATTGGTTACCTTCCCCCTCAGCAGAGAGTCGCCTAGCAGGTTCAAGCGGTGGTAGTTGGTGGAGCCGAGCTTTGAACCGGAGGGTCTGGCCTCAGAGCCCAAGCTCTTCCCCCACTGACCCCACAGTGTGCCGGAAGTCTTCTAGAAGCGAGAAGGATGAGGAGCCCCTGGGCAGAGTGCGGAGGCCTGGGATACCTCGCCTCCTAGACGTGGCCACAGTGGACCCAAGCATCAAGATCTTTGAAGGCCCCGCTAAGGAGTTTGAACTTGACCCCGGTGTGGTCAACAGGGAGCCCCTGACGGTTGCAAAAATGAATTGAGGCCTCCCCCGGCCGTGTGTGATCCACATGAGGGGCAGCGTTACCGTCTCTCCTTCGCTTATTCCTGCGGAGAACTCCAAGAACCCCTGGCCTCCCTCTTCTCGCCTCTTTTGCTTTCTTGCAGAACGCTCTCCCCACAGGCATCCTTTTTTTATTTTAGGCCCAGCTGCCTTTCCCATTTCTTCTTCCAGCAGCTTCTGGTTGTGACGACCCCGTGCAACCCAGGACAGGCTCTGGAGCGCACTGTTGTCGTGGGGTCTGCCCTCCCACTGGCTTCCGGGGCCGGCGGTGAAGTGACTCCGCTGAACAGGAACCCGAGTCCTCCCTGGCTCTCCCGGGCCTTGTGGGTCCTCCCTGACTTCTCCAGCCGAGGCCAGCTCCCTTTCCCTGTTGGGAGCTATGGTGGCCGTCATGCCCCCACGCCGTGAATAGGAGCAGAGCGGAGTGGGGACGGAGCAGGGGCCGGAAAGCTGGGTTTAACTACAGGTCCCATGTGTGAGTTCACTGGGAAGGTGCTGGCTCTCCCTGCCTGCTGTGCTGGATGTCAAGGGGCCAGCATTCTTGCAGCTTCTGTCCTCACTGGGCCCCTGGGCCGAAAGCTGAGTGGCCGTTGCGCAAGACATCTGCATCGCATCGAGCGTGGGAGCTTGGGATGTAGGACATGAATGGAGGAGTCAGAAGATTTCTGAACTGGGTGCCTTGGGAGAGGAGAGGAGATTGAGAATTCAGGAAGGGGACGAATGGTCCCTGGCAGCACGGGAGAAAGAAATACGCCCCTTTGGGCGCTGCGGGGCGAAGGGTAAGGGGCTGAGCAGTCCTGGTGGCCTGGGAGACATTCAGATCGGGAGATGTTCAGAGCCTCGCTCTCTTGTTAGCCCTCTGTGGCCTTGGGCAAGTTGCTTACCAGGTTCGAATTTCTGTTCTTTAAAATTAGGGGGGGGAAATGACGCAGTTTCCTACATCTGTAACCCCGGAGTAATAATAGCGCAGCCATCACGTGGCTGTCCTGACCTCATGTCTGCATGGAGCTCAGCACAGCACGTGGCACATAATACCTGCTCAGTGAACAGTGGCTTTTATTGTTACAGGCGGCTTAGTTTATTTAAGCAAGAGGTGTTGCTGGGGCGCCTGGCTGGTTCCGTGAGTAGAGCATATGCCTCTTGATTGTAAGGTCCTGAGTTCAAGCCCCACCTTTGGGGTGGAGCCTGTTTAAAAACCAAAAACCCCCCAAAAAACCCCTGCATGTCTGTGCGTCAGCACAGGGAGCTGGGTCCTGCTGGGGAGAGAGGCAGCAAGCAGGGGCCATGAGCGTTGTCGTGGGCATTCCTGCCTGAGCAGGCACGTTTCTGATGAGGTGACCTTTACGCTGTAAGGAGAGGAAGCAGGTTCCAGGCAGAGGGAACATTTGCTTCCAAGTTCCTGTCTGTAAATGTATTTGGCCTCGGGTCTTAGCACCTAGTGGACCTTCAGTAAATGCTAATCGAATGTGATCTTCTCAGCCTCGAAGAGGACAGGAAGGAGAAGTAAAGTGAGAGGGGGCTGCGGAGACAATTGGACGGTCTCGAAATCTTGGCTTTTCCTCACCGTCCCTCCCCTCCTCTGCTTCCACGTCTGCTCAGTGGGATGCAGCACGGGCACCTGAGCGCAGTACCGCTAAGCCACCAGCATTCTCTACCGGGACCTGTTTTTGGGCCCCGCTTTGCCTCAGGACTGGGCAGGGGAGGGTGGCGGGGACCGCCTCAGGCAGAGGGAGTTGAGATGCCGAATTAGGCTGCACACCCAGGCCGCATTTGTTCACATTTCTGTTGCTCCTCTGCCCCGGGGCAGAACTTGGAAGGATGGATGACGTGTGGCCTCTGGTTGGTCGTTTCCAGCCTTGGGTTGACGATCGATCGAGGGCTCAGTGTCTGGCCTGACGCCTCGCGCCGAGTAGGTGCTGCAAAAGTTTTCGACTGCACAAATGAACGGCTGCGTGGGTTAATGTCGTCGCCACTCAGGACAAAGCTGGAATTATTCTCGAGGAGTGCCGGATATTAAGGCCAGGATTAATCAGAACAGGATTGTTGATTAGAGCCCATGGGGCACATGGGAGAGCCTGGGGTCTGGGGGGTCTCCGGCCTGTGCTGAGAGGCAGGAAGCCCCACAGTCACCTCCTTTTCCTTCTCCGCGGGGCGGAAACCAGAGCGGGAAGATCCCACCCAGAAAACCTTTGTGCCCGACCTGCCTCACTTCCGGCCTTACCGTGTTTGAAAAAGTCACATCGAGCCATTGAGTATTTAACGGAAAGTATGCGGAGTTGATCTCTGTCTTTCAGCCTTTGAAAAACAATAGGCTGCTCCTGGTTTTGGAAACAGTCCCTGTTGATTGTAGTGAACTTGGGACACAGAAGATTAGCGGGTAAGAATAAAAATCAGCCCCAGTTTCATAAGCAAGAACTTGTCACTGTGGATGTGTGGGCGTATTTTCTTTCTAGGTATAATCCTGAATGATCTCATTGTTCACATCACGCCAGGTCATAAGCATTTACCCGTGAAATTAATAAGTTAGCCATAGATCTAAAAAAAAAAGTTAGAGAAGTTGAAAAACAGAACCCCTGGGGCGCCTGGGTGGCTCAGTCAGTTGAGTGTCTGACTTGGGCTCAGGTCGCGATCTCACGGGTTCGTGGGTTCGAGCCCCGCGTCGGGCTCTGCGCTGGCTGACAGCTGGAGCCTGGAGCCTGCTTCGGATTTTGTGTCTCCCTCTCTCTCTGACCCTCCCCTGCTCACGCTGTCTCTCTCTCTCTCTCAAAAATAAACAAAACGTTAAAAAAATATATTTAAAAAAAAACAACCAGAACCCCTGCTGCTTTATTTTGAATCTGTGGGAAAGATGAGGTCTCCTCCCTTTTTGCACTATGATGGCACTGTGGCTGTGAGTGGCAAGCAGAGAACTGCCTGGAAGTCAGAACTGGGGTGATGACCTTGGGCAAGTCCCTTGCCCTCTGTGGGGGCTATTTGTACCCGCTCTGCTCACCTCCCCGTGGTGCCGCAAGGCCCAGGTGAGGTCTGTGGTTATAAAGCCTTGAAGCTCCCCAAGGGGAGGGCCCGGTTCAGAGTAAGAGCAGGTCACGTGATGATGGATGGGGAAGGTTGTGTGTGTGTGTGTGTGTGTGTGTGTGGGGCTTCTTTTCCAACCTGCACTTTGCTTGGTGATCTTCCTGAAGACTCTGGTCTCCTCGCTGGCGACCCCTAATCTGTGGAGTCTGGTGCCTGCAGCAGCCGTGGGCCGTCCCGGGGTGGCAGGGACAGCCACCCCCACCTCAGAGTGGGCGGGGCGAGGCCTCTAGAAGTTACTGCATCTGTCACCCTGCAGGGATGTTCAGATCAGACAGCCGCCCCACTCCGGAGGACACAGTGGAGTTTGGTGCTTGTGTTGTTCTCCTGCTACAACTTCTGTGGACAGCCTGCCCCCTGGGGGGCCCTGTCCTGCTGGCGGGAGGCCGAGAACCTGCACTCTGCTGTTGCGCAAAGCCCTCTGGGTCATCATTTACAGGAAGGCTCTGAGAGAAAAATAGCTAACTCCATGGCTGCTGCTGCCATAGCCACTGGCAGAACCTCCTAGCCTTTGCCTGTAGCGCTTGGGTTTTTTGTTCTAGAACAAACAGAATCTGGGATTCCATCAGCAGTCATTGTGGGTGCCTGCAAAGCGCAACAGTGGGTCTTGGTGAAGGGATGTGTGTGAGGATATTAATATTAATTAATATTAACATCCTTTAAAAAATATTTATTTTTGAGAGAGAGAGAGTAAGCAGGGGAGGGGCAGAGAGAGAGGGAGACACAGAATCCGAAGCTAGCTGTCAGCACAGAGCCCGACGCGGGGCTCAAACTCACGAACCGTGAGATCACACCCCGAGCCGGAAGTCAGACAATCAGTCAACTGAGAGCCACCCAGGAGCCCCAGCATCTTAATACATATGACTAATCCTCACCAGAATTGGGGTGGGGCTTTGCAGTTTACAAATTACATTCCCATCAAGTGTGTCATCGAAGCCTCCGCGTGGCCCTGGAGCCTTGGAAGTATTGTGCCTATTCCGGAGCTGGATAGACTGAGGCCCAGAAGGGTGAATTTGCCTGAGATCTTGTGGCGGAAGCTCACAGGTCTTTGGTTTTAATCCTACGCCCTTGCCGCGCTGAGGCAAGGCTATGCCCTCGGAGCCTCCAGTCCCGCCACCAGACAGACACTCGGCAGGTGGAGTGGCTGCCTAGAGTTGGGAGGATCAGGTGGAAGTTTCAGAGGGGGCTCCAGGGGGCAGCAGCCTGCTCTGCCTGCGACAAGGCTCTCTGGGGGAAGGGTGGTTGACCTGGGGGCTTCGATGGTCGGGGGTGGGGGGCTGGGGGTGGTTAGCAGGTGGAGAAGCATGGGTGGAGGGGGGAGGCTTTCCAGGCAGGGGGCCTGCCTCGAGCACACACAGGCAGAGACACGGGTAGGTGAGTTGAGCGGAGGCCGAGTGAGCTGTCCCAGGGCCTCTGGGGTCCCAGCCTCACCTCCAGGAACAGGAAGTACATCCCTCCATGAGTCTGTCTGTGGATTGTAAGCAAATAGCCTGTGTGAGACTCTAGATTGACCAAAACAGTACACGTTTGCTCTTCAAAGGAAGGCGGAGGCACCGTGCATTTGTTAGAAAAATGTTGAGCAGCAGTAACCTCAGTGCGTTTGATTTACAGGAGTTCCTGGCTCTCCAGTCTGTCGGAAGGGCTGGAAACAGGAAGGCGGGTGAGGGTTTCTCGAATGCTGTCTTTGGTTTGCCGAGAGGTCTGTCCCGCTGTGTTGGAGGTAAAGGACCATTTCATTCCGTCTTCTCCGTAGTTGAGCTGGGTTTGTGCAGGTGGGAGGAAGCCCTGCCCTGGCCAATGTTTTACCCAGCTGTCCTCACAGGGAGGACACTAGGCCTCCAGAGACCCGCCTCCACCCTCCACCGGCTGCCCACTTGAAAAGTGGGGTGTAGGTGGCCGTTTTGGTCAGGCACATGTTATGTCACGGGTCCGTGGTGACACAGCAGCGAATGTCCTAGAGCGCGAGTGTGTCTTGTGTGGCGGTGGTGTCCCTGCAGCCCGAGCAAGGGGAGCACCAGGTGCTTGTCACTCATTTGGGATGGCCAGGCTGGAAACACTTGGTCCTCTCGGGCTCACCACTTCCACCCCCTCCCGCCAGGCCTGCCCGTGGTGCGTACTTGGTGGCCTGCTCCTCCCGTGGGCCCTGGCACCTATGCCCAGGCACACTGATTATGGCTGGGTGTTTGTGGTGACCCCGGTCACCGTCCACCCTTCCACCTGCCCTGGGTGGGACCAGGCCATCAGAGCCTGTCCGCACCGGGAAGGGCTGAGGGGCTGAGCAGCTCTGGCCCTTCCCCCACAGGTGAAGAATTACAAGTGGA
Organism: Cryptoprocta ferox; assembly: GCA_028646485.1. Lineage (NCBI taxonomy): Eukaryota > Metazoa > Chordata > Mammalia > Carnivora > Eupleridae > Cryptoprocta > Cryptoprocta ferox. The sequence goes on from CM053571.1 coordinate 9,424,147, forward strand.
CTGGGGCCCTGGGAGAGTGGGAGCCGATTCAGGTCCAGGACCATCTCCTGACCCCGCGCTCTGGCTGCCGAACGGGGCTGTGCTCTACTGTTTCATCATCTGGGCCTTCTTACAATCACACATTGTCAGTGTTCTTCCTAACGATTAGGCTTATTTCTCGGTGGGTTTTTTTTTTTTATGTTTTATTTTTGAGACACAGAGGGAGCATGAGCAGGGGAGGGGCAGAGAGAGAGAGGGAGACACAGAATCCGAAGCAGGCTCCAGGCTCTGAGCTGTCAGCACAGAGCCCGATGCGGGGCTCGAACCCATGAACCGTGAGGTCATGACCTGAGCCAAAGTCGGATGCTTAACCGACTGAGCCACGCAGGCGCCCCTCGATGGCGGTTTAAATGTACCCTGTCTCTCTGGCAACATTTTCCAATGCGGAGACTCTTGTACACTTTCACCCAGCAGTTGGACTTCCAGGAATTCATCCTACAGATGTTTTAATGTGTGTGCAAAGTGATTTGTTTGAAGGTCAGTCATTGCTGCCTATTGGTACTTGCACAAGATTGGAAGGAGCCTAATGTCCCTCCCCAGAAGGCCAGGAACAAATTATGCTCCATCTAAACCACGAAATACTGTGCAGCTGTGGGAAATAAGGTCGAGAGGCCATGCGTGGACATGGAACGATGGCCGACGTAGGCTGCTGCGAAAGAAACAGGTGCAGGGCGGTATGTCTGATGTGCCTCCATCTGTGTGAAAGTCAAGTGCACTTGCTTCTGCGTGTTCACAAGACCTCAGGGGTCTGCAGCAAGTCGGTGGTTGTGGTGCCTCTGGATTCGGGCTGGTGCTGGGAGGCTGGTCGCCAGGGACCCTTTGAAGTGCTCACATGCCAGGTCATGGCAATAGATGATTTTTTTCAAAAACTAAATTAGAGACACAAGAATCATAAGAAATGCATCCTTACATCTCGCCCGGTGCAGGAAGGTCAAGGGTCTGGCCACTCCCTCAGGGACCTGCCAGCCTCACTCAGGCTGCGACCACCATCCAATCAAAAATGCATCCTTGGAGCCCCCTGGCTGGCCCAGTCTGCAGCGCATGCGACTCTTGATCTCAGGGTCATGAGTTCGAGCCCCACGTTGGACATGTAGAGTTTACTTAAAAAACAGACAAACAAAACGCACGCTTGGGTCTCACAGAGGGGGCCAGCTGTGAAGGTTTGGATGCATCTTGGTAAATATGACCCCAGCCCCAGCCCTGGAGAAACTAGTCACCCCCTTCCTTCCAAAACACTGCTATCGGCTGGCGTGTTGTTTTATTATTTTTTCTATTTTTAATTTTTTAAAATGTTGATTTATTTGGGGGAGGGGGCAGAGAGAGAGAGAATCCCAAGCAGGCTTCACACTATCAGTGCAGAGCCCAGCTTGGGGCTCGAGCCCACAAACCATGCGGTCATGGCCTGAGCTGAAATCCAGAGTGAGATGCTGAAGGGACTGAGCCCCCTGGCTTGTCAGTTTCAATCCTTGCTCTGACACGATCGCTTCCCAACCTCTGAAACCGGCAGGGGCTTCCCCACTGACAGCCGAATAAAGGCGAACTCAGCCCCGGGCCTTCTAGGCCCTCTTCCCTGGGCCGTTTGAGCCACACTCGACTGGTTGCTTTTTCCTCCGCGTGCCTCCCTGACTTCCCCCCTCCATGCCTCTGCCCTCATGGGTCCCTCTCCCTGCCTGCCTTTCCCTCCCGGGCGGTCTCCACGTGTCGGAGTCCTGTCTGCCTTTCAAGGCCCAGGTCCACGTCCACCCCTGCAGGGCCCTCCGACCTCTGGCTTCTTTATCGGTTCCCCTCGGCTGGCACGCAAGCCTCTTTACATTGCGTCCTTAGGTATCCGATTGCCCGCCCGGCCGTGGGCTCCTTTAAGGCGAAGTCCATGAGCGATTGGAAGCTGCTGGAGGCAGGGCCTGGTTCACCTCTGCGAACCTCAGCGCAGCTGAGCAAGAAGCAGGAGGAAGAAGCAGAAGCAACAGTCTCAGGCCTGAGTGTCCTGTGCGTCCTTTCCTTGCGTCCTCCCGAGAACCCCTGAGATGCACCAATATTTTATGCTCATAAAGTTTTTAAGGAGGTTAACATACTATATATAGTAAAATACATTAGTGTGGGCGCCTGGGTGGCTCAGTCAGGTAAGCATCTGACTTCGGCTCAGGTCATGATCTCATGGTTCGTGAGTTCGAGCCCCACGTCGGGCTCTGTGCTGACAGCATGGAGCCTGCTTCGGATCCTCCGTCTCCCTCTCTCTGCCCCTCCCCAATCCCCCTCTCAAAAATAGATAAACATTTAAAATAAATAAAATACACTAGTCTTAGACCTATATAGCATGATGAGTTTTTACATCTGTAAGTACCCGTATAAACCACGTGCAAATCAAGGCTGCAGAACATTCCCAGAGCCCAGAAGGCCCCCCAGGGCTCCCCCGCAAGGTAACCACCACTCACACCTCATCCTGCTGACTCGCTTTGCCTGGCTTTGACCTTGGCAGACATGGAATCGTCTAGAAATACTCCGAGATCCGTCCGGATTGTGACTAGCAGCCCTTTGTTCCTTTTTCCCTGCCGTGTGGGGGCCACCGTTCGAATGTATCACCATTTAGTGACCCCCTCCCCTGAGGATGGGCAGCGGGCTTGTGTCCCGCCTCTTGCTGTGTGTGCACAGGGCTGCATGAAGGTTTTTGTTCTTGTCTGTGGGACACGCGCACTCGTTGGGTGAACGAACACCTGGGGAGGGACGCCGGCTCACCCCCGCTGGCACGTATTGGCGGGAGTGAAATTCAGGTTGGGGTTTCTCACCGAGACACCCTGGGCAGGAGCCGAGTCCCTTGCTCAAGGCGCCCCCGGGGTCAGGGCAGGTTTAGGGGTCTTGCTTGGACAGTCTGCTCGCAGTTGAGGTGTGTGTGCAGTCCCGAGTGGGGAATCACTGGCTGGAAAGGTGGTCACATTTAAGGGGACATAGAGTCAGGCTAAAGAGGCAGAGCTTTGGCCCATCAGTTCACGGTTTGGGAGAAAACTATAGAGTGATCAAGATTTGACCTGGTGCGTATTAAAAAAAACAAACAACCCAACTACTTAATTACAAGGCTGAATTAAGCCCGCCCTTGCTGACGAATTTTGGATGACCTTGTTGTTCCCTGAATTTCTGCTCCTACCAAGCGAGGGATAGCTACACGATTGGAGGACTTTTCCTTCGTGGTTGGGAGGTTCGTGGGAACTTGGCCCCGGGAGAAGGCGGAGAGATGAGGAGCCACTGGAGGGGCCTGGCTTGTGGGTGTTGATTAAAGGGAATGGGGCCGAGAGGGGACCCTGCCCCCTCGTGAGGGCACGTGACCCTCTTCCCGAAGGCTCTGCCCAGACAGAATTGGCCAGCTCGGGCGCTCTGTTCCTCTAATCCCCTCTGGTGGAGGGCCAGGCTGCGGGCTGCTGACCTGCTCTGATGTGGGTCAGCCTCCCCCACTCCCAGAATGGCCAGTTCAGATTAGCAACTCCTAGGTTAAGTTCTAGGTAGTGAGCAATGTTAAGATTAAGATGGAATGTTTCCCGTGTGTGTGTGTGTGTGTATATATATATATTTGTGTGTCTGTGTGTGTTTATTTATCTTTGAGAGAGACAAAGCACAAGTTGGGGAGGCACAGAGAGAGAGAGAGAGAGAGAGAGAGAGAGAGAATCCGAAGGAGGCTCCAGGCTCTGGAGCACAGAGCCCAACGTGGGGCTTGAACACATGAATTAGGAGATCATGACCTGAGCCGAAGTCGGACACCTAACCGACTGAGCCACCAAGGTGGCCCTATATATATGTTTTTTTAATTAAAAAAATCTTTAACGTTTATTCATTTTTGATAGAGACAGAGCATGAGCTGGGGAGGGGCAGAGAGAGAGGGAGACACAGAATTCGAAGCAGGCTCCAGCTCAGAAGCTGTCAGCACTGAGCCCGACGTGGGGCTCGAACTCACAAGCAGTGAGATCATGACCTGAGCCAAAGTCGGATGCTTAGCTGACTGAGCCACCCAGGTGCCCCTAATTTTAGAGAGAGAAAGGGAGAGGGGCAGATGGAGAGAGAGGGAATCTTAAGTAGGTTCCACGCTGAGCCTCCGATGTGGGGTTTGACCCCACAACCATGGGAGTGTGACCTGAGCCTAAATCGAGTCGGACACTCAACCAACTAAGCCACACAGGTGCCCCTACATGTGTGTGTGTGTGTACATATATGTATAATTTTGTAAGTTTCTTTATTCTGAGAGAGAGAGAGAGAGAGAGAGAGAGAGAGAGCAAGTATGTGCAAGTGGGGAGGAAGGGCAGGGAGAGGTAGAGAGACAGAGAGAATCCCAAGCAGGCTCCGTGCTGACAGCAGAGAGCCCAACGTGGGGCTCGAACTCAGGAACCGTGAGATCACGACCTGAGCCGAATCAGATGCTTAAATGACTGGCCCACCCACGTGCCCCTCCATATAGGTATTTTTTATTTTATTCATTTATTAAAATTTTTTTTAATGTTTATTTTTGAGGGAGAGAGTGAGCGAGACAGTTTGAACAGGAAGGGGCACAGAGAGGAGGAGACACAGAATCCGAAGCTGGCTCCAGGCTCCGAGCTGTCAGCACAGAGCCCGATGCGGGGCTCGAACCCACGAACCGTGAGATCATGACCTGAGCCGAAGTCGGATGCTCAACTGACTGAGCCCCTCAGGCGCCCCACCCCTATATATTTTTACAAATTAAATATATTCTACAAAACCCCTGTCCCAGGCTTCGGTAATATTCTGGAGACGGGCGTGTGAACGGGCCGCCAGCTTGGCTCGGCCTGTGGGGATGTGGCAACTGCCTGAATGAGGCCTTCAAGGCCGCGGCTCGGAAGGGCTTGGGTCGGAACCTAACGAATGAACATCTGATCTCAGGAGGTTTAGAACAGAGCAAACAATCAGAGACAGGACGGGGCCTGGGTCTCAGAGCCCACAGGATGAAGTGGCTGTAAGATGGGGGTGTCATCGTAAGAGACAACATGATACGGGGCCAGACCCAGCGCTGAGGGCTTTCCTGTATTAACCTGCTTGCTCCTCACCGCTCTCTCTGAGGCGGGGGTAACTGCAAGCCCATTTCACAGCTGAGAAAGTTGAGGCAACAGCGCAGCACCTAGTAAGTGGCAGACCTGGGGCTCGAGTCCAGGTGGCCTGAGTGCAGAGCCCACAGCTGGGAAATCTGTGGATTTGACAGTGCGGCAAGGGCAGTGTCTGCAGCCCTTTAGCCGGAAGCTGTGGGCAAACCGCTTTAGGCCCCCCGCCCCCACCTCCATCCCGAGCCTTTGTTAACTCATCTGTAAACTGAGCGCATCACTTTCCTAAGGCTCCTGCAGCAGACTGCCAGAAACCTAGTGACTTAAGATACGAATTGTTCATCCTACGGTTTTGAGGTCAGAAGTCCAAAATGTATTTCCCTGAGGCCAAATCAAGGTGCTGGCGCGGCCGCGCTCCTTCGGGAGAATCCGTTTCCTTGCCTTCTCAGGCTTCTAGAGGCCACTTGCATTCTGTGGCCCGTGGCCCCTTCCTGCATCCCCAGAGCCAGTGGCCTGGCACCTTCCAGTCTGTCCACTCTGCCCTCACTGTCCCACCGCGTCCTTCACGCCCTCGGTCTCCTGCCTCCTTCTTATACGGGCCCCCGTGATTATAACCTGCCTCCCCAGATAGCCCGGGAGAATCTCTGGGTCCTCAATGTAGTCACACCCGCAAAGTCCCTTTTGCTGTGTGAGCCAACATGTTCCCAGGCTCAGGGGGTTAGGATGTGGCATCTTTGGGGGGGGGGGTGCGCGCATTGTTCAGTCTTCGGCACAGGAAATCTGGGGTGGGGGGGGAAGTAACACCAAGGTGTCCCTTCCAACGTGAAGAGAAGTACTCTGAGATGGTGAGGTGTCCTCTGAAATCCCTAACTCCCAAGGCAGGTGACCGGTCTCACACGTAGCTTTGTGGCTTTTCTGGAAGAGCGGGGTGTCTTCGGGAGGGAGTTAGCCAGAAGGCGTCTTGCTCAGAGAAGGATGGGAGTAAGAGCTGTATTAGGGGGAGTGAGCGTCCGCGGCACTCTGGGTGGTCTCGTAGGGCTTGGCTTAGTTCATTAGGCCTTGCCAGGCTTGCCTGGATTTTACTCAAGACCCCCCACGTCTCTATAGTCGGGTTCTGTGCTCTCAGACACCCTTTTGGCAATCAGTGGGTTTGGCTCTCCTGGGCCCCGTATAGGGGTGAAGAGGACATTCATAAGCTGGCTCTCCTCCCTTTTCTTGCCAGCTGGGTTTGCTCAACGCTGTTCCCTTGATCCTCTGAAGCCTGGTCTCTCTCTCTCTTTCTTTTTAATTTTAGGAAAAAAGAGCGCGTGAGTTGGGGAGAGGGGTGGGGGCAGTGGGAGAGAGAAAGAGAATCATAAGCAGGCTCCACGCTCAGCTCGGGGGCTCGATCCCACCACCCTGGGATCATGACCTGAGCCGAAATCAAGAGTCGGACGCTCAGCTGACTGAGCCCCCCGGGCGCCCCAGGGAAGCCTGGCTTTCTGACCCACAAGGTGAGTTCCCACCAGCCCTGTGGCTTGGTGACCCAGCGGGGCTCTGCTTTCTGGCGCCCCCTGTGGCCTCCAGGGGGAACTGCACCCCTGTTGGGAGGACCTTTGTCCATCTGGAGAGCCACAGGGGTCTGTCAGTCAGGCACTGCCTGTCTCCCCTTCCCCCGCATCTGTGAACAGGGGCCGGATGCAGAGATTCTGCCCTGGGCAGGTCCCTGGCCGAGTGCCTGCCCATGTACTGTCTCCGTGCCTCTGATCTCGTTTCCTCTGCCCCCTAAGCAGTCAGTCAGTAAACACTTCTCCAGTGCTGCACACGGTCCCTGCCCTCACGGAGCTCGGCTCACAGGAGGTTCAGGGAACACATCTAATCACCGGGTGGCAAATGCTCTGGGAGACCCGGGAAGACAGTCCTTGAGCAAACTCGAATAGGTCATAGAAGGCGATGTCTGTCGAGGCTGGTGGGGACAAAGATCCGTGGGTGAGAGCGAGAGGGTCCTCCGCTCCCCAGGGCTGGCCTGGTGGTGACGGAGGGGGTCACAGAGGTTGAGTTGGAAGGAACCACGAAGGGCAGACACCCATCCAGTTGTCCCTTATCCGGTCCAGGCATAGTGCGTGTGGACCGTGTCCAGGCCGTGTGGCCACTGCTGGATCACAGCTGCACAGAAGACGTGACCTCTGAGCTCCAGGAGGTTGCAGGACAGTTGGGGGGAGAGATCGGTAAGAGTGAACTACCCCACGGTCAGTAGTCCTGCCCCAGGGGACGTCTAGCCCCATTTGGTTGGGAGCTTCCTTATTCTGGAAGCAACCAGAACATGGCCAGAAGGTTCCCGGTGTGAAAACATCTCCATCTCAGCAGACTCCCCTTTCTGCTGCCGCCGCCCGGTGGACTGGGTTGTATCCTATTGGGCCTCATCGAACAAGTCCCTTTGCCCTGCTTGGTGTGGCCTCTCCACTTTGGAAGCTGGGTGTGGGACAGTGTGACGTGGCCTCCATCCTCTGCCCTCACCCGGCCCGTTCCTCTCTCCGGCCAAAGGTCCAGGTCCTTCAGCCCAGCCCTGGAGCGTGTCCATGGTGGGGAGGGGACCCGGCGATGGAAAGCCTGTGGTGTATGCAGCAGGTGGCTCAATGCAGATTGATGGATTCTTCTCTTCCAAATCCCTCCTGTGTGTCTGACACAGTGCCAGGCTAGAGACCGATGACCCAGGTGTGGGGAGACAACTGTCCCCGCTGACTTTTTAGTGCCATGGAGTGGGCTGGCCTTCAGGTGAGGCTGAGATGCTTAGGATGGCTGGTGAGTGATGAGGTGGCTCTCCTCAAGAGGGCCAGGGCCGAGGGGCAGGCGGGTTGGCATCAAGGCACAGGCCACGCGTGTACGGGGACCCTCAGGGAGGAGGCGGGGGGTGTGGGGGTGAGGCTGGGTCCCAGCTGCCAAGGGCCCTGGGCTTCTCTGCCAAGGAGTCAGACCTGCAACCCGCCCACGTCACATCCGGACACGTTCTCAAAGGGTCTCAGGTCAGGAGGAGGGACATAGTCACGTTTGAAAATAAGGGAAGAAGTCGACCGAACTTGAGTCCTGCTTCATCGAGCGTCAACCTCCCCCGCAGCTCTGGAGGGCGGCCCAGGCCCCCACCTCTCTGGAATCCAGAACACTCAAAATCCCAAAGGTCCTCGCAAGTCTGCAGCAAACTAATTTTGTGGCAGAAATCTGACCTGAATTGATGTGAGACTAATTATGGTCTTTAAAAATATCTCCCATTTCTCTATGGAAATACTATGTGTGTGATTTTGGGGTGCTGCCCACTCCCCTCTGGGGTGGCACTCTATGCACACCATATGCAGCACCGTGATGCTTTCTAAGTCTGAAAAACTCTGAACTCCTACACTCTTTAGGCCCAAGGGCCCCAGCCACAGCATGGTGCACCCAGGAGACAAGTTCAGAGACACCCAGGCATTCGCCCAGTCACAGCTGGGTGGCAGCTCCGGGATTCCAGCTCAGGTTCCCTGACTCAGAGCCTGGGACAAAGTACAGCCTGTGGCCTGGGTCTCTCACAGCCCGCAGGTTGCGTGTTGGTGCGAGGACACAGGTGTGGAGCGACCTGGCCCGGCAGGTGCGCTGCTGGGAGAGAGGCGGGACCGAGCCTCGACTGTGCTTTGTGTCTGACTCAGCCTGGGACGGAGGGAACAGGTGCGTCCCCAGGAGAGGCCTGAGGACAGAGAGGCAGCGGCATCGGGGAGAAGAGGGAGCCCTGTCAGCGACTGGCTACACTCTTCAGGCTTTTCTTTCTTTCTTTTTTTTTTTTTTAATGTTCTATTTATTTTTGAGACAGAGAGACACAGAGCATGAGCAGGGGAGATGCAGAGAAAGAGGGAGACACAGAATCGGAAGCAGGCTCCAGGCTCTGAGCTGTCAGCACAGAGCCCAGCTCGGGGCTCGAACCCACGTACGTGAGATCATGACCTGAGCCGAAGTCGGAGGCTTAACCGACTGAGCCCCCCAGGCGCCCCCTCTTCAGGCTTTTCTTTACTCACGCCATCCGTGTCAGTAAAAAGCTTCCTGGGCGTGCACCCCCCAGTGTATGCGTATTGCTGTGTCCATGTATCGCCTTGCTGTGAGACATGCACATCATGAAACCTCCACCAAAAATAGAAACCAAAGGATGAGCTAAAGATGTAACACTTAAAAAAAAAATTTTTTTTTTTTGGTTTGTTGGTGGTACAGAAACCTTCTGGCTCCATGGGCTTGATTATTTCTGGAAAGTGTGCTTTGATGCTCTGTGGGAGAACAGTTGGAAGGTCTGGCTCCGTGTTCGGTTTGTTTAGATGTTTGGTTTTAACGGCTGCCCCCTGACATCCCTGCCAGACACACGGAGCCGGACGCGGAGGAAACGCATCACTGGCTTTCTTTCCAAATTGGGTTACTCACTTTTCCATCCTGTCCGCCGCGTGTGCGGAGGATTTGTTGAAATTTGGCCGGTACATTTCCATCCTCCCCGATGCCAACCAGACGTTTTTGTAAACGAAACGGGAGGTATTTGACTTTAAAGTTCTTAACACGCGCGTCCGAAACCCACCCCGGCGCCTTGGAAATTTTTAAACAGATTAGAAAAATTCTGTTCCGTAGGCTCTTAGGAGTTGAGGTCTGAGAGTTTTTTCAGCCACAGACTTATAATGTTTTCGGTAACAAATCGCTGTGGCAGTAGAAACATTTCCAACATTTCCGAACATCCTTTTCCAGAAGGCTCCGCCAGCCCAGGTGGCTTCTGAAAGAGTAGTTTTTTTTTTTTGTTTTGTTTTGATTTTCCTATTCGTTGTGATAAGATGCCTTTCCCGTGAAGGGACGTGTTAAACAAACATGCTTAAAGATGGTTCGGAAACTTAACCGAGAAGTACAGTCCTGAGAGCCCGTGGTCCCGAGAAAGAAGGACAAATGTGGAAATGTTTTTGGGAAAGAAAGATGTGTTGAACTAAGTTGTTAGGTCTTTTTGATTGCTTTTCTACAAGATAACCAGTAAATCTCCGAAACAGAGGATTTCCCGAGTCACTGCCCATCTCATTACAAATTTGGTGGAAAATTCTGTTCTAGCGTCTAAAGCTTTTTATTGTGGAAAATTTCAAACACACAGAAGTAGAACAAATAATAGGATGAATTTCTGCCTGTCAGTCCCTGCACCTCGACAATAAGGAATGTCCTGCCATCTTGTTGCCTCTATCCCTCTCCCCCTTTAAAATTTGTTTTCAACGTTTATTTATTTTTGAGAGATGGAGAAAGACAGGGCATGAGTGGGAGAGGAGCAGAGACAGAGGGAGACACAGAATCCGAAGCAGCTCCAGGCTCCGAGCTGTCAGCACAGAGCCCGACGCGGGGCTCAAACTCATGAACTGTAAGATCATGCATGACCTGAGCCGAAGTCAGGTGCTTAACCAACTGAGCCACCCAGGCGCCCCTATCCCTCTCCCCCTTTTGAAGAGCGAATCCCAGGGGCGCCTGGGTGGCTCAGTTGGTTGAGCGCCAGACTTCAACTCCGGTCATAATCTCAACAGTCTGTGGGTTTGAACCCCATGTCGGGCTCTGTGCTGACAGCTCGGAGCCTGGACCCTGCTTCGGATTCTGTGTCTCCCTCTCTCTCTGCCCCTCCCCCGCCTGTGCTCCATCTCTCTCGCTCTCAAAAATAAATAAACGTTAAAAAATTTTTTTTTTTAAATAATAAAGAGTGGATCCCAGAAGTCCTGTTATTTTTCACCCTTGAGTAATTCAGTATGTCTCTCTACTTGGTTGATAAAGACTTTTTCAAAAGCTTGTTTTATTTTGAAATAATTATAGGCTCACTGGAAGTTGCAAAAATAGTATTCAGAATTCCATGTGTCCTTCTTCCCTTGGTGGGACATCTCGAATTGCTGTAGGACAATATCAAAACTGGAAGCGGACATTAGTACAGTACTATTAACTATACCATGGACCTTAGTCAGTTTTCACTGTTCGCGCGTGCGCGCGCGCGCGCGCGTGTGTGTGTGTGTGTGTGTGTGTAGCTCTATACGGTTTTATCACCTGCAGACTCATGGAGCCACCACCACTGTCGAGATAGAAGGGGGGGATCGCCTCGCCTCCAGGGGGGCCCCTATGCTACCCTCTCCCCGTGCACACACCTTCCTGATCTGTTCTGCATTTTTATAGATTTGCCATTTTGAGAGTGTTCTGTGCCCAGACAGTATGCGTCCTTTTGGGATTGGCTGTTTTCACGAAACAGAATGCCCTTGAGCTCCATCCAGATTTCTGCCTGTATCAATAGTTTGTTGCTTTTTATTGCTGAGTAGTATTCCATGGTCTGGACGTATTGGAGGTTAACCTTTTGCCCGTTGAGGGGTCTTTTGATTGTTTCCAGATTTTGGCAATTATGGATACAGCTGCCGCGAACCTAAGTGTGAAGGGTTCTGTGTGAGCATATGTTTTCATTTCTGTAGGATAAACATCTAAGAGGAATCGATTATCGGATTGTATGGTAAATTGCGCGTTTGTTTTATAAGAAACTACCAAACCGTTTTCCTGAGTGACTCTACCGTTTTATATTCCTAACAGGAATGTGTGTAAGAGCCAGTTTCTCCTCATCGTTGCCAGCATTTGATGTTGTCTCTGTTTTGTATTCATATGCGCATAGTGATGTCTTGTGGTTTCAGTTTGCGTTTCCCTAATTGCTAACAATGTTGAACAGCTGTTTATGTGTTTATTGTCCCTGTAGCCTTTTTTTTTTAAAGTTTATTTATTTTGAGAGAGACAAAGAGCAGAAGTGGGGAGAGTGGGGGAGGGGCGGGGGGAGAGAGAGAGAGAGAGAGAGAGAGAGAGAGAGAGAGAGAAAGAGAGAGACAATTCCAAGCATGCTCCTTGCTGCCGGCACAGAGCCCACAAGGCTGCGAGATCGTGACCTGAGCCGAAATCAAGAGTTGGACTCTGAACTAACTGAGCCACCTGGGTGCCCTGTCCGTGTATCCTTCTTGAGTGAAATGTCTATTCATACCTTTTGCCCATTTTCTAATTTCTACCTTTTTTTTTTTTTTTTTTTTTTTTTTTTTTTACTGTTGAGCTTAAGCATTCTTGCTGTATTTTAGATGCTTGCCGTTGGCTGGACATGTATCTTCTAAAAAGTTACAGCCTTGCATTTTACATTTAAATCTGTGATCTATTTTGAATTAATTTTTGTATATGGTTTAAAGGTGTAAGTTAGGGTTCCTTTTTTTTTTTTTTTTTTTTTTTTTGCCCCTGGATGTCCAGTTGTTCCAGTTCTGTTTATTAAAAAGGTTATTCTTCCTCCAGTGATAAGGACATTATGTACCCGCCATCCACGATCACACCTAACGAAACTGCTAAGAATTCCTGTGCGTTATCTATTTCAAAGACCTCTTTTCATCATTGGTTTGTTAGCGTCAGGACCCAACAAAGTCCACACGTTGTATTTGTGTCTCTTGAGTCTCTGTTCTTGTAACAGCCCCTCAAGCACCTTCATTTATAAGCCACTGATTTGTTGGCGAAACCAAGTCATCTGTCCTATAGAGTGTCCCGTTGCCTGCTGCTTCCTCGTGAGATCATTTACTCTGTCCCACTACCCTCTGAATTTCCTAGATATTGGTAGTAGTTCTAGAGGCTTGTTTCGATCCCATTTCACTTTAGGGCGAGGGTCCTTCTTGGGTGGTGCCATGTGCTCTCTGTGCATCCCATCAGGAGGCTGGAAACTTCTCACTGCCCCATTTTGGGGACGTTGATCTTGACTGTGGGTTCAGAGTCGGACTTCCTCTGACTGCCTGGTGCGTCTTTTATCAAGTTCTCCATCAGCCTGTGAGCTAGAGGTTTTGTCAGCCATTGAGGATCCATATCTACGTCTAGCAGTTGTTTTAGGAGCTGCAAAACAGTCCATTTTATTCTGTTGTTCTGTCTCTGTTGATTAATGGGACTTCCCTAGAGGAGGACACACCCGCAGCATTTCTGTAGTTACCCTGAAGTATTGTGGATCGGGAAACTGAGGTTCTTAGAGATGCAGCCACTCGTCCAAGCTGGCAGATGGTGGAGTCTGGCCAGAATCCTGCTGGGGGACCTCAGAGCTGAAGCCTGGTTGTGCTAGTTAAACACTCTGCCCCAAAGTCCCTGCCACTTTGGAGCCTTCCCTGACCCTCTCCCCAGCCTTGGCCGAGGCAGGTGATGCCGCCCGAGTGTTTACCGCAAAGTTGCTGTGAGAAAGAACATGAGGCGATGCTGGGGAAGACGGTTTGTAAACTGTGAGTGCTGCCTGGCATCAAGTGGATGGATGGCTGGTGAACCCAGACTGCGGCAAGTACGGGCCAGGCCAGGCAGCCCTGCCAGCTTCGGCTGCCCTTTCCTGCCAGGAGGGTCTCGGCCCTGCTGGGCAGGGGCTGTGTCCTGGAAGGAGGCTCTAGAGCCGACCGAGGCTGCTCATGCGGGGCCCACAATGTATATATAGGACCCGGGTTTCAGTCCTGGCCCTGATTTTGGGGTAAGTCCCCCCCCAACCCTGTCTGAGCGGATCTCCTGTGAACTCACTGACCTACATGGGGAGCGTGAGAGATCTCTGCATGCCAGAGTCTCTCCGGGGTTGGAGAGCAAAGCCCTGGGAAGACGCTGGTCCTGGAACCTTTGCCCGGCTTGCCCGGCTTCCACAGCTGAGTAGCCGCCGTGGCGCGTGTGCCCTCCCCGTGGGCAGGGTCAGCGCAGTGGTGCCCCTGTGCGGGGCCTCTCAACGCTGCCTTTGGTGGCAAGCAAGACAGCCTTTGACCCACCCACCCGTCCTTGCTCGGAAGCTGCAGATTTAAGAGTATTTGTACTTCCTCTAGGCGCCCCCCCCCCCACCAATTCCCTGTGTTTATTCATTTAATTTGAGATGATAGACAAAGATGATGATTTACAACCCAAATCTTCTTTTTTAAAAGAAGTATTTCTGGCACTGGTTTCCAATTTTGCAGCCATACTTGCAGGAGCTATTCTTAGACTTGTCACTGCTGCTTTTTCAGAGCTCGCCACCGCCACCGGTCTTTATATAGACACCTTCTCCAGTTTGGAGTTTCTTTATATAGATGCCTTCTCCACTTTTGATTTTTAGTCCGGATTCATCTCTTGGTCAGTGTGTTAGAGAGCACTTATTTTTTTGCCGGAAAATAGAAATGCAGAGGGCTCTCCGAGGGTAAAAACTCACAGCTAAGAGCAGATGCGGTGCACATGGGGACGCGGGAGAGGGGCCGGGGGCAAAGCCAGGGACATGCGGACGCAGGAGGCAACGAGCGTCTTCGTGCAGGGCCAGGCTGTGGGCCTGGGCGCTCCTAGGGCGCCCCGGCTGGTGCCACTGTGTTCTGGCTGAGAACACCCGCTGCAGCTTGGGAGGCACCTGGAGGGGTCATCTGGGCTGACCTCGGGGATCAGGCTGAGATGGTCAGGTTGGAGGACTTGGCTGTTTTCTGGGCCAGGCCGCAGGGACCCTCCAGAGCCCGGCAAAGCTGTGGGGGGGGGGGGGGATACACGGCTGGCCGGTGGGGGACCTGGGACTCAAGCTGCAGCCAGAGCGCCCTCCCCGGTGTCTGCACTCTCCGCCTGGCTATCAGCTGGTCTGACTCTGGTGGCCCTGCAGGCTAGTGTCCCCGGGCCTGTGCCGCAGGGAGACGGCGGCCCCAGGATGGCCCTGACCAGCCTGTCAGCAGCCGGCAGAACTGAAAGGGACGTTTGTCAGGGCTGCGGGGCTCGGGTGCCCTCGGCTGCCTCCGTGGCCAGCCTCTCAAGAGTGACTTTACTCTTTGACGGCAGCTCTTCCTTGGGGGCATCTGGGTTCATTTTTCATGCGAAATCGTTCCTTTGTTACCAGGGGTCTTGAGGCTGCCGCTGGGAAGAGCAGCGGACAGAGAGCCCTCGCGGGGTGGCGGGATGGGACCCTAGAACGCCAGCCTGTGTCCCACCCGCCCCCCGTCTTTACTTTCCCACCCAGAGGCTCCCCTTTATGCCAACCTCCTCGTCTCTGTTTTACTTCTCTGTGAAAGCCTCACAAAGTCCTCAGTAAGAAGGACTGAAAATCAGTAGGCTTTGGGGCTGCACTTGGTGCTGGGGATGGAAAGATGGAAATGCGGTCTTGCCTCCAAGAGGGGCCAGCCTCAGAAGGAGGAACAACGGAGCAAGTGGCGGGGCCGCGTGTTACACAGAAGCCAGGAGCACAGAGGCCTGGAGGAGGGATAGATGGCCCCGATGGGGGGGTGGAGCATGGGGGGGGGGCAGGCGTTTAGGAAGGGCCACCCGGAAACCTGGATGATTAAAGGAGCAGTCCGAAGGCACTCAAGGTGGGGCTCAGAGCTTCTAAAGCAGCACAGACAGATGATGAACGGGTGTCCGCCATCAGGGAAATTGGGGGGAGAAACGGCAAAGAGACGGCACACCCCTTTGAGGAGATAAAGCAACAAAGTGATCTTGCTAGATTGGGAAGCGTGCAGATGTGTTTATTGAGCGCCTGCTGTATGACAGGTGCTGGAGTGCCCGCTGCGAGCAGAACGCAGCCCCTGCCCTCAGGGCGCTTATGTTCCGGGGAAAGAGGCAGACAGTTCACAGATGCATGAGTAAATGTACACTTTGTCAGAGGGCGTCAGGCGGGAGTGAGCACTCTGGAGAGAAATCAGGCAAAGTCGTGAGGAGTGCCTGGGGTTGGGGAGGCGTCGCCATGTGTGAGTGGGTGGCCAGCGCAGAGGCCTACAGGCAGTGCAGAAGTGAGCGTGTGGCCAAGCAGAGACAGCCAGTGCAAAGGCCCTGTGGCAGGAGCAGGCTTGGCACGGTGGAGGGGCAGCAGGAGGCCTGTGTGGTTGGAGTGGAGGGTGAAGGCGAGAACTGTAAGGAGGGGAGGCGAGAGCCGCGGGGAGCCGTTGGCGGTCTTGTGGACCATTGGACAGGTAACAAGTTATACTTTGAAGGAAGTGGGACCTACTGGGGAGTTTTGAGCAGAGGAGGGGGCCCAGTCTGGCTGACATCTGAGAAGCTTCATGTGGCCGCCGTGTGGGGACCGGACAGTAGGGGCAAAGGCAGAGAGTCTGTTTCATGAATCGAGGGGAGACACAGTAGGGGCCGGGACCATCGTGGTGGCCGGGCCAGGGGGACACGTGGTCAGCGTCCAGTTAACACTTTGAAGGTGGGCGTAAGAGACCCGGAAGATTGTTTGCAGCACCGCCGCCCGCCCGGGAAAGAGGCTAACGGTGCGGTTTCCTCTCTCTAGGCGAGCGCCTCGCCGACTGCAAGGGTTTCTCTCAGGGACCCCCTGCTGCCAGGTACCATGACGGTGAGGGGGGCCGCACTGGCCCCGGATCCCGCGTCGCCCACGACCATGGCAGCCTCGCCCAGCGTCTCCGTGATCCCTGAGGGCAGCCCCACGGCCATGGAGCAGCCTGTGTTCCTGATGACAACGGCCGCCCAGGCCATCTCGGGCTTCTTCGTCTGGACGGCTCTGCTCATCACCTGCCACCAGGTACTCGGGCCCGTCAGGAGCCCTGGAGCCAGTGAGCCTCTCAAGTCCAAGAGAGTATTGGGCCCGGCTCTGCTGCGGTAATAAATAAGCTGAAGCTGGGGGTTCCGCCTGATAGAAGTCGATTCTTGTTCATGGCCCTGTCGGGTGCGGGTCGGGCCCTGGCGCGTGGCTCCCAAGTCCTGTGGCTTCAGGGTGTCAACCGTCTGCCAGCCGGGTGTGGCTATTCAGCCATCTCAGTCCAGAAAGGACACTCGTCTCTGCTGCTCACCTTGCGTGGGGCAGAACGTGTGTGCAGGTCATGTGAGACCTCGAGATGGGCGCGGGTGCCGGCCTACTCATGCACAAGCCGGTGGCAGTGCCAGGATAGAGGTCAGGTCTCCTGTTCCCCCCCACTCCCCCCACCGTACGCGAGGTCCCCAGAGGAGGCTGGTGTGGCCTGAGCCCTGGCTCGGCCGTCCGAGGAAGAAGAAGGTTTGAAGAGGGGAGGCTGAGCCCGTTTGGGTCCCCATCCACTCCTTGCCTGCTGTCCTGGGTCCCTGTCCCTCCTCGGACACGATGGCTTCCAAGGCAGTTGGCTCGCGGCAGACGGGGAATGTTTTGTTCTCTTCCTCCCGAGCCCAGGCCTCGGCGGGGCCAAGTGTGAAGTCACGAGAGCTGGGACGGGACTCTGGCTGCTGGGGACTAAGGAGCGTGGCCAGAGCAGTTGTTGGCATTTGTGTGTGGCTTCTATTTTCCCCCCTGCTTTCTAAAAACTGCGCTTCATTCTCCCAAGTTCCCAGTGAGGCAGGCAGCGCTGCCTCTGTGTAACAGATGGGAAAGTGAGACGCAGGGTGACGTCACTGCCGCCGCTCAGCCAGAAAGCGCTTCCACCTTCCATGGGAGCGAGGGTCCCGTCTGTCCCACACACAGGGTGGACCGCTGCTGCCCTGAAAGCCTGGGGACCAGGTGGCAGGGAGCCCGGGGTAGAGGCCAGGAGATGTAAATATCTCCTCCGTGCCCCTCGCCTGAGGGTCCCCAGTCTGGCTGTGCACACGGGTCCCCGGGGAGCTTATTAGGGCTCTAGACTCCCCGGCCATCCTTGACTCTGATCCGCGCAGCCTTGGGCACGGATCTCCCGCTCCCCGTGTCGGTGAGGCTGGCCCGGGCACCGCCGAATGCACCCTGCAAGCTTTATGCACCCTCTGGTTTGATGTTCAGCACAGCCTTATGGGAAGTTTCACCCTCGAGGAGGGCGCTGAGGCTCGGGGTTCAGTCAGGGTCACAGAGCTAGCCAGCGGCAGAGCTGGACGGCAGGGCGGAGCCGAAGGGCGGCAGCGGCACTGCTGTGACAGCCGGGCCCCTGGCTGAGCCCGCCCCCTTCCGCCCCCAGATCTACATGCACCTGCGCTGCTACAGCTGCCCCAACGAACAGCGCTACATCGTCCGCATCCTGTTCATCGTGCCCATCTACGCCTTCGACTCCTGGCTCAGCCTTCTCTTCTTCACCAACGACCAGTACTACGTGTACTTCGGCACCGTGCGGGACTGCTACGAGGGTGAGGACGTGGGGACGGCGTGCGGGGCGGGGCGGCCACACACCCCTCCCGAAGCCCCTCCCTCCCCGCTCCCTCCAGGGGCGCTGCCCCTCCGTTCTCTACCGGCTTCAGGGCTTCCATCGGGGCCCCAGCTGACAGGTGGCTTCCATTGGGGGCCCCAGCTGACGGGTGACAGCACACGTGTAGCCCTTTGCCACCTGGCTCCCACAGCCCCTTCACAGATTACCTGCAAGCAGGGACCCTGCCCCTGCTCCTTTCTCAGTCCGCAGTCTCTGATAGGGCTTGGCTGCCCAGAAGTTGTCCGATCATAGATGGAAACCCCAGGTCCAGACGGGGCAGGGTTTAGCCAGGGGCCCATGGAGGGCAGCGGCAGGGGCGAGCCTCCCTCCCCGACGTGTCTTAATCCTGAGGGCTTTGTCCCGGGAGCAGGCTCTGCTGTGCCGCCCAAGAAAGTGACCCGCTGCCTTTCACGGGCCTCGGGTCTCGTGTGCAGTGTGGAAACATCACTGGCTCTGGGCCGAGCTCCAAGCACCAGCCAGGCCCCCCGCTGGGCGCTAGGCTGTGAGGAGGAAGGCCAGTCCCCCCCCCCGCCCCGCCTGCCTGACCAGTCACCACGAGACGGGGCAGCTGCCCGCAGGGTCCGGTGGCAGACGCAGGGAGCAGAGACTCGGAGCATCCTGGGCGGACGGGAGAGCTCGTGCACAGGGCAGTGCGGCCGGCCGGGAGGTGGGGGCAGCTGGGCTGGGGGCCCGCCACGACCGGGAGAGATTATTAGATTAGGTAAGATTTTCTTTTTTACTGTGGATGCACAAGAATACTGGAAATCGCGGGTTAGCAAACTTTCTGTGGAGGATGGGGGAAGGAGGAAGAGGCCAGAGGCCCCGAGACGGGTCACACGCCTGTGATCCCTGGGCCAGCGTAGGCCAGCAGGGGTGGCAGGAGGGGGTCCTTGAGCTCAGGATCCCCCACTCCGATGCCCCCTGCCCCTCCTGTCAGGGTCACGCATTTTCCTCTTTCCTCCCATATCTGCACTGCTGGTCTCAGGCAGAGTGAGCAGATGTTGGGGTTCCTTATGTTGAGGCAGGACAGCGCTGACCACGACCAGCTGTCCCCTTCCCTGACTGCGCGAGGGCTTTGCCTCGGGCCCTGGGCTCCTCGTAGATATTGGAGTGCAGCATGCTCATTCCCGCGGAAGCGGAGTCTCTGCTCCTGTCCCACTCTGAACGCGTGTGTCCCGGGGGTCTCGTGGGCCACAGGCAATGCCTTCGGACTTGGCTAGGAAATGCAGGTGCCTGACAGGAGCGCTCTGGGCGCCTCCTGCCCCTCCAGCCACCTCACCCCCACCTGCCCCTCCAACCGCAGACCTCACCCTCACCTGCCCCTCCAGCCACGCTGCCCTCCTTTCCGGCGCGGCCGGCAGGTGTTTCCCCAGTGTCTGGAAAGCTCTTCTTGGCCCGCTCCTTCTCCTTTGTCTCGACTCCAGTGTCTCCTCAGGCCTCCCCTGTCGCTCCTCTCTGAGCACCCCACCCTCACGGCCTGCCCACGGTTGCAGCTAAGCGTTCAAGTCCGCCAAGCGCACCTGCTTTGCTGTCTCCTCCCCGAGGAGACGTAGATCTGCCTGCGAGAGGAGGAATGGGCAGAGAGCCCGGGCACCTGCTAGGTGCTCACTCAGTCTGGATGTTTCGAGCGAATAAGGGACTTGATCAAACACCTGCTGGGTGCCTTGGATTCTCGCAGGGTCTCCCCGAATTCCCAGGCTGGGTTCCCACCTGGCAGAGTCTGGGTGGGGACCTGCTCCGGGCATAACTGGGGCTCTAATGCCTTCCCCGGAAGCAGCAGAGTCCAGGGATTTCTCTGGGTCCCTGGGGAGTTGCAAAGGCTGGTGTTGTGAATCCTTTTCTGGTCATGTGCCAGTCTCATACTGGTGCCCAGGAAGGAGCGGCCTCTGCCCGCTGGTCCCCTCAGAAGCAGAAGGCTGTTCCCTGCCATGGGGTCCTCTCCTGGGTGGTCAGAGGGTGGGTGTGGTCTCCCTTCTCTATGGGGCCCAGAAGACTCGAGCACCTGGCAGAACTGGGGTGCAGCCAGAGGAACCTCTGTACCATCCTCACGCTGTGCCCCAGAGACGGCAGCAGATGGTTGGCTGGGTGCCCCCCCCACCCTCGAAGAGCCTCTTTGTTTAGGCCCCTCCTGTTTCAGTCTTCCTCCTGGTCCACTTAAAGGTCCTGTAAGAAGTCTGCCTCCCTGCTAAGCATGTCTCCTAGCAACGCCATTATCCCCTCATCCCCCTGCCTGTCCGCCTCTCCCAGGGAGTTTGCAAACAGCGAGGCAGCTGCAGGGAAGTTCACCAGCTTTAGTGTCTGAGTTGGTGGGCTTGGCCCTCAGCCTTGCCCTTCGCTGCACCTCTGCTCAGCGTCTGGGACCCCCTCCCCGTGCCTTTCATCTGCAGGATCCCCTGCAGAGTTGGGGATAGCGTATGTCCCTTAAAATCCAAAAAGAGGCCCCCCATTCATTCCCCTCCCACCCTTCCTTCTCAGTGCCCCCAAGACCCGGGGAAGGGACCGAGGGAAACGGGCAGGGCTGTGCTGGACAACCTCTGTTTTGGAGCCCGGCAGCCTGTACCTCACTGGGCACCGCACAGACATTTGTTTGTCTTTTTTTTTTTTTTTTAATGTGTATTTATTTTTGAGAGAGAGAGAGTGCAAGTGGGGCAGTGGGTGGGGTGGGGGTTGGGGGTGGGCAGAGAGAGAGAGATAGTCACAGACTCCGAAACAGGCCATGTTCTGAGCTGTCAGCACAGAGCCTGGCACGGGGGTCAAACCCACGAACCATGAGACCATGGCCTGAGCCAAAGTCGGACGCTTAACCGACTGAGCCACCCAGGCGCTCCCCGATTGTCTTTTTAACAAAATTAAGACGACTAAAATTTTACTCTTATTAAAGTTATAGTGCACGCAGTTGAAAGATAAAATTGTCCTGACTCCTCCTCACTCCCAAGTTCATTGCATTTTCAACTCTGGAGACTTTTTTTTCTAGAATAACCTAAAAATATTCTTGTACTATTGTTTCTTGATCTTTTGATTTTAGATAGTGCTGCAGTGACCTCCTATTATACAAGGCTTTGATTTAGGTACCTTATTCCCAGCCCCATCCACACAACACACACAATACACCACACACACACACACACACACACACAGTGCTCTTTTCATCTCTTCATTGTGACTAGATCACGGTTTTTTCTAAGTCTGCATTCAGCGTTTGCTTTATTACCTGTCTGTAAATAGTGATCAGAGCTGAGCCTTGTAGTGTTCCAAGTCTACATATCCCTGTATAACTTTTTATTTTCCTCTAGTTACTGCTTGCCTTGCTTTTTGGTTTGCTCCACTGTGTATCTATCATTAATTCACTCTCAGATGCTTCCGTTGAATAGCAGAGAGAACCCTCCTCTGTGCAGCCACACTAGTAAATCTGTTAGTTCTGGGTTTCCCTTGCTGGCCCTCCCGCAGGCCTTGCTCTTCTCGCTCTGGTCTGAACTGACTCCCGTCTGGCCTCTTACCACTCAGCCGCTGCCCTGGGTCTCTCCATCCATCAATCTGGGAATCCTCCTTGCCTCTCCTCTGCTGAATCACCTGTTCCCTGGATGCCATTTTTCCCTTGTTTATGATCTGCTCCTGCTTTTTGGTCAGTACATACCTTCCTGGAGCTTCCTGGCCAAAAAAAAAAAAAAAAAAAAGATGCCTGAAAGTTTTAAAATCTGAAAATGATCTGTAACTGTTTTCTTTTTACTATATTGCCCTATTTGGAGTTTGATGGGAATCCTCCCGTCTGAATTTTGAAGGCGTGTTTCCCCGTCTTCTTAGCTTTCTGTGTTGTCTGGGGAAAGTGCTGGATTCTGATCCATAGTGCCTGTATGTGACCTGCTTTTTTAGGTCTTGCTGTTAGGATCTTGCCTTTATCCCCAGTATTTCAGAATCTCCCAGGGGGTGGGACATTCCTTGTGCGGGGCACCCCGTGGGCCAATCTCCGTGTGGAAACCCCTGTCCTGAGGTTCTGGGAAATTTTCTTGTATGTTTCTTTGATAACTTTTCCCCTCCACTTTATCCTCCCTTTCTGGAAAACCTGTTTGTCAGATGTTGCGCTTCTGGATTGAGCCTCAGAATTTCTTTATAATTTTCGAGCTCTGTTTTGTTCTGCTTTCGAGGAGTTGCTTTTTAATCTTTACCCTTGAGCTTTTCTATCAAAGGCTTTATTTATTTATTTATTTATTTATTATTTTCTTTAATGTTTATTCATTTTTGAGAGAGAGACTGCTGTGCGTGGAACCTTCTCTCTCTCTCTCTCTCTCTCTCTCTCTGTCTCTCAAAAAAAAAAATGGGACTTAAAACTGCTGGGCCTCCCAGTTGGGTGACAAGATGTGCCCTCTGCCGTTTTTATGCGGCGGAGGGGGGAGGGGGCAGGCACCAAATGAAGACTTTTTGACTCCGGGGCTGTTTCCCCAGAGAATAATAATAATGTCCTCACTTCCAGCCTGGGCAGGCCGAGTTGAGGATGCAGATGGGACAAGGCTCCTGGAGTCTCATCCGTCGCATTCAGGCGTTGCCCACTTTCTGCACATCTCGTTGCCCTCCGCCGAGCCGTGTTCTCTGCGGACAGACCCGTCTCCACCTGCTCCGAAAGTAAACACGCAGCAGCTCCACATGGAGACTTGTGGCTGAGTTTCCCGTTTGCACCCTCACCCACAGCCATCACAGCTGCCCAGCGTGTCCAGTGTTAGGGCTTCCCCAGGGTTCTTGATGGCCCCCTCCCCTCTCTGGGTCGGTGACCACACTGCACCTTCCAGAGCTGTGGACAGCATCTCTGGCCGGCTGTCTCCATGTGCGTGAAGGTTTGTACTCCCCCCACACCTCTTCTCACATCAGCGGCATTTCATTGGGGCGGGGGCGGGCAGCGAGTAGAACTGAACCCCACAAATCGATAGCAGTATTGCTGTTTTCCAAGGGGTGCTGAGTCTCCAAGAAGTAAATGGCTTAGCCAGGGTCACGTTTCTACCATCTGCCAAGGGCTGCGATCCCCGTGGCGCTGGGCCGTGCCATCGTGGCAGGGAGACAGAGGAGGGCGGAATGAGCCCCCCGCATGCATGTAGTGCTTGTGCTCAGGGCGAGGGGGAGCCCCTAATGACGACTCTGAGACCGCCCTGGGGAGCTCTGTGATCAGGGGCGCAGAGGTGCCCGAGTTCAGAGGAGGGAGACCTGGTTTCCATAACGGCTTTACGTGAGCACTGTTTTCTTTTTTTTTCTCTTTTTTTCTTTTTTTTCTTTTTTTAACGTTTATTTATTTTTGAGAGACAGCATGAGTGGGGGAGGAGCAGAGAGAGGGGGAAACAAAATCTGAAACAGGCTCCAGGCTCTGAGCTGTTTGCACAAAGTCCGATGCAGGGCTCGAACTCATGAACCCTCACGGACCGCGAGATCGTGACCTGAGCCGAAGTCGGCTGCTCAACCAACTGAGTCACCCAGGCGCCCCGAGCACTGTTTTCTTAATACTGTTTGTGTGGCATTTCAGTTTGGCCACCGGTTTTCTGTTAGCTCATTCTCACCTCCCAGTCACCTGGTGGATATCCTGTCCTCCCCATTTTACGCATGTGGAGGAAAGAATTTGAGTCGGCGAAGAAACTTACCATTACCTAGAGAGTAATCGCCAGAGGCCACAACTCACCCCTGGGTCTCTGGTCCCTGGAATTGCTGTGTGTCAGGCTTGGTGGAGGAGTGCAAGACGGGTTTCTCCCGTGGAGAATCGCGAGCTCTGGTTAGGAGAGATTCTACGTGCCTGGAAGGAAACAGTTAAAGAATGATGCTTCGTTCACCCCGTTTCAGATTTTGGACAGACCTTGCTCCCTGGAATCCAGACCAAAGCAAAACATCTTCGTAGGCAGAGAGAGTACAGCAGGGATCAACCGAACCTGGCCGAGGGCCACACACGCAGGTGCCCCAAGAGACCCAGAGGCCGGGGTTCTGCCAGAGCCAGCAAGTAACAAGAGAATGAAGAAAGGTATTGAGGGGAGACCAACCAGAAGAGGGGTCAGAAGCAGTGATAAGCAGAATTGGAAGGACAGGAAAGCCACAAGGGAGGAGGAGAGAGCTGCTGTCGAAGCAGCTTGGGGCAGACCCCCGGCCCACCATGGGTGTAGCGCGCAGCGTCCATGGTGATCCTTGGAAAAGGGGGAAGCACGTTTTGAGGCCCCTATTTCCAAAGCACAGTAGATTCTGTCCAAAGGGGTCAGAACGAAGTTTTCCAGGGGCGCCTGGGTGACTCGGTTGGTTGAGCATCCGATGCTTGATTTCAGCTCAGGTCACGAGCCCAGGGTTGTGGGATTGAGCCTAAGATCCCACCGATTTTAGGGCTTAAGAGCTTAAGATCCTCTCTTTTACCCTCTGCCTCTCCGTTCCACTTGCATGCTCTCTCTTCTCAAATTGAAAAAAAAAAAAAAAAGAATATATATATTTTTAAGTTTTTATTTATTTATTTGAGAGCGAGAGCATGTGAGCAAGTGGGGAAGGGGCAGAGAGAATCCGAAGCAGGTGCCGTGCTGTCAGCACAGAGCCCACCGTGGGGCACCCAAGAAGGCTGGGCCGCAGGGCCGGCTGTGGGTGCCGAAGGTGCGTGGAGGAGGCGAGCTGGGAACAGCCAGTTGCACCCAGGGTCACCGAGGTTCCGCTCACGGAGCGTGACACACCGGAGGTGTCTAGTGAGTGGCCACTGAACGAACAGACAGCTGTGCCCGTCTGACCCGTAGCGGGGAGCTTGTGAGGACTCCTGCCCCAGGGAGCTGCTGGCAGGGACGGCCGGAGCACACTTCTTCTTGGTGCCCATGCAGGGGTGGGGGGTGGGGGGTATAGGTAGGGGGGTGGGTGAAGAGCCGCCTCTTGGACTATATAGCCTGTCCAGACAGCTGTGGGTTAGAGAAGCCACCAGTGAGGAAAGGCCTCGAGTCTCAGGGACAGAAGGGACCTGTAAAGGCTAGGTCTCTTAGAAGTCCTTTATAGTGCCTGCCAAGAGGCTCCCCAGCCTCTGATTGCTTGCTTCCACTGGCACAGAGCTCACTACCTTTCATTTCATCTCCTGGCAGTTGTTTCTTATGTTAGGCTGAAGGCCTAGGATCTGCCCCTTGTCAGAGAGGTGGGTCCTGCCTGACCCTCTAGACAAGGTCATGTCCCTTATATGAAGCCAGTAACCATAACGTCCTTGTTCTGGGCCTCAAGGCTCTGGTATGATCTTGATTTCATCTCCGTCTTGGTCCTTTGCACCTGGTTGTGTACCTTTGCCTCCAGTCCATTTAAGATTTGGTACCTAGGGGCGGGCGCCTGGGTGGCTGAGTCGGTTAAGCGTCCAACTTCGGCGCAGGTCATGATCTCGCAGTTTGTGAGTTTGAGCCCCGCGTCGGGGCTGCTTCGGATTCTGTGTCTTCCTCTCTCTCTGCCCCTCCCCTGCTTACACTCTGTCTGTCTCTCTCTTAAATTTAAAAAAAAAAAAAGAAAAAGAAAGGAAAAAAAAAGGTTTGGTATCTAGAATGGAGCAGAAAGTTTCAGGTACCCGATTGTCTAGGGCAGGGCAGAGAGAAGGACCATCCCTTCCCTCATGCTGGATGCTCCCCTCTACACTGGGGGGCCTGGTCTGTGGGTCCCTTGGTCGCTTATATGTCCGCAGGACCAAGCACCAAGCCTGGCACCAAGCTGTCATTAGTATTTAGGGAGGCATAGAGTCATTTTGTGCCTCTGGGGCCTCTCCAGGGACCAGAGCTGGGGCTGTGGTCAGAAGGGCAGGCAGGCAACAAGCCTGCTGGCTACGAACTGCACTGCTGACCCCCAGCCCCGCAGTTTTGCTCTTCTCATGCCCAGGGCCCCCGTGTCTTCATGTTTGTTCCGGCGGGGTGCGGGGAGGGGACCGCGTGGTTAAGTTGTCCCCTGCAAACACCCTAGCTGGGGTCGGGGTAGTGTTTTGCATGGCTCTGTAATTTCCTAGGAGGGGATTGATTTGTGCAGATGGTCAGTGGGTGCTGATGTGGGCTGTTTGAGTCATCTCAAGGAGATTTTATCTCGTCTCCCTTCTCTGAGAGTGCATTATTGACTCACTAATGATTCTTTAAGGAAAATTGTCAGCGAATTGGTATTTTACAGACCAGCCGGCCTTAGAGCATGGGTAAAAGGTCAAGAACATTGAACTGAGAGAGATGGATAAAATTTGATGATTCTAGCTGGCCGAATGCAGGGCTGGCTGTGGCAGACGGCTCAGCCATGTAACTCAGGAGGCTGCTGACGTATGTTGTGACACAGGAAAGGATGTGAGCTCAGACACCAAGTTCCTCTCAGGAGTGGGTTACAAGGCGGCCTGGCTTGGGAGGGCAGTTCCGGACAAGGGGCTGAGGAGCCTCAGCCCCTGTGGCTTCTCTCGAGGGTTTTGTCCTTGGGAACCGGAGCCTGATTGCCTGGGGCCGGTGCCGCTGCGCAGCCCTGGAAGGGTGAGCCCTGGGGGCGCAGCATGGGGCGCAGGCTGTGTGTTTGCCCCTCCTGCCCACCTCTCCAAGCTTCACCCCAAGTTAAGGCCCACGCCTGTCTGGTCCTTCTTTCTGTGCTGATTGAGTTTACGTGCAGGGTCCTCAGGTCATTGGTAGTAGGCCTCAGTTCCCACCTACAAGGGCTCTATGGTCTGGAAAGAGCAATAGGTGACACACTGTGGATTGCTCAGTGTGAGCTCAGCCTTACCAGAGGAGTCACTCTTACCCCTTTCTCACAGCAGCCCCACAAGGAAGGAGCTGCTGTTTTCCTTCTAAATGAGGAAAGCAAGGCACAGAGCACTTAAGAAACTTGCCTGAGGTCACACAGCTCCTAAGCAGTGCAATCACCATCTGTACCCTGGTAGTCTGGCCCCGAGGTCCATTATGCCGCCCCCTGAACAGGAAGGATCGGACGGATGCACAGGGAGACTGTGGTGTGCGGAGTGAGCCTGGCAATGGACAGAGGGCCACCAAGGGAGAGGTGGCATCTCAGCAGGGCTTGCCCCTGGGAGTTAGCAGAGGCGTCCGAGCATGCTACCACGGAGGTGTGCGAGCCCATCGCAGCCCCTGGGAACTCCAGGAGTGGTTTTATATCACATATACATATTATATGTGTACGCACACATGTGTGTGCACACAATACACATGTGTGTGCTCGCCCATACGCGCACATATACACACGTGCACGTATATGCATATACACGAACACATGCACACACGTATATGCATATACACGCGTGTACACATATGTATGCACACGCGTACACACAAACATGTACATGCATGTATACACATGTGCACACACATATGCACACACATCGTGTATATACACGTGCGTATACACACATACTCACATATTCGTGGACACATATGCATATACAGAAAAACGCATGTATATACACAGACATCTACATACACACATGTATATATGCACACACATACACATATGTACACACGCATGCACATATATGCATTATGCAGACACGCGTATTTGTATCTATACACCCACGTGTACATGTACATGCATATGTATATGTACACACTCACTATGGCTGCATAAATAATCACCCCAAGGAGACTGGTGTCACCATTTCTTCTGTTCGCGGACAGTGCAGTTGAGGAATTTGGACAGGGCACAGTGGGGATAGTCTGTCCCTGTGCCTTGCTCTCTGGGCTTCCTCTGGGGGGACCCTCAGCCGGGGTGGGATCTGAAGACTGGCTCACTCCCGTGTCTGGCAGTTGATGCTGGCATCGGCTGGTCCTCAGTTCCTCCTGCGTGAGCCACTCTGGATAGTCTCTCCCCGTGGGCTGGCTCGGGCTTCCTTGAAGCATGGTGGCCGTGTCCAAGGGCAGGCATCTTAACAGAAAGAACCAGGGCACAGAGGCCTTCTCTAAGCCCAGTGCCAGATGTCCTGGAGTATCGTCTCTGCTATAGTCGCTCCAGTCCCCCCAGATGCAAAGAGAGGGGGGGAGGACCCTGTCTCCCCGCAGAGGGGTGTCCATGTCCCAGCGCGTGGCCATCTTTGGAAAGTGCCATTGGCCACCGTGTAGCTGGACCCAGCTCGGAATGGACACATCCGTTCTGCTTGGCCTTGTATGGTTTTGGACATTAGCAGACCGACGTCAGATTTGGCTTGATGCCCACCCTCCTTAGCCTCAAAGTTCCTGTCACTGAAGAGTGCTTTGGAGCTCAGTGGAGATTTCTGCAGTCCCCACATATCCTGAGCTCCCTCCGTGCCAGGCAGGCGGCATCCAGGGTCCTCCGCCCCATCAAGGGACACTAGCCCTTGAGGAAGACCAGCAGATAAACAGTAATGGCCACCTAGTGAGCACCACTGAGTGCCAGCCCCTCTTCTGAGTACTTTGCACACTCAAACCACCTGGCGAGGGAGGTACCTCTATTGTCCACATTTAACAGATGAGGAGACAGAGGCACAGAGAGGCTCACGGCTAATTGGTGGCAAACCCGTGTTGCAAACCCTCTGCTATGTGTCCATAGAG
Organism: Cryptoprocta ferox; assembly: GCA_028646485.1. NCBI lineage: Eukaryota > Metazoa > Chordata > Mammalia > Carnivora > Eupleridae > Cryptoprocta > Cryptoprocta ferox. The sequence continues at coordinate 9,452,785 of CM053571.1, forward strand.
GGACAGTCACAGCACAGTGTGGTGGGTGCTGTGGATCGTGTATATGGGTGCCACCCATCCCAGCTGTGAGCCCTTAATAGGTTAGAGCAACTGAGCGGAATGAAGCACCTCAAAAATACTCCTTTCCGTATTGCCAAAGGCCACTGTTTGCCTAGAGCCCCGTCACCACGCTGGGATGTTCAGGGCAGTCCCACGTTAGTGCCGAGTGCTGGGTCCTGCTCTGGGGACGAAGTGGGCTCCCTTCCAGGGGCCACAGTCCGGGCAGAGCAGTCAGGGATCACGCTTAGCGACGCTGCCGGGCGGGAAGTACCACACGGTGTCTGCAGATCAGCGGTTCCGTGGGTGAGCCTCCATGGCAAGGGGCCAGAGACTTCTCAGGGGGGCTGACACGTTTCATGGGGACCAGGAACACAGAGGGAAGGGCGCCCCAGGCAGTGGGATCAGCAAGGGCCAAAGCACGGAGAGCCTCATAACCGGCTGGGCAAGAGGGGTATCTAGTTGCTGGGAAGGCCGTGTGAGGGGTGGGTGGGGGCCAAGTCACTGGAAAAACTTCGAACGCCAAGCCAACGGCTGCACCGGGAGCCTTGAAACCTCAAGGAGCCGATGAGAAGGAACCCTCTGGCTGCAGGGCCACTGCTGCCCACCTGCTCTTCCTGTCCCCTGACCCCATTTGGACCCTCACTGCTTCGCTGGGTGCTCTTGAGTTTCCCACGCTCTCTGCCAGATCTTCCCCCTGTGCCTTTTCCCTCAGGCAGCCTCTGCTGCGTTCCTCCTGCTCCTCTCCGCTCTCCCCATCCGTGTCCCTGGTGCGCCCCCACGCTCCTAGCACCCCGCAGGCCGCAGCCGGCCTCTTGGTGGCCCCGCAGAAATCCTCCGACCAGGAGATGCTCACAGCGTATTGCTCGATTTGTAGCACAGATGACGTAGTTCTGTGCCATCAGTCGCCGTTGCCGAGCTGCGTCTTTGTGGTGTTATCAAGCCGCATCCAGAATGAGCCGGCCCAGCTCCCCAAGATGTTTGTGCTGGGCTCTGTGCACCCTCAGAGTTGACGGTGACGCGTGCACATCAACACGTCACTGCAGGTCGTTGAACGGACAAAGGCCCCTGTGTCCATCTTGTTAAATATTTCTCCTGAGGTCCCTCTAGAGAACACTTTATGCTGGTCTCCTTGTAAAACTGTGATCCGGGAACGCAAACAGAAACGTATCTGAAACTAACAAGCAGTCATAAAGCCAGGTACCTGTTGAACCCCAGAAAAGTGCCCAAGGCTGGCTCCCCCGAGCCCCGTGAGCCCGTCCTGGTCCTCCCCTCCTGCCCCGTCCTCACACAATCCAGAACTCGGTGCTGATCGCCTCCTTGTGTTTCTCTACGGTGTGACCAGCCGTGTTAACGTGTGCAGCCCTAAACAACACCACTTAGTGTTGCCTGATTTTGATCACACATGGAATAGTCCCTGTGCGGGTCCTAGCGTCCCTGAGGCCTTGCTGCCCGTGATTGGGGTGCTCTCATTTCCACTGCTTAGAAGTCCACTGTTTACCCATCCCGTTGATTTGAGTCGTTTTCTCTGGACGCTTTTCACAGCCTTGGTCATCTATAATTTCCTGAGCCTGTGCTATGAATACCTCGGGGGAGAAAGTTCCATCATGTCTGAGATCAGAGGGAAGCCCATCGAGTGAGTATGAAGTCTCCCTGGAGCCCCCCACCCCGCCAGCACCCCGTTTCCTGGGCCTGACGTCACCCTGCCACACTTGCTGAGCGATGCTGGTCACTGGGACTCTGGGGAGGAGGGCCTCTCTGGCTCTTCCTCCTCCTCTCACTTCCCGTCCCTCCCCATCTGCCTGTTTCCCCCTTTTGCGGTGTTTACCTTCAGTGCTTTTTACCTTGGTTTGCTGCCCCCCACCCTGGCCAGGGTAGCCCCGCTCCCTCATGCCCTCCGCGCGTGCACACACTCCCCTGTGTCTCTCCGTGTGCTCGGCCTCCGCCTAAAGGCTGCCTGGGCTCCGTGCCCCAATTCCCAGCCCGGTCCACTCTACCTGGGCTTGCGTGGCTGTGAGGGAGGGCGGCCTTGCCCAGCCGCACCTTCCCCGAACCCGGGCTGTCTGCCCACCAGCCCCTTCCCCGCTCGTCTCTTCCAGGTCCAGCTGTGTGTACGGCACCTGCTGCCTCTGGGGAAAGACTTACTCCATCGGATTCCTGCGGTTCTGCAAGCAGGTGTGTGCCCCCCGCAGCCATCCCGGCCAAGAGTTACAGGCCGGGGACCAGGAGCCCCTGGTTGTCAAGTGGCGGAGGCGGGTGTAGGGCCCGGAGGACCCATCCCCCAAGCCCCAGCACCCACTCCCCGTGCTGGTGGGAATGCACATGCGTTTGCAGAGTGTGCTCCAACGGGCAGCGGCGGCTGTCCGGAAGATGCCTGTAGCAGTCCTGGGCAGGAAGTGGCCCCGTGCTACTGCTCACTTTGACCAAGTCTTGGCGCGTGTAGGAATCGGAAAGTGCATGGGGATTCTAGAATCTCAATTTGAAACTTCTCACTCGCTGCGGCTAGAGGCCAGGAGGGCTCCTGCACGAACGATGCGTGCCGAGACAGGCCTGCGCCGTCTCTGGTCTGTTCCCCATTTCCCAGCTGGCAGTCCGCCCGCTCCCAGTTTCCTTGGCTGCCTTCCCTGTGGTCTCAAGTAGCCTGGGCGGAGGCAGCGTGGTGTTGTGGTTGAGTGCATGGGCCTGGGTGTCTGCCCATCTGAGTTTGATTTTCAACTTTTCCTCTTGACTGTGTGACCTTGGCTGAGTTATGTAACCTCTCTGGGCCTTACTTAGCTTCTCCTTTTGTAAAATGGACATAACGATACTTCTCTCAAGGGATGGTAAAGAACAGGTGCGGTGGCAGGTGTCAAGCAGACAGCACAGACTGGCACGGAGCCCGCTGTCTCTTGTCTGGAGAGGTGCCACGCCTCACTAGGTGACCTCAATTTAGTCTCCTCTGGGGGCCCAAGACCTCTGCTAGCCCCTCCAGCAAGAGTCGTCACAAGGGGAAATGAAGTGTCGTTACAAGGGCAGCCGATCCCTGCGGCCACCAGAGGGCTGGCCTTTCTGCTCTCCCTGTGCAGGGGGCTGGGGGTGGGGGCACACCCACAAAGCACCTACCTGGAGGTACCAGGTCTCCACTGCTGTTTCCAGCTCTGCCTTCCCTTGGGCGGTCCTAGATTCCCAGTCTCCCTACTGGGCCTGGAGGGAAAGAGTTAAAACTGTCCTGGGGTCACGGTGGGTGGGGCCTTTCAGAGCCATTGTTTACCAGCCTTTCAGCCCTGTGACTCACTGCCTTTGATGAGTGCTTTGTGTACAAAGTTTTGATCCCATGATCACTAGCTTGCGTAGCCTTGTCATAAATGATTCCCCAGCCCTGTGGGGTCGGATGTCCTGCTCATTTTCCTGGAGGCGGCAGGGAGAGATAGTAGGAGGGAAGGGAATAAAAACAGCCTTTGCGCCCCTTTCCCTTGGGAGAAAGTGTCCACCCGAGAAATCCCGGGCCAGCGCCCAGTTTTTGGATCCCCTGGTTCAAAGCAGAGATTCTCTGGCCAGCCACCCCCACCGCAGCCTGATGGAGAAGGTCTGTTCCAGAGCTCCGGGCCGGAAGGTGTTTATAGCTCTGAGGGTGATTCTGAGGGCCGGCCTGGCTGGGAACCACTGACTGATCCAGGGGTGTGGCCGAGCGAAGGCTCTGCAGCTTCTTCTGCCCCTTCAGCTTCTCCGTGCCTCAGTTTCCTCATCTGTAACAGTACTTTGTGGTAGGGCTGCCATGCACACCAAGAGAGCTGACCCGGACCGCACCAGCCTGTTGATGGGCTCTCAGTTCTCCCTGGGCACCGACTGCTGCTCTTTCCTTTTCCCCAAACGTGCTGGTCCTGCCCCCTCAAGGCGGGTGGTGGGGCCAGGGAGCTGTGAGTGTTTGCGGGTGGCAGTGTCCATCACACACGCTTCCCCACTCCTCAGCCCCCCTGCCCCGCTGCCCAGGATTCCCCACAAATGGCACTCGGGGCCCCAGTGGGGCAGAAACTTGGTTCAGCAAGTTACTGTCCCTGCCCCCAGGGTCCTTGCCCAACTTGGAGCCACACTGGCTTATCCTTTGTTTTTTCTTTTTTTTAATGCTTTATTTATTTCTGAGAGAGGGTGAGCGAGCAGGGGAGGGGCAGAGAGAGGGGGGCAGGGCATCCGAAGCAGGCTCTGCACTGACAGCAGCGAGCCTGATGGGGGGCTCAAACTCACGAACCGTGAACCACAGGTGGACGCTTAACCAGCTGAGCGACCCAGGTGCCCCTGGCTTATCCTTTTCCGCTCCCACGTCCACAGAAGGGGCCTTGTGGTGTGGCCTTAGGTTTATTGATTTCAAAAGATTGGTGATTCTGGTGGCTTTATGGCCCCCTGGGTCATCCTGGAGTTTACTGGAGCCTCTGTAGGGCCCTGTGAGCACCTGGTTCAGGAATTCTTCCAGCGGCTGAGCCGATCAGTGGAGGCCTCTCCTGAACACACAGAGTGGGGAGAGCTCCCAGCAGACTCCCGTGTGTCCTTCAGCCCTGCGACGTGGGGCTGGTTACAGCCGTTTACCAGTGAGGTGGCTGCTCAGAGACTAAGTGACCGCTCACTTGAGCTTCCTCAGATGGTAGCGGGGCCAGGATTCAAACTCAGATTTGGGACTCCAGACCTTGTGCTTTGGGCTGCTGCCTTTGTCGTGCTCCTGGAGGGTCCCCTCCAGCCCTGGGGAGACCTCCGGCTCGGCATAAACCAGCATGGGGCCAGCAACCAGACCGGGCATGGGTGAGGAGTCCTCGAGCAGCGCCCTGGCCCCCTTCCTGCCCGCTGTCCATCACTAGTGTCTACCCCTTTGCCTGTGTCTGCTGTCAGCCTCTCGGTCTCAGTAGGAGCTGCTCGCTCTGCCGGTCCTCGTGGTCTCTCTGGCACGTTCCTTTTTATTTTTTTTTCCTCCTCCTTTTCTGAGGAGCCCTCTCTGATGGGCTTTCCTGTCCTGTGCTCCTACGCCCCTCCAGTGGTTTTCCCTCCCTCCTTCCCTCCTTCCTTCCTTCCTAACTTCTGTCCGTCTGTCTGCTCGCACAGCTGCATTGCACTGCTGTCCTCCCACAGAATCTGCCTCCCCCTCCAGACGGCAGTCCCCTCAGGGCAGGACATGGGCCCCCCCACCCTCACCCCTCCAGCATCCAGCACAGGCCCAGCTGGCCAGAGGAGGTGCTTGTCACACGGTTTCCTTTGCTCAGCCCCAACTCTTGACCTTCTCCCCCTCCAGGCCACCCTGCAGTTCTGCGTGGTGAAGCCACTCATGGCCGTCAGCACCGTGGTCCTCCAGGCCTTTGGCAAGTACCGGGACGGTGACTTTGAGTAAGCAGCGGGTCCCCCTGAGGGGCGTGGGGGCAGGAGTGCGGGCGCAGGAGCCGGTGGGCCTGCCCAGAGGCTGATGCCCTGCCTTAGGGAAGGGGGTGGTTGTAGACTGGCTGCACGCCCGTGACCTTCCTGGGAGGGGAGGCCGAGCCCAGCCTCCCTGCGCCCCTGAGTTGCAAGGCCCGAGCCTGGCGGGCCGTGACTGCCGTCACACTTGGCCCGCCTCCAGCACGGGAGCTAGCCCGCCGCACACATGACCTTCACCGACAGCCTACCGAGTGGTGCCCCAGGGGTGGGTCAGGAAGGGACAGTGACCACCCCTGAGGCAGGGAGCAAGAAGATCAGAGCCCTGACAGGCCCGTCATGAGTCCCCGGGTAGACGACTTTCCCCGCGTAGATTTCATTTCGTTTTGGGGGTCAGTAAAAGTGCCGTGTGTCCAGGCCCTGTGCCTGCAGACACTTTGCACGTACCGCCCCCCCCCCCCCATACCCCGCGTCACGGCCCCACCAGGGCAGGTGAGCAGACCGAGGCTCAGAGGGCAAGGTGACTTGGCTCCAGAGAAAAGAGCAGAGCCCAACTCCGTGTCACTCTGACACCTGTTGCCTGACCATCGGGAGGAGCCCCCACCCCTGAGGCTGGTGGCTTCCGTGTCGGTGTCCCCACCAGGAGCCTGGGCACTGGGGCTGCAGGCGGGCGGCTTGGACACACCCGCAAGCAAAGGGGGGACAGCAGGGCTGGCCAGCGCCCTGGGGTGCGCACCCTCACACACCTCCCCTCCCCCGCCCCCCGGTGTGTTGGCTGCTTTGATCCCTTTCTCAGTGGCTCACGGGGCACAGCGTGGGGAACATTGCTGAGAGCCATGGGGTTGGCATCCTGGAGGGGTAGAGGAGGGAGGGGTAGAGGAGGGGTAGAGGAGGGAGGGGTAGAGGAGGGAGGGAGGCCCCGCGTCCCTCAGAAAGCTCTGTCCAAGCCAGAGAACGCTCCATGTTCCCACAGTGTCACCAGTGGCTACCTCTACGTGACCATCATCTACAACATCTCTGTCAGCCTGGCCCTCTACGCCCTCTTCCTCTTCTACTTTGCCACTCGGGACTTGCTCAGCCCCTACAGCCCTGTCCTCAAGTTCTTCATGGTCAAGTCCGTCATCTTTCTCTCCTTCTGGCAAGGTGAGCCTCTTCCCAGCCCCCGTGAGGCCAGCCCATGCTGCCCTGTCCCCTGAGATTGGTCCCCTCCTTCTGCTCTTTGTCCCAGTGCCCATGCTGTCCTTGGGCGAGCCCAGAGGGTCTCTGGCCACCGGGCACCTCCTGGCCATGGGACACCTTCCGTGGGGCCACTTCAGGGATGGGGTTCCAGGGAACCCCACGTAACTGGTGACACCTCAGTGTTGGTGGCCAGCAAGGAGCCAGTGGAGTGGGGAATCCCAGAGGCCTCAGCTTGGTGTCGGCATCCCGGCCCCACAGGACCAACCACAGACCCTGCTGCCATCCTTTCTGGCGGGAGTGGCATTCGGGGGTGCTCCAGGGAGGAAGGGGACCAAGGTAGGGGTCCAGTCTAGGACCACACGCCCATGCCTCCCCTTCCAGGCATGCTCCTGGCCATCCTAGAGAAGTGTGGGGCCATCCCCAAGATCCACTCAGCCCGCGTGTCCGTGGGTGAGGGCACCGTGGCCGCCGGCTACCAGGATTTCATCATCTGTGTCGAGATGTTCTTTGCGGCGCTGGCCCTGCGGCACGCCTTCACCTACAAGGTCTATGCTGACAAGAGGCTGGACGCGCAAGGTATGAGCCGGGGTCCTGAAGACGACTTCCCCGGCGGGAGAAACCTTTCCCCAGCCCCGCCCCAGGGCCCCCTCCTGCCCCCCCCCAGTGTCTGACGGGTGGTGACCGGTCAGGCGTCTCCAATTGACTTGTGGGCAAGGGGACACAGAGGTCAGGGCTCTCCCGCCCCCTGCCCCCAACACAAGGTCGCAGGGAAGTCCGGGAACCCGGGCCCACCTGTCTCTTGCAGCAGTCCTGGAGTGTGGAGCCCCCCCGAGATGTTGTGGCACCGTGTCCCCCCGGGAAGGCCAGGGCGGACACTCTAGAATAGACAAGCTCCTCGGGGCTTCTCACGCCAGACGCAGCTTTCCTGTCTGTGCTGGAATTCCCTCCTCTCTAAAGTTCTTTTTAACCCGGATTACTTCTAAGAAACAGACTCAGATGGTAATAGCTCTTAACAGCTTTCTTCTTACACCTGCCTGTCTTCCTCTTCGTTAGAAGAGCTTGGCACCCTCCGCGGTACATTAGAATGCCCTGGAAACCCTTTCAGGATCCCGTGTCTGAGCCCCAGTCTCCAAGACCCTGCAGTAAGGGGTCTGGGCCCGGCGGCAGGGGGTGCTTTCCAAACTCCTCTGGGGCCTGGGGTCAGGGGACCTGCCTCTGGCTGCCACTGGACAGAGGGGGGATGGTGGGGGGGGGAGGATGGGGTGTCTGAAATGACCTCTGCAGGGTCTGGGGAGGGGACGCTCCCCGTCTAACGCGTCCACCCCGGGGTTGGGCTGCTGCCGGCTCCCTTCCGTGGGGCTGGAGGAGAGAACCCCACTTCCCCAGGCCTAGTGCCCAGGCCCACCACAGGCCCCGGGGAATGGGGGGAGGGTGGGCTGCAGCCGGGGTCCCCCCCATCCCCTCCCCTTCTTCCTGGCTGGAAAGAGACCTACTGGACACTTGTGGACTGAACTGTACCCCAGGTTGCTCAACTCTTATGCACCCAACTGTGTTCTCCCAGCACACTTGCCGGCCGAGGGCTGTAGGCACCCCTGCTCAGAGCCAGGCACTGTGCTGGCCACGCCCCACTCCTGCCAGCTGGGGTCCCACCCACTTCCTGCTGGGCCCCCCATTGCAAGGGTCTGGCCAACACCCACCCAGTGTTGAGAGCGACGTCCCTTGGACTTGGTCCCGACAGAGCCTGTGCCCGTAGGAAAGGCAGCATTGTGCCTAGAGCCTGGGGCCACGGCAGAGAGCCCTTTCTGGACCTTTGAGGGGCACAGTGGCCCACGTGGTGGCTCTGCTGAGACTGTCTTCCCACCCAAGGCTCCCAGACATCCACCGCAGCAAAAAAAAGCGTGGCCAGAATTACAGCTCTGGCAGAGACCCCAGGCCAGCCCTACCAGGGGAAGGCAGGACCCCACCTCCGCGCTGGGTCTGTTGCCCACACGCGAACCCCTCGGCCCCACAATTGGGCTTGGGTCCAAAGCCGCCTCTACGGTGGGATCCGTACAAATAAGCACCCCCTCTGGCCCCCCCCAGCCTCGATGGCCTCGGTGTGAAGTGCTGTGAGGTCTATAAAGCACACGGCACAGCCCTAGCAATTCCAGCCCAGACTAAACAGAAGAGGGGGTGGCGGGTCCTGACTTAGATGGGATGTCTGCTGTGCGTTGTCCCCACCCCCGGAAGCGCGAGCCCTGTGGGGGGAGTCATCCCTAGGGGACATGCCCTGCCAGGTGCCAGGCTCCCGGGGGCAGCCGGCGCTGCCCGGGTGCTAGGTAGGGCCTGGCGGGGAGGCGGGAAGGGTGTACGGTTCGGGGTGCAGGCCTCCTCGGTGGTGGGCAGATGGTGTGACTCAGCTGTCTCTTGTCTTCTCTATTTCTCTGGCTTCTCTCCCCCTCCCCGTCCCCCCTCCGCCCTGCTTTTGCCCCCGGGTTTGGCCGCGGGCAGTGCCAACATACGGCCCTTACGGTAGGTTCTGCTCTCGGTCTATGCGTCTTGTCCTGCACGTCAGTCCTGGTCACTGTCACCGGCATGCCTCTCCCCGCTAGCCCCTTCTCTGTGTCCCTGTCTCCCCCACAGGCACCCCCAGGCGGCAGAGCTCAGAGCACCTGCCTGCCAAGGGCTGCCCTCTGTAGAGTTCGCCTGCTTCTACCCTGGTATCTCATTGTTCCAGAATATGCTGGGCTGGGTTCTGGGGTCATAGCGCTTGTTAATTGGAAATCTGTGGCCAAGAACTTGAAGGTGGAAAGAGCATCCCAAATTCTAATTTGAAGACCCGGGCCTGTCCCTTACCTCGAGGTTTTATGGCCTGGGCCAGTTCTGCCCCGTTCATCCCTCCGGACGGTTCACGAGAGAGGGAGTTAGGAGGAAGCACGTCAGGGCTACCGGCCTCCACCCTCCCGGAGGGGAGCCACTGAGGATTTTCGTGTCAGCCCCTCTGTGGACCCAGGCCCCTGGCGGCCTGTCCTGACGGAGCTGCTCAGGCCAGACTCTGGTGCCCTTCCCAGAGTGAAAGGGGACCCCCTGAGGGAGAGGGCCCCTCCCCCGACCCTCCGGCCTCCCTGGGGGCAAGCCATGCCCCTTGCCTGCAGGCTGCCAGTCTCCACCCTGAGTCCTCTCCCCGCCCGCCAGACTCACTAGCGCCCCCGGTGGCTGCTTACCTCAGCGCCCACGCGGTGCCTCGACCGGAGAGGAGCCCCTTCTTTTGGCCTGTGCCTTCTCGTGTCCGGGGCCCCCCACCCCACCCCGTTCTCTGGTGCGGGAGTGGGTGGTTGGGCAACCCAGCCTTGGGGTGGGGGTCAGCCCCAGGCCCAGGGGCCTCCCGCCACCCAGGCCCTGGGCCCTCACCCCTGCCTCTGCCCTCCGGCCCCCGCAGGCCGCTGCGCCCCCATGAAGAGCATCTCCAGCAGCCTCAAGGAGACCATGAACCCCCACGACATCGTGCAGGACGCCATCCACAACTTCTCGCCCGCCTACCAGCAGTACACACAGCAGTCCACCCTGGAGCCCGGGCCCGCCTGGCGCGGCGGCGCCCACGGCCTCTCCCGCGCCCACAGCCTCAGCGGCGCCCGCGACAACGAGAAGACCCTCCTGCTTAGCTCCGACGACGAGTTCTAGGCGCGGCCGCGGGCGGGGACGACGACGGGCGCCTTGGCCCCGGCCCGGCTGTGCCCCCGCCCCCCTGCAGCCGTCCGCCAGGGCGGGAGGCGGGCTGGCGCCCCGTGGGCAGTGCCCATTAATTTATTGGACCAGAAACACTCACCTATCGCTTCCGAAAGAACAGCCAGGAGCTGTGCGCCCAGGGGACAGCCCAGGCTCGCGACGAGCCTTCGGGAATATTTATAAGGCCACCCCTGTGCTGCCGGGCGAGGGCCGGAGGAGGCTGGGAGCGACTCCCGTGCCCCTGTGGCTCGTCCCGCGGGGACCCAGCTGTGGCCACTCTCAGCCCCGACGCGGGTCACCCGCTCCCCCGCGAGACTTCCGGCCCTGCCCCCAACGCCGTGCAATACTCCGATGGGGCTCCTTCCTGCCTGCTCCCTCCCTCCCTCCCTCCCCCCCCCCCGCCGCCCCCCCGTCCTTGCTAGGTTAGCCTCACCTCGGGCAGGAGGGGGACGAGGGAGCCCCGCTGCTGCCCGTGGCCCCTTCTGACCCAGGGCCTGCCTGGCGTGCTGCGAGGACCAGAGGGACACCGAGAGCCATGGGTCCCACGTCGGGAGGGCGCTCAGGTGCACCGGGGCCCCCCTTCCGTTGACGAGACCTCCCCCGAGCAGGGGTCTCCGGGTCCCTGGGTGTCCTCTCCGTGGCTGCCCCTCCTGCCTGCCTCGTGCCCCTTCCTCCCGGCCTGCGGAGGGCAGCCAGCAGCCCGCACTGCCCTAGCACTTGGGGTCTGTCTTCTTGCGAGCATTTGGGGGCAGGGCCCTCGCTTCCCGGCTGCTCCAAGGGGTCGGTGGCTCCCAGCCCGCCCTCCCTCCCTCCTTCCCTCCTGGGCTGAGCAGTGCGAACCTCCACGGGGCCCTGCTCTCTCCCTAGGGCTTCTCCTCCCCGCCTCAGGGGAAGGGTCTGCATTTCCACGTTTCAGACCAGCTTCTGGAAGGACGCGGTCCGGTGGGAGGGAGGACGGAAGGATGGGGGCCCGCGGCAGGGAGCTGGCAAGTGGGCGTGGCGACCCCAGCCTCCTCTCCCTGGCGCCGAATCCACACAGGGCCTGGTGTCCTGCCTCGGCTGGCCCCTCGGCCCATCTCTTCTGTGCCTTAGTCACATATGAAAGCTCCCCCTTCCTAGGCCCTCAGTCTGTCTGGCCGCAGGCAGCCGCTGGGGGCGCCCTATCAAGCTGCTGGCACTCAGGATCCTGCAGTGCTGGGCCAAGCACCCTCGGACAGGCCTTAGGGGTGGCGGGGATCACCGGTCCCCTCCCCTCGCTCACCTCCACGCCCATATACCTGGAGCCTCCTAGGGCCGGACCCCCCACCCCCACCCCAGGCAGGCAGGGCTTTCGCGGGCCACTGTCTTAGGAAGCGCCTCTTGACAGATAACAATGTATGTTCATACAGGCGGAGTCTTCTGGGGCTGGAAACCTGCATGGCGCTGGGGTTTGGGCCGTAAGAGCCTGGAGAAGGTGGGAGGGTGAGCAGCGCCCTGCCCTGTGGTACCCGAAATTGACCGTGGAGTCTCTTCCTTTTTGTTCATTACTGGGATGAACTGTGCCAAGGGTCTGCTGGGGGGCGGGTTCCACGCCAGCCATCTTCCCAGGCCTCCTTTGGCCTTTGTGGCCAAGCCAGGCCCCCCCCTCCCCCGGGTCACAGAGGCCTGTGTGCAGGGTCCTGGAGGCCAGCTCTGAGGCCCTGTCTGGTGGGCCTGGCTGGCCAGTACCAAACTGCCCAGGAAGGCAGCAAGTGGGAGCCGGTCACCTGAGAAGATCCTCTGTCCCCACGCCCACCTCCGCTTTCTCGAAGCCGTTTCTCTGACTCTCCTTCCGGGGCCAGCGTGTGCTGCTGACTCCCCGCCCCCTTGGTCTCCGCCTGCCCTGGCACCGGCCAGCCAGCGTGGTGTGTGGGGGACACGGAGGGGGACTCAGTGGCAAGGAGTTAGTGGCCCCCGGGGAGGTGAGGGCCCAGGAACGTGTGCCCGCCCACTCCACCCCTCCTTCCTAGGATGCATAACCTACCTGTCTTTTTTTTTTTCATTTTCCCCCCAATAGAGTAGCTCTTTGTACATAAAAGATACTTGAAAAATTAATTGTATGATGTATGAGAGGACAGAGTCCCCTAGTTTTGTATCTCGTGTATGACTGCCATGAGTTCCACCAGAAAGCCGCTCTATTTTGGTCTCTGACATTTTAAATGCGTGACAGAAGTGAGCAAATAAAGTGAGAAATCTATATATGAGATGATATAGATTGTATTGAAATCTCTTCTGCCTGTGGGTGAGGTTTTTTTCCTTCCTCTTCCCGGCCTCCCGTGTGCGCACTTGGGGGTGGGCTGAGTGGCCGTGGGCAGGGGGATGTGTAGGTCACGGGGGAAACCACATCGCCAGAGGCTGACATTGGGGTCCAGGCTCCCACTGGACCAAGTGTTTCCATCTCCTCCAGCCAGTGGGACAAGGTGGCAGCTCTGGTCACAAGGGTCCACCCTCCCCTCCCCACAGGGCCGGCGTGTGCAGGAGCTCCCCCTTCTGTCAGCCAGCAAAGCCCCCCCGCCCCCCCCCCCGGGGCCAAGGGCAGCCCCATTCCTGCAGGGGGTTGAAGAGCTTTCCAGGGCACCTACTCTTTCCAGGTATCTTCCTGCCTCCCTGAGCCCACCCTCCACCTTGGGACCCTAGGTACTTCCCCCTAGGCATAAGGAGGCCTGGGGCAGGGCCTGCTGGGCAGTGGGCTACCAGGCCAGGTGCCTAGCCTCCCGGGGCACCTTCCCGCCACAGGCCTTTGGGGAGGAGGAGCCGGCCTGCTGACAGGAGCGCTCAGGAATGCGGCGTGGGTGGGGGGGACTTCCCAGCCAGCCACTAACCTCCACTTGTCCTGGCCCCTGACTTCCTGCTGCCCAGGCCTGAGCTCAGCATCCCAGGGTCAGCGATCGGGATCCCTCAACCTAAGAGGTGGAGAAAGGCCTGAGGATGGAGCCAATCCATATGGTTTGGCCCCTCCCCACCTTTCAACCCCCCCCATCCCCCCTGCTTCCACAGATGTGTCCTTCCCTGAGCCCAGCCCTGCCATCTCTGCAGACAGAAAGCCTCCTGGCTGCCAGTGTCTGTGCCACTGGGAGCCTTTCCTCTTCGTGTTCCAGCCTGCAGCCCCTCGGGTTCCCGGCGCGCATCCCACCTGTGCCCTTAGAGTGCCTTCATCGTGCACGTGGGCAGACTGAGTCACCAAAGGTCCGGCAGATCCAAACCCCGATCTCCCTGACCACTCCTCTCTAGGGTGTCCCCGAAGGGCTGGCGGCTTGGGTTGAAATTCATTACAGCGAGTTTGGAGCCCCAGAGGAGACCCAGGGTTGCCTTTTAGGCCTGCAGGCTGGGACTCAAGAAGCCACTTCTCTCTCGGCCGCCCTCCCCCCCCCCCCCCCCAGTGCCTTCCGGAACATGGGGAAAATATTTTTTGACTTGGCTGTAGAAAATCAGACCTCGGTGGGAAAGTGCTGGAAAGATTACTCTTAAATCCGGGAATTTTCCTCTGGGCGGGACTGTTTATTCACTGAAGGGATGCCAGGGAATTTAACCCTACATTTCATTGTCCTCCTGGTATTTTCTTCCCCTGGGAGGCACCAGGCAACCAGACGGAAGAACCGAGGTTTTGGCACCAGCCGGCCCTGCGAGCTCCCGGCGCTAGTGAGCTAGTGAGGGCTGATGGCTGATCAGCGCAGCTTCTTCATTTGCAAATTGGAGCAGCGGGTCCAGGGTGGGGGTTGAAAGCAGAACTCCAGCTTAGAGCCCCTCATTCAGAGCCCCTCCCACCCCCCTCCCCACCCCCCACAAAAGACCATAGCCGGGAGCCTTCTACTTCTCTGTGGAAAAAGAGAACTTGACTTTATTCAGAAAGTCTACAAAATACAGAAGGCGGATAACTCGCTTACTGTAAGTCAGAAAATAAATAAATTCTAGGGGCCGGGTGAAATTTTTTTTTTTTTTTTTTACATTTTTTTGGTCGCTGCCATCCGGCTTTCCCTAAATATAAGATAAAATGTGATTTATTTGCAGATATAAAATATAAAGTCCAGCGCAGGGCCACACACCACTTTTCCCAGGGAGTGGGTGCTAGGTTTCTGGCTGGGGAGAATAACTTAGATTCGTGCAATAAATAAACAGCAGGGAGGGACAGCTGTATGGGGGAGGGGGAGCGGGAGGGTTGGGGCTGGGCTTCCCAGGAGAATGGCAATCGATGGCAGTGGCCAGCCCCTAAGCCACAGTGGACATTCCTAGGGAGAGGGGTGGGACCCTTCCCTTCTCAGGACCCCCACCCCTGGCTGCAGGACTTCAGGATCTGTCTTCTCATCTTCCCACCTGCCACAGTGGGTGGTCACCTCCTTGGTCCCCTTTCTCTTTAGCTGGCCAGCTCCTTCCATCTCTTCCATCTGGATCACCTTCTCTGGCCCTCTACTTCTCTTCCCCTGACTCACAGAGGCAGCTCCGGGGCCAGGGAGGCCCCTCCATCACCCTTTCCAGTCCATGTCCACTATCCCCCAGCTGGAATCTCGGGAGTAAGAAGGCCTAGCTTTTCCAGCTCAACCACTAAGCCCAGATGGCCTTGGGCGCTGGCATGTCTGCTGGAGGCCTGTTTCCCCATCTGCTAACTGGCCTTCACCAGGCGACTTCCAATGATTCTCCCAGCTTTGGAAAGCCAGGCACCCCCAGGCCCAAAGCAGAGGTGAGAGCATCAGTTTTCCAGCCCCAAGAGGCATATAGAGCCCAACCTAGTCTTAAATCCTGGGGGAAGGGGGAGGGGCGGCTGTGGCCGGATCGGAGCAATCAGTTTACAGAATGAGGGGTGGCCCTCTTCTTCCGGACAGCCCTTCTCTAATCGGCTCTGTGTCCCATCCTCCCAGTCTAAGAAGGCTGGACTCTCCGCCAAAAGAGACCCCAGCCTCCACGCCCACCCTACCATTCTCACCAAAGTTGCCCCACCCCAGGGCCACCTACTGAGTCCCAGTTATGGGGGCTCCAACGAGGAAGACAGCAGGCTCGGGAGGGAACATGTGTTCACCACAAGGGCTGGTGGCTGCAGGGAAATGGCACCTGGGGACAGAGACCACGCTTAGGCACTTCGGGAAGGAAGCGGGGCTGGGAGGGGCGTGGCCGGGCGGGGCGGGCACTAGGAGCAGGCGGCGGGGGCGGGGCCGGGGGCGGGCGCCGGGGCGGAGACGGGGCCCGGGCCGGGGGCGGACTTGACGATGGTGATGACGCTGGCAGGCGCCACGAGCGCGGCGGGTCCGCGGGTGGCGGCCACGGAGCGCGCGAAGCCCTGCAGCGCCTCGCACTTGCCGCGCAGCGCGTCGAGCTCCAGGCGCATGGCCGCGTTCTCGCGCGCCAGCTTGTCCACCTCGCGCTCCAGCTCCGACTTCTGCTTCTGCAGCTCCTCTTTCTGGCACACGCGCTTCACGCGGCAGCTGGCCGCGTAGCCGCGGTTCTTGAGCGTGCGACGTCGCTGCTTGAGCCGCGTCACCTCCTCGGCCGAGAGCCCGCGCAGGTGCCGGTTCAGCTCGCGCACCGACAGCCCCATCAGCGCCTCGTCCGACAGGTGCGGCGTGTTCTCGCTCAGCTCACGCTTGATCTGGGGACAGCGCGTTGAGCGCACGGGGAGACTGAGGCCCAAGGTCGCGCCCTGCCTGTGGGCGCCAACCCCGGGCCTGGCGCGCGGCAGGTGCCGGGGACGGCACCCCCGCCACCCGCCAGGGCTCCCCCTCCACCACCCTAGGCCCTGATGTGGCGGCCGGACTTGCTCCAAGGCCCCGAAGGGAGGCAAGGAGTCCAGAAAGGGGAAACTGGGCCAGCCCAGGGTCTGAACACAAAACGCGCCACCACCCCAGGGCTCGGCTCAAATCCTAACCCAGTGCCCCAGCCTGGACTCGGCCAGAGAAACCTGGCCCGGAAAGCACCTTGGAAGTTCTACAGCCCAGGGAGCACTGCTCCGATGGGGGAAGCCCGCCCAGAGAGGAAAATGTCCTCTCCGCCGTCCCGGCCACACAGCCTGTGACCGGGCCTCTTGCTTTCCAGCCCGTGGCCCGTCCCGGGGCCTCATGAACACCTGAAGCCTGGCCACCCTTGAGGATTCCGGTAACGGAAGAGGAAGCTGGGATGGGACAGTCAGCCTAAGCAAGGAGGGAGGGGGAGAACAGGGACAACAGGGGCTGTGTCCTCACCTTCAGGGCTTTGCTTGATAAGGGGTCCACAGACATGTTTTCAGAAGGTGCCCTCTGGGCTGAGACCTAGGAGAGGGAGGAGATCAAGGGTTACGTTCTCTTCTGCTTAGAATAAAACCCAAACTCACTGCCTTGGCACTCAAGGCCTCTGCTGATACGGAAGTGCTGTCATACCACGTTTCCGTGTCCCAGTGGTCCGTTCCAGCCTCAGGGCCTTTGCACTTGCTGCTCCCTTGACTGTTCTCTTCCCTTTCATCTTCCCATGGTGACTCTTCATCACGTAGGGCTTTGCCCAATGTCACCTCTTCAAAGGGGTCCGCTAACCCTCATGACAGTCACCTCTTCTGCAATTACTTGGTTTCATTACTTGGTCATCTGTCTCTGTCCCACGTTTCCTCCACCAAACTGCAAACTCACGAGGATCGAGGCCTCGCCTGTTCTAGCACGGCCTCAGTGTGCCTAAGTCAGTGCCTGGCACACAGCAGGTGCTCAATAAATATGCATCGAGTGAATGGCTGCCCCCCTCCCCCAGCCATCCTTCCACACGGGGCTCCAGATATGTCTATTTGATTGTTTTTAACTTCTCACTAAAGTATAACCTACATACACCAAAACACCCAAAACATATTTGGGGCACCTGGCTGGCTCGGTCAGTAGAGCATGTGACTCTTGATCTCAGGGCAGTGATTTCGAGCCCCGTGTGCGGTGTAGAGCTGATTTTAAATAAATAAATAAATAAATAAATAAATAATAAAATAAAATAAAATAAAAAAATAAATGTGCTAGTCAATGACTTTTCAGAGTTCAACACGCACCCCATCAAAATAAAACCTAGCAGGCGCCTGGGTGGCTCAGCTGGTGAAGCATCTAACTCTTGATTTCGGCTCAGGTCCTGATCTCACCACTCATGGGTTCGAGATGGCACTGGCTCAGTGCTGGCAGCATGGAGCTGGCTTGAAATTCGCGCTCTCTCTCTCTCTCTCTCTCTCTCTCTCTCTCTGCCTCTCCCCCACTCACACACCCATGGGCACACTCTCTTTCTCAAAAGAAACAAACGGGCGCCTGGGTGGCTCAGTCGGTTAAGCCGCCGACTTCGGCTCAGGTCACGAGCTCGTGGATTCGTGGGTTTTGAACCCCGCGTCGGGCTCTGTGCTGAC